>CM036226.1:36362949-36406154 GCA_020631735.1 Saccharum officinarum
GCTGGGCTCGTGGTGAGCAGGGGTGCGTCGATTGTCGTGGCTCCATTCGGCTATGATGGCGAGGTGCCAAGGCAACGCGGAGAGACAGGGGAGGAAGACACGAGCGGCGGCCGCTATGGGGAGAGGCTATGGGCTGCATCTGCGGCACTATTTAATGGCACGGATGGCTAGGGTTTGCGGGATGCGCCGGCGTCCGGGCCGTGGATGGGACTGCCGCTACACACGGCGTGCATCCAGGGGTGCGGGTAGGTGGCCGGCTTCGGAACAGCCCAGAAGGGCGTGGGGCTGGGCGCGAACGCGCGGTTATGAGCGGGTCACGATGCTGGCTCGCATGGTCTGGGTGCTCGCACGCAATTCACGGCACGGGGCGCGGCCGTGGGGTAGGCCCGTGATGACGTGCACATGCAACGCGACAGAAGGGCGATCGGCTGCTTCGCTTGGACTGACAGAAAGAAGAGGAAGGGTGGTACAGTGAGAGAGAAGAAAACAGCGCTGATGATGGATGGGGAACGGAGGGAAATGGGAGGAGCAGTTCTCCGGTCGACGGTTGGGTCCCGCTGATGGCGTTCGTACGGGGCATCCGATGAGAACGGAGGCGACAGAGGCTTTGCTTCTGCACGTGCAGCGCTCGTGAGGCCAGGAAAGGAAGCGTAGGAGAGAGAGCTGGGCTGCGTGCTGGTTCTTGGGCTGGGCTGCGATGGTGATGGGCTGGAAGGGAAACTGGGCTCCGGTACTTGCTATTGGGCACTAGCACGTATATACGTGTATACACGTTTGATGGAGTCCTTGCATGGCCGTGCGGCTGCTGTCCACAAGCCCTAGCTCGAGTCCGTGTGTTTGTGCATGCTCCTGTTCTTGAGGGCGGCAGACACAAAAGATAGCTGCTTACTAACGTGATTAAAGAAACAAGTGCAGTAGCACGCAAAATTGTGATGATAGCTGGGTCAGGAGCATCGCTATGGGTGAGTTACAGGATGGGTACCTGCTGCTACTCGATTAGCCTCTACGTGCATCTCGTGACCAAACAAGGGACACAGGGCGTGCACATGTAGCTAAGGGACAGTTAAGGAGAAGGGTTTCCTAATTAATTAAGCTCTAGGATTTTAAGAAGGATAAAGAAGGATTTGAGAGGAAAAGGAAATAAAGGATTCCTCATTTCGTTAATTTTACGAATCTGGATCATGGGATTCGAGGAAGATATTGAGGGATGAGATGACTTCAGAAACAATTAAGGGAATGTTTGGGAGAGGCTCCGAAGGAGATTGGAAGGAACTCGGAAGAGTTGAGAGAATAAAAAGTGGAGTTGCTACGGATTGCCCACTCCGACACAAAACACTAAACCAACCAAAAGAACCCCAACACACTCCTACACAATTCTATATGTATGCAACGCTTTGTAGCGGGTTAGTCTCGGGTTAGCCCTAGAAGCTACATGCTTCACACAATTATAGGAAAAATTTTAAAAAGTTCATATTTTTGGCTTCCTGAAAATCCGGGATGTTACACCCCTTGGACAATCTTTTTCAAGAAAAACCTTCCCATAGGAGCCTTAGTGAAGAGTTTGGGAAAACTGCTTCTGCCACTCACTTAGATATCCTAATGGTAGAGCATCATCCCAACAATGACTTGTGCGAAGAGGTAGAGTTTATAAACCCATTAATTTCGCCATCATCCTCGCTCGAACCCAAGTCATGTCCCTCTAGCCATCCAAACTTTGTTCTCGATTATGGTCAAAATTCAATGTTAATCCTACATGATAAATCCCTTTGGAATAGAAAGACTTGTGCCATAGACATGTTGCTTAGTACCTCGCGCTCCTACAAGGAACACAAACACTTATCACTCCTCATTTACAAACTTTTTGGAAGGATGGCTGTGGATGCATATGTTTATCATAAATATTGCAAATCTCATAGATGCACTATGGTACTAATAACCTTGCAACTTGGATGATAGTGTTAAATGCCTGGTGGCAAAACTGGGTGTTGGCATTTCTTAATGCAATTACCAAGTGAGGAGGTTTTAAGTCCATCACCGGTAACGGCGGCAGAAATATCTAACTGGCATTTCTAAATATCATCACCCAGGAATGTAGTTCCCTAACATTGGCACCCATACTAGATTGGGATTTACATTTGCAAGGTAATGACATTTTAGTCCTAAATGTCACTACTCAGGAATGTATTTGTCGGGTACCAATAAAACAGGGTACCCCATTTCACCGCAAAATCATCCACCAAGGCAAATATTATGGCCCACGGCCCATTGCAGCCAGCGTAGGCCTTACTCTACACAAAACCAAAGATAGAGGATAGGCGCCCAAGCCCCCTAGCACTCCTTCGCTTTGTCTGACCTCCCTCCATCTCGCCCGACCCCCATGAGGTCATCTAGGCACCCGAACCCTGTGACATCATCGAGACGCTCGACCCGTTTGCACAGCTACTGCTTCGCTCGACCCCTCCACTATAACACACTGCCGCAGGTACATACGAGCCTCTACCTTTTCCTGCTGAGGAAAAGGAGCTCGCCGCTTCGCACAGGATCACCTGGGAACTTGCAACGCCTGATTCACGATCCAGTCAAGGCTTCCATTGATCTTCCTTGCCCCCACGGCAGTAATTGGGAGAAGCTACGCTACGCCGCACCCTACCATATCTTCCTCAATGGGACTAGGAGCAACAGCCATCTAGGCCCCCCACCTTTTTGCCAGCACAACTTTAGGGCCATGAAATCTTCTTCATCATGACACCGTGTCAGGGTATGGCTTTACCACATCATCTATAGCTACGGCATGCCGCCACCACAACAAACGACTACACGAACGCATGGATAGAGAGGAAAGCTAGCAATAGAGAGCACCTTAGGGCCTTTTCTTTCTATTTTTGTACATCCAAATACTGTAACCTGACCCCTCCCTTTGAATACTATAAAAGGGGAGGAAGGCACCCTCAATAGAGGGGAGAGACAAGAGAAAAACAACGTCCAGCAATGGTAATGTACTAAGCACACACCCAAAAACACTCAAACGCACCCATTCACAGAGACTTGGGAGTCATCCCTCTCTCGAACAGCTTGTAACCCCCTACTACAAGCACTCCGGTGCAGGGCAACACAAGCAGCAGCGAGCACTGGATGTAGAGATGTTCGGGCCGAACCTGTATACATCTTGTGTCTACCTTGCACAGCCATCGAAGGCTCCGACGTGCAGCATCGTTCACATGGCCGGACAAGTTCATCTACCCCAGCATACCACGAGTTGGCCAGCCCTATCACGACAAAAAGGTTCATAAATCATTAACAAACATCTATCATCTCAATCTAGAGGCAAGAGAGGTACTGGAGGATCTACCCCAATAACTCATGCACTCCATCACTGACATCCTGGCATCGGCCAAGACGAGCTCCAACTCCAACTTCCTTGACTTCGACAACAACAACGACAATGATAAAGAAGGCAGCACCAGCTTCACCAGGCTTCGAGAGATGCAACGCTTTTTGCGCATCAGCGACTACCTCCTTGATGAAGAGCCATGCAAGGATGACTTCGTTGATCGCTTTGACGGCTACGAGCTTTCATGGCCATAAAGGGAACAACAAGGTCCCTAGACAGAAGTTGGTAAAACAATCACCGAGCCCATCTCTCATTATTTTCATTATTAATACTGCTATTAAGCTACTCTTGCAATCTTCCTTTAAGTCGCTCTTCATATCCCTTGTAATGCTATATATATAAAGTCATCATACGCATCATGAACATACATGCATCATGCTGCATCATTTGCACACGGTCTGAATCCGGCTCTAGAGTTCGCAGGCTAGCCCTGCGAAGGGATTTTGACAGTCTCTCCAAGCCAATAGAGTGAGGGATGGAATGAGGAGTGGCACACTAGCGGCCAGTACTCGGTTGCACTAAGCACCATATGGGACTCTTCAATCCATGTTCGAGTCTTGATGAACACTAGTCTAGGGTATTTTATCAAAAAAAGGCAACAAGACACTAGGGACGGTCAAATGGCCCTGGTTATCCTATTGAACCAGTCATCAAGAGCCAGGGTCGATCACTAGCTACCTCCATCGAATCCCTAACGAATGGGAACCGGGGCCCCGCTCGAACTGAGAAACCTATTAGCAACTCAAACGGGCACCACATTTTGACCCTAGGCGAGAGGGATGACGTGCCACTGTCTAGCGCCTCCTTCTTTGCGGAAAAGAAGCGCGAGGAGAATGCATTGGGCCTCCTGACCGAATCGACACACGGGTGAAGATTTTTGGAGGTCTAGATTCATACGCATAACTACTTTCTTATTTCAAAGGCCCATCGAGGCCCACACATAGGTACAACGTCTACCTAGGCCACCGCCCAGAATCAGGAAGCGCCCGAGGGCAAAAATGTCCGGCTGACAGCTGTCCATTCCATTAAGGGACACCGACCCTGTCTTGGGACGTGGCAGTGGCAGTAGTCACATCAACTTTAACATGCTACGCGCACCCGGGAGCGGTTCTTTCCTCGCAGAGAACTCCGCTCAACTCGCCACCGGCGATGCTCCGGTGATGTTTTATACTAACTGCATGCTAACTTAAAAAAACAAACAAAATATTAACCCAAACGCCGATTGATTCAAGAAAGGTCCGATACAGAAGGCGCCGATGCACCACAGACAAAGCAAAACATAAAGAAAAAAGAAAACCCTAACGAGGGGGAGCCTCGTCAGCAACTCCGTGGCGGGAACATGGACAACCACTGCCTCCTTCACCGGGCTGTAGCGCACCACCTGGTCCTCGTGGTGGCGTAGCTTCTCCCCCGTAGGGAAGCCATCGACTCCAGTGAGGTCCGCCTCCACTATCACCTCCGCCATGGCCAGGGCAACCCCGGCGCCACGGCGAACGCCACTCTCGATGGCATCGAGGACGCAGCGGCGTGCGTTCTAGAGGCGCTCCTTCCGGGTGCCCAGCGTGACTCCTAGGAAGTTGAGGAAAGCATCCACCGCCACGTGGAGATGCTCTACCGCCATCGTCGCCTCTAAGGAAAAAACCCCATTTCTATCAGACAAAAGCACAAAAGAAAGCTAAAACCAAGAGGGATAATACATACAAATGCCATGACGATCGGCGTCCTCAAGCTGCTTGATAAGGGCATCCGCCCTCTGCTCGATGTCTACGGCCATGGCATCTGCCAGCGCCTACTCCTCCACCTCCTTCACCACCAGCTCCGACAGGCCAGCCCGAGCAGCAATTGGAAGAAGGCCACCGATAGATAGGCCGCCGATGTTCAGCACATGGCCATACCCAGTGAAGGCCCTGTCCTCAATGCGGTGGCGCTGCACCGCCAGAGGGCCGTCCACCTCCTCGAATTCCCGAGACCCCTTCATCGAGTCGCCACGCTCCATTAAGACTAGACTAAGTGAATAGGAAAGGAAAGGTAGGGACAGTGAAAGGGTCAGGCTCTAGGATAGGTATAAATAGACCCTAAGCAACCGTTTGGTTCCACAACCTCCCGGGGCGTCAATGTGGTCTCGATTCACGAACTACCACCCTCTCCTCTCACTAGAACCGCAATGTTCCAAATCATGAACCATCGCCCACTTCTTCCACCAATCGAGCTACGATGCGTCAGAACCGCACTCAATTACCTCTAACAAAAACCGCAACTGCACCCTTTCACCTTCCTTTCCACACAACTGATCACTAGTACGCCCATGGGCTGACTATGGGCCGCGGAAAAGGGAAAACACCCTTCACCAAGACTGACCAAGAAAGGCCTTCCTTGGGCACAGTAGAACATGCAAACTATACCAAGAGCCAGCAGACAGCGATTGGGACGACCCACATACTTCATGCCAAGTTTTAGAGGCCCGTAGAGGAAATCGAAGGGCTTGGCATGAAGAACTAATGCGAGGATGAGGGGCTTGGGAATGAACCCCACCATGACCAACCAACGGCTGGTCAAGGACGCCATTCTCTGAAGCATTTTAGCTTTCGTAGAGTAAGGGCTCGGGGGCTGACCCCACCTTGTCAGCCTAACGAACAACCAAGGTTACCCATGACTCTACGATCGTACACTCATATCTCAGCCCTTGAAGGGGTACACTACCCCTCCAAGGCCTCGGGGGCTACACCCGCCGGGTGCGCTCATGTGCACCCACCAGAAAAATCCTTGAGAACACCAAATAATTCGCTCATCTCTAAGCCTCTGGAGGAATAAAAACTTATTCCTCCAAAGGCTCGGGGGCTACTGTCAGGTACCAATAAAACGGGGTACCCCATTTCACCGCAAAATCATCCACCAAGGCAAATATTACGGCCCACGGCTCATTGCAGCCGCCCTAGGCCTTACTCTACTCAAAACTAGACATAGAGGACAAGCACCCGAGCCCCCTAATGCTCCTTCGCTTTGTCCGACCTCCGTCCGTCTCGCTCAACCCCTATGACGTCATCCAGGCGCTCGAACCCTGTGACGTCATCGAGGCGATCGACCCCTTTGCACAGCTACTGCTTTGCTCGACCTCCTCCATTGTAACACACTGCCATAGGTACATACAAGCCCTACCTTTTCCTGCTGAGGAACAGGAGCTTGCCGCGTCGTGCAGGATCACCTAGGAACTTGCAATGCCTGATTCACGATCCGGTCAAGGCTTCCATGGATCTTCCTCCCCCACCATGGCAGTAACAGGGAGAAGCTACACTGCACTACACCCTACCATGTCCACCTCAATGGGGCTAGGAGCAACGGCCATCTAGGCCCCCCACCTTTTCGTCGGCACAACTTTAGGGCCATGAAATCTTCTTTATCATGACACCGTGTCAGGGTATGGCTCCACTGCGTCATCTACAGCTACGGCATGCTGCCACCATGACAAATGACTATGTGAACGCATGGATAGAGAGGAAAGCTAGCAATAGGGAGCACCTTAGGGCCTTTTCTTTCTATTTTCGTACATCCAAATACTATAACCCGACCCCTCCCTTTGCATACTATAAAAGGGGAGGAAGGGACCTTCAACAGAGGAGAGAGATGAGAGAAAAGCAACACCCAGTAATGGCAATGTACTAAGCACACACCCAAAAACACTCAAACGCACCCACTCACAAAGACTTGGGAGCCATCAATCTCTCGACCAGCTTGTAACCCCCTACTACAAGCACTCCGGTGCAGGGCAACACGAGCAGCAGCGAGCACTGGACGTAGGGACGTTCGGCCCAAACCAGTATACATCTTGTGTCTGCCTTGCATAGCCATCGGAGGCTCCGACACGCAGCATCGTTCACTTGTCCCATTCTAGGCACCCCCGGTTCTAGAACACCGATAGTATTCCCTCAGCACTGGCGTGTATGCATGTTGGGAGTTACAGTCACTAGGTAATGGTACTTAGAAACACCAATCATGATAGTCCTAATATGTTTATAGACCAAAATCCACAAGCGTATGGAACTATCATAGTAGCATTTCACCTAGAAGTATTCCAAGGTATCGTTATTTATATTTTCCCAAAGGAGGGCAAGGTATATGCTCTAGCATTGGCATAAATATGATTACATAATTGCATGATGGACCATAGCTTATGACAGGGGTAAAAATGGTATATCATGGATAGTGCACACACATCTAGGCCAACCTCAAGGATAAAAGAAAATAAAGAATAAAAGAATATTCCTAAGTGGAGCAGGCATGTTCTAATATAGCCGTGCAAAGAACAAGTTAATAATCATACAAGTTTCATGATTAGAGCTAGGGCTAAGTTTAAGATAGGTCAGGAGGCCATGGTTTGGACATGTCCAACGGAGGCCTCCTGAGGCGCCGGTGCGTAGTGGAGTTCTAAAGCGGGCCGATAATGTAAAGAGCGGTAGAGGTCGACCTAAACTAACTTGGGACGAGTCCGTTAAGAGAGATCTTAAGGAGTGGAATATCCCCAAGGATTTAGCTATGGACAGGAGCGCTTGGAGATTAGCAATCAACGTGCCTGAACCATGACCTCTTTTGTCTTGTGCCCTTTATGTCCCTTTATGTGTCTCCCTGTTTCTCGTCTCTTTTGGGTTTTATCTCTAGCCTACCCCAACTTGCTTGGGACAAAAGGCTATGTTGTTGTTGTTGTTGTCAGGAGGCCACTGAGTACTGGTCTGCCAACAACCTCATATGATGATTTAGACTCCTACACCCCAAACGAACGTGGGGGATTACAAGGGATAGACAGGGCTGTGACCACCTGCCGCCTACTCCTCAACCGTGGAAAGGAAAATGTATTCACCCGTTTCTCCATACCCAAGCACCATGTTTGCATATGTAGAAACTACTCAAGTCCCCCTAGGACCCCAACCCTACTGATCGACAGGTACAGGACTTGGGCACACTCAAAGGCATGATGAACTATTGCCTCAACTTAGCTCTAATTGTAATCATATAAGTTATATGAATGTTGAACAACGAAGATGAACATGTCAAGATTATAACATACAAACTATAGACTAGATCATATATCTGATTATAACATGCCCAAAACTATACTCTAGTTCATATGCACTACTATATGAATAAGATGAAAGCTTGAACTTGGAAAAACTCATTGTATTCATACCAAGATGTATCTCTTCTTCCAAGGAGACAAGCTCTCCTTGTAGCTTCTAACCTTGCTCACAAACTACTAAGACTAAGAACTAAAGAGTACAAGAGAGGTGAGGTGTGCTTGGCTCCAAATGAGGTGTGTCTTGGAGGAGAGCACCACACATGGTTATATAGTGAGTGTAGGACGGTTTGGCATAGGTAAATTTGGAAACTGCCTGAAACCGACCAAGCATGGAGGCATGCAGCTACTAGAGCGAGGTGGGCCTAAGAGGCGACACTGGGGTGCAGGTGCACCCAGGTGTGGCCGCACCCTGGCCGACCCCACTCGCCACTGCCTTGCTCTAGTGGGCTCTAGGCTAGGCCTAGATCTCTTCCATGTCGATGCTTCGGTCCAAGTATTTGTTTAGGTGGGCTTTCCTCCATCTCCCTTGTTTGCGCATTTCTGAAAATGTGTTTTCTGCTTTGTGCTTTCTCTTCTATTTTTGTGCATTTCCACTTGATTCCAGTGATTGTCTTGCAAAACACATTTTCTCAGAATACATGTGGAACTAGGTTAATAATATATGCATATGTGTCAAAGTTTGTTTATTTCTCCCGTTTTGGACTATAATTGATGGTTATAAATGTGCAATAGTGACCGCCAACAAATCCCCCAAGCTTAACCTTTGCTCATCCTGAGCAAATAGCTAAGTACTTGGTTGTTTATCATGAGTTGCTACTATGCCATTACAATTCACAAGTGCCATGTCTATAACAAAGTATTCCATTGCAATTTAAATAAGTTGGCATATTATCCACCCTTTACCTTGGTACCTGTGTGGCATATAGCTTTTCCAAGTTCTTGGGTGGTTGCAAGACAAAATGGTTATAATAGAACTATTAATCATTCATTCTTTGATTAGCCATCTATCTAGAGGTTTTATTAGTTTTGCAAAGAAATATAAGTTCCTCGAATGATTCAATCGCTCAATGTGTATGATACCTCACCAAAGGCATTTGAATTTTGCCTTCTTTTCATATCCTACCACTAAAGGCTTTGATGGAGTTTTGGGTAGGTATGAAAGTCGAGCATACTTGCATCACATATTTTTGCTAAGTCAAAAACCGTACCACAAGGAGATGCAAGTCATACACTCTGATCAAGATGTGCAAGTGTGTGGAATTTTTCATATTGTTCCTATTCTAAATATTTTTGTACTCCTTGTATCTTGACTCTCTCTCTATTTGGATGAGTGCCTTTATTTGAAAGTATGGGCTATCTTTTTTTCTTTCTTTTCTTTTCTTTTCTTTTCTTTTCTTTTCTTCAAGCTCTTTGGCATGCATTTTTTCTCTCATGCCTTTTGGCATGGATATTTTCTTCTTTTTTTAGCATATTACATATGGCTATACATAGTAGATAGCATCTATATAGATTACATGCCAAGATAAATGTTCGGTACTACCAACCATTTTTTGCAAACAATTTACAATGCATGCACAAAAATTCCATCCAAAGCATAAGAGTTCAAAATACACAATTTGCTACCATGTTCATGTTTATCTAGATATCTAGTTGATTAAATAGTAGCATATTCTTTCATAGCCAAATGCTTCGTAATAGGTGATCACACATATATGCAAAAGAATTGCCTCAAAGAGTATTTCTGATTATATCCATGTTGCTGCAAGTGCCCTTGTTGATGCACCTGTATATAAAAGGAAAAGTATGATCCTTATCAACTACGGACTACCGTGGATGGAAAATCAAAAACTAGATAAATTCCTTTGCTATAGTGTTAATGTAGATTCAGCAATGAAAAATGAAGCTCATTGGTAGAGTCCAAATTTATGAAATTTTGATTAGATTTGCATGTTTTTCCTCAAGCCTTATAGTTAGTACATCTTTTAATGTGTGCCTTAAGATCATGTAACATTTTTCATTCTTCCAAATAATGAGAGTCCCTACCGATGTCTTCACACCGAATTGAATCTCGAATCATACACCAACAAAGTCTAGCACGCCCGAGGTCATGAATGACCTAATCATGTAGCAAGTAACTCTGAAATCAATATGTACTGATCAGTTGGTTAATAGAACTGATTTCAAGCTCGTTCTTCACCGATAGAGCTCAAGAATGTTTGGAATAGTGAAGAAACGATCGACAAGATCTTGAATGTACTTTCCATGGGACATATAAAGGCCATCAGAGGTGGAAGAGACCTTAGTCCTAAGAAAAGTAACGAAGAGGCCCAAGACCATGCATGAGAATTGCTCACTAGGATGTGCCTTTACAAAGGCAATGTACTCAGAATTGTCACCAATGATGATCATATCACCAACATAAAGAAGAAGACTTCGACCACGGGATGAAGCACGAATAAACAAGGTGGTATCATGAGCACTCAAAGAGAAACTAGTAGCAGTGATAGCAGAGGCAAATCACTGAAACCAACCACAAGGATCTTTGTTTGAGGCCAAAAAGAGAACAACGAAGATGACAAACCATTGCCATCAGGAACAAGATACCTAGGAGGTGGTCTCTTGTATACCTTCTCATGGAGTTTACCATTAAAGAAGGCATTTTTCACATCAAGTAGAGAGATGGACCTAGCACAAATAGAGGCCATAATAAAAAGAGTGCAAACAGTGGTTATGTGAGCCACATGAGAAAAAGTCTCATCATAGTCATGACCATGCTCCTCCTAAAAACCACAAGCAACAAGACGAGTCTTACAACGCTCGAGAGAGCCATCAGAGCGAGTCTTAATCTTATAAACTGACTTGCATGTGATGGGACGGACATGAGAAGGAAGAGGTGAACGGACCATGATGCTTAAGAGGGGGGATTAGGCAACTTAAAATCTATTTCTAAAACTATGGCATCCAGTTTTCACCTAGTCAAAGCCTATGCAATAAATAAACTATCTAGATGTGCAACTAAGGTTTTACTAGGTGCATTGCTATGTGCAACTAAGGTTTTACTAGGTGCGTTGCTATCTCTATTGTAAAATAGTTATACAACCTAGGTTCCAAACCTATCAAACTAAGCTAGTAATATAGAGCACATAAGCAAAGTACATAATATAAATGCCAAAGCTAAAGAGCGGTAGAGACGCAAGCTCCCATCGATGATTTTGGTATTTATACCGATGTATCAAGAAGCTTCTCTCATCCCCCTAGTCCTTGTTGGAGCCCCTCACAAGGGCCAAGCTATTGGTCGGGTAAATGCATGGATAGCCTTTGGGCCTTCCTCATACATATGTGGGTCTTTGAGATGGCCCCTCCAAAACTCCTACCACTATCTTCACTATTGAGCTTCTAGCCAAATCCCCATGGGCTTTGTTCCCTCTATTATACTATTATACGGTGGTGGCCACTCACAAGACTACAAACCCTCCCGTTGTACAACAATGGTACACGCAAGCATTGAGTGAGCAAGAGGTATGCAAACCTCACCAACACTAGGCCTAAACCTAGAGCAAGCGCTTTTGCAATGGTGTAACTAGCCTAAGCACTTCGCAAAAGCACCTATACACTGAGTGATTTTAGTAAGCACTATGCTGACAAGAGCACTAGAGTGATGCCTTAATTCCCTCGGTATCTTCCTCAACTCCTATGCACCTCAAATGCCCAGCCAAGGAGGTATTTATAGCCCCCGACATGAAAACTAGCCATTGGTGGTGAATCTGCAGCTTTTGCATGGCATAGGATGATCTAGTGCTTGTCACCAGACTATTCCAGGGGTGCCACATCAACTTGCGAAAGGATCTATGGACATCTAGAGGGAGCGGGTGAATAGCCTATTAAAATTCTACAAACACAAAGACACTAGGAAAAGTTGATTAGTATAAAGGACAATCCTAATAGCCACTACTTTGCCTAGCCTACACAAAGCAATGCAAGCCCCCTACTCAATTCTAGTTGCAAGTCTAATTAACTAATCACTCAAGTACCCAAATAACTAGAGCTGTACAACTACACTAGTGAGCTTAGGAAAAGAGCAACTAAACTATACTACTCACTAGAGAGCTACACAAATTAGCTAGAGCTACCAAGCAATAGCACAAGCATAAGATAATGAAATTAAATGCAAGTGTTGAGAGAGTGCAAACTACCGAAGGCAAGTGATACAAATTCATTTATCTCGAGGTTTGGTTGCTTGCTGGCAACTTAATCCCCATTGAGGTGGATCCTAAGATCATCGCTTCACTTGGTCTAGCAAGCACACAAGCTCAGCCCCTATGACATAGGGCACCACTAGAAGCCAGTCGATCACTAAGGACCTCTCCAAACCTCGATTGATTTCACTAGATTTACTCTTTACGAATCTCCTGCAAGGTGAGCACAAAGCCCCTCACAATGGCCAATGATCAAAGGCGGCTACAATCACCAATAGCCCCTCAATGATCCTCCTCAAGCACCAAGCTGGCTAGGTAGCGACAATCTCCAAGAGTAAGAAGAAATCCTGAGCCACAAAGATCAACTAGTGCCACCAAATGCAACTCTTCAAATGCAATGCACTAGAGACTCAATCTCTCACAAATGTGATTACTAAAGTCAAGAGAGGAGATGGGAGAGTGTTCTTAGCTTTAGAGGGTTGTATGAAACTCAACAAAAGGCCAAGAGACCCCAAAAGCCGGCTAACCAACTATTTATAGAGGTAGAGGCAAAAACTACCTATTTTGCCCCACACAGCAGCTCTGTGCGCTCTTGCAGTCCATCGCTAGGCAGCCAATAGTCGAGCTAAACTTCCAACGAATACTAATAGCCAAGCGGCTCCAAGCGTTAGCGAGACACCCAGCGGTCCAACCGCTAGCTCCACTACCGGTCCTATTTATTTATCTATTTATATATTTCTGCTCTGTTAAAATACAAAACACATAAAAAGATGCATAACCTTTAGGAACCAAATAAATATTTTCCTTTTCTATAAATATACATATATATGTTTTTCTGTGAGATATTAAGTTTGCTAAATAAAATATAGGAGAGTTTAACCTTGCTAAAATAAATCCCTAAAATAAACTCTTGCATGGAAATGATGAATAGTTGCTCTACCGTAATTCCTTTCAAGTACCTAGTGTTTAGCCTTGAACTCTCTCTAGTTTTGGATACAATGGTTTTGATTTAAGATTTGCTCTAAACCCGAACTTGTGGGTAGCGAATGCTTGATCTAAGTCTAGGTAGTTGACAAATATGATATGGGAAGGTTTTGAGCTATTGTTTATCTTGTTCCTAGAGATACTAGAATTCTGAAGAATTTATCTTTTGAAAAAAAAATTAAAATTGCTGCATGATGAGTTCCTGTATGATGAGAGTTTAAATTCCTACCATAGCCAGATACATGCTTTCTAGATTAGGAAAAACCTCTACACTCATTTTGTTACTGCTTGTGAGCATTGAGCATGGTCAAGCTGTGTAGACCCTTAGGAGCTGGTCATGTGGTTAAAATCAAGATCCACATACACTCCACCTACATATGTGCTGCTTCTAACCTGGAAGTACGCACCTGCATTTTTCCACTCATTCATGCCACTTCTATCCTTAAAGTACGTATTCATACATTCCACTCAGATCCACCCAAAACTAGTTCTACTCCTATCCTGGGAGTAAACTATCCAAAAAGATATTCCATCATATTTATCCCTTCCATTTTCTAGCTAGCCTATAAAGCTCCAAATATTTCGGTTGCTACCTCTTTTTAATTTATCTAGTTCAAAAGAGGCTTGGGTGTTGTTTGCTCTATTAAAAAAAGAAGGGGAAAGAAGAGAAGAGGGAGGGGAAAGAAAAATATTTATACCCCTATTTAAAAAATATATATGAGCAGCCCATGTCCTCCTTTAAAGTTTTTAAAGTTCAAGAGAGGTATGAATTCCATTCTAAGGAGTCTTAGTAGAATTAGGTATCCACCATTACCATTCCTTCACCCCTTACCATCATTACTATTCTATCTACCACTTATCCACTACATACCATATATCCCATACACATGCATATCTTGATTTGACTGTATGACTTGTTTCTCTGGATCCATGGTTTGACTATGCAATAAATGTTTGCAAGTATGTTTTTCTTGTCTCCCCACCTATGAACTCCATATAAGCTTATTAGATATAGGGTGAGAGAGAGAAGGCATAATGTTACTATGCCTAAATACCAAAAATACCACATATCTTGAGAGGAGAGAAGGCATATACCATTAATGCCTTGGTGAGAATCCAGAAATATCACAAAGGAGAGACTTGAGAGGGTCATACATAGGAATCTCTGAGTTTTATTTGAAAATCTTGCAAAAACTCTAGAATAATAGTAGATCAAAGAGCTTGAAACATGGCGCTTGACTTGACCGTTCTGTCTTTCAACTGCTCAAGACCCAAGTGACGGCTATAAGCCCCATGGTAGAAGGCAATATGAGTAAGTCTATAATCAGAATATATCATTCTAATCTAGAGGAGAGATCTTGTTTGAACCCATGTGTACTTTTGAGGCGTGAAAGCATTATAGCAACTCCTGATCCATCACTAAGTCTATCTTTGCTCAGGGACGAGCAAAAGGTAAGCTTGGGGGAGTTGTTAACGGTAGATAAGTATCATTTTTAACCATCAACATAGAATGAAAAATGACCTAAATATAAATATCATCTAGCTATAGGGGTTACACTGATAGAGTTCTATGAGTTTTGGTGAATATCTATTTTTGCAGGGGGTTATCAGGAAATGACCAAAGAAGGCCCACATGTAAGATTTACATAGAGAGAAAGACCTCACACACAAGAATACTCTAGAAGACTCCAGAAGACACTAGACAAGACCAGAGGCCGGATGGCCACGTTGGCAGGGCGCTAGCCCTGTCCATGTGGGCGCTCGCCCACCTACGTGGACTAATCAGGTCCAGTCTTGCGGATCCTGCCCCCACCGCCTTTGAGGATAAATCTACATCGTGTATCAAGGTCAGTTTGATCTGATGGCCATGGTGCATTTGAGGAGGCTATATAAGCAAGGCCCCTAGCCTTGGGAGAAACCCTAATTATCATTCAATTCATTTTTCATCAAGAGAAAAGCCCCTGATCAAGCCCTAGAGCCACCATCTCAATTAGATCTCCATAGTCATAGCATAGCTACATAGGATTAGAACTAGAAGGAGTCAAGCTTCGCTTGGTTTCTGGATCTGTCAAGAGAGTTCTTGGTAATTCTCGCCTACTTCTATATTTCATGTGTTATTCATATTGTTCATCTGCTACTATGAATATGACTTTGCTCTATTCTATTATATTGGATATGACTTTGCTTTGCTTATATTCTCAATTATAATGTTCTTAGTCTACTTTGGTTATATGCTTGGCGTAGTTGGATAGAATTATATTCAAGTATAGGATCATATAGCGCTTGCTCATTGATATCATGGGTGAGTGGTAAATATTGTTTAGGCGTGGTGCCTATACTGTATTTTCCTGTGATTGCACCCTATATTTCAGATCATGAGGTAGATCACGGGAGTGACAGTCCTATTGAATCCTTTGTAGTCCTCCTCCCAAGTATAGGATAGGTAGAACACAATTATTACAGGGAAGTGATTGCTATGTTCTTCATCTTCCTTCATAATATCCCTATGCGTAGATATAACCTTGTCTTGCCATGATTACCAAGTGTAATTACACTAATCATTGTATGCTATGGCTTATAGTTAGAATAACTTAGGATTTATTCTTGTAGTTCGTCCTAGTTCCATGCTAGTGATATAGACTTAGAGTAATCTATTGAGATGTGCTTATCATTTATCATTTACTATTCATTATATATATATATATATATATCATGTGACACTTACCCTGTATGAGAGATAGACAAAGACATTGTTATACTCTCCATTATCACATGCAGTGATGCTTATTGCTCATATCCTTAGCTATCCCTTCCCATGGGTAAAAATATAAATAACGATACCTGGTTTACTCCTGGTTAAAATGCTACATCGGTATTATCTATGCGCTTGCGGATTTCATATTTATTTCTAGAGGAGCATTTGCATTTGTTTAATACCACATTTCTAGCGCCATGCTGGGGATGACAACCTAGCTTAAGTGACGCTAAGAAATGCCAACAATGGTCTTCTAATCATCGCTGATGCAGACGTTAACACCGACGGTGTTGACGGTTGCTTCACCATTGGTTAGTGGTTTAGTATAGTGGTAACTTGCGTTTCATCAACCTCGGTCAATGGTCCAATGTAGCAGTGCAAAGCAATTGGTCACCAGTGGTTCAATACCTACCCTTGGTGATCACTACTGATCACTGCCGGTAGTTACAGCTGGCATCGATGATCACTAGCGGATAGATATAATCATCTAATCCATACATGATGTCCACAAACAAGTGTACTTTTTACAATAACACTTCAAACTAACATATCAAGTGTGTGATCTGATGTACTACTATAGAAGCTATCTCTTGATACATAATAAGGCACCGATCTCTACATAGACTTACATAAACAACAAGAGGTACCTGTGCTTCATCATACAACTCCCTGGTATGTGCTAGTAGTGTCTGCAACACAAAGTGGATATAATTAGTTCCAAACTGAATTGAAGCACTGATAGGATCTAGATGGCTAAAGGGGTCAATAGCCTATAAAAGTTTCTCTATAAAACACAGGACTAGAGCAAAGGTTGATTAGTACAAAATGAAGCCTTAATAGCAACTACTTTGCACTAGCTCTATTTTCACACAATGCAAGCCCCTACACAAGTCTAGTAGCTTTAGTTCTCCACTAGAGCACAACACCACATAAGCTATAAGAACACTAACTACACTAGAGAGCAACTAACAACTAGAAGCTAAACTAAAAAGGCAACACTACTCTAGAGAGCTACACAAGCAACAACTACACAACCAAGCGCAAGATATGAAAGTAAAGAGCAAGGGTGTAGTTGTCACACCCATTTTTAAGGACAAAAATAGGAAGCATAAAAGACTCATGTGCGCCCCAGGAAACAGTCGCACACATAAGTTGACAAATTACAAAGTATCATCACAGTGCTTATTACATAACGAATAAGTATTTAAGACATAGTCTTAAATGATAGGTAGTAATAACTAATAGTAATTCTTCAGCGGAAACTCCACACAGGGACACGGTTGACTGGTTGACACCAAGACTAGTACTCATTCCGATAATCTTCCTCTATATCTTCATCTGTTATGGTGGAAATAGCAAGGGTGAGTCCATGTCAAACTCAACAAATATAACACAGGGTTCATGAGGCTCAAAAAGGCTAGACATTGTTTAACTGCGTTTAGCTTTTAATCATATATTAGCAATTGAGTAGCATCAAGATAAACCGCTTCCCATTAAAGAACCAATGATCAATTGTAATAAGGATAATGAATAGCATTAACATGAGCAAATAATAATCAACAATAATTAAGCATAATATAACAGTATGATCAACTATTCCATAAGAATCCCCAAGGCCGCTCGTATCCGTGAGCACGGCTAGTATACCAGTTTTTAACTCTGCGCAGAGGTGTACACTTTCACTGTGAGTCATGATTTCCAAATGAGTGGGGAGATCAAGCCCAAACACCCGAGAACCATATAAAGCCACTCAAAAGTTCGTCTAACAAGTTAGGGCCATTAGATTCACTCGGCAGGCAGATGTAGAACCCCCCTTCCCTGTGGCACAACAACCGCAGCCTATACACACTAGGCCAGGGGCTCGCACTACACCCAACGTGGCAAGCCTTTCTTACGCCATTTAAGGTAACCACTAACAAGCTAGAAAAGGTCTCTTGAACAACTAAAGCCAGAGCCATATAGCCCTCACAGCTGTACTGTATATCCCGGTTATCACTTACAGATAAGTCCTTATGGAGAGAAACCAGAGCATCAAAATAATACACATGCTCTAGCCCCCTTTTAACAGTAATAAAATCATCTTAATAGTTGATTGCTTAATCCATTAATCAGATTACAAGATCATTGTTCTTAGTTTAAGCACTAACAGTAGCTACCCATATGCATCCCCAAGGTTGACAAGGAATCAAGATAAAAATCACTAAGTTATAATCTCTAAGGTTGTCAAGGTAAGCACATGCATATGTATGACAATTCAATGTATAGGTAACAAGGATAGTCCTGTGTTATACTTGCCTTGATCAAAATTCTCCAAGTGATACTGCTGACTTGGCTCAAAGTAATACTCTGAATTGTCCAGATACTGCTCACCTTCTATACTCGATCATCAATCAACAACACACATGCATCCAATCAAACAAACACGAAGCAAACAAAGAGATACAATTAGAACAGTACACCAACAGTAGCAAAACAGTAATAAAAGTTTATAAAACTCTTCTATACGTTTCTACGATCACACAGACGCAAAGATCACCAAATTCGGAGTTAAAACGTGAAAGTTATGAATTTTCTAAGATTTCCTATAGATAAATAAATACTTAATTATAACCTCGAAAAATAAATTATCAAAACTAACTGTACAACTACAGTAACATGTAGAGCTCGCAAATACAAACCTAACGCAACTTGAACGGATCAAATCGGAGTTAAAACGAAGATTTTATGACCAAAACAGTTCTAGTGGCAAAACTGTAAATATCTGAAAACGTATTTTTGACTTAACCGGGAGAGAATACGCTTCCAAAACGCGAAAACGCATTTTCCGACATACGCTATGGACCGCGGGTTGATAACTAAAAAGCTGAGGGTCTCTTTAACAAATTTACCCGCGAAGGGGTAAGTTCTAATCTCCGCCGTTGATCTGAAATCGGACGGCTCGTGTTCATCATCAAGTCTACAGTGCTCATACCGGTCACCTCCCTCAAGTCCGGCCGGTGGCCCCCCATGGCCGGCGGGCTCCATCTCACCGGAGATGGCGGATTTACCCATCTAGACCACCGTTCGACCCCAAATTTGATTCACCTGAACAAGAAGCTCCGTGCGAACTCAAATACTCGATAAAAACTAGCTACGATAAACCATACGTGACGCGCGGCAACAAGGGGCGGCGGCGCCATCACCGCACCGTCGGTAGCTTCAAAATCACGACTAGAACCACCTCCGCCCAAAAGAAAAAAACATAGAACGAAAGAGTAGGAGAGTGCGGTCTCACCAACGCAATGAAATCGGCCTCGAATCCACCCGACGGCTCCACCCGCGTTCAACTGACACCTCCAACTACCTCAAACCCTTAACCTCGATTTCTTACGGTGGAGTTCACGGTTTAGATGAAAAACGGATATAGGAAGGTCAAGGCATCCTATTTATAGCTTCTATTGGCCGTGTTCGAGTAGGATTCCCCGGGAATCACGAAGCCGATCGTCGTCGTCGTTTCCGGTTTGGAGTCCGGAGCTCTCACGGAAGGTAGGAGACGACTGACCACCGAGCCCCACTGGTCAGCGGAACAAGGAGGGCGCGAGGCTCGTCACCGATACTGGGCCGGCCACCTGATGTCGGGCGCGGAGGAGGGAAGGCGGCAGCGGCCCACCGTGCGGCCCAGGCGGGGAGGAAAGCAGGCCGACAGCTTCCAGGTAAAAAGGTAAGTGTTTCCTTTTCTTTTTTTTTCTTTTCTACTTTTCTTTATTTACTTCTTTTCAAACTATTCCAAATAGAATTCTTCAAACCAATCTAAAATAAAATAAATCCACTACACAAAAGAAAATAAATGCAGCAGCATGAATGCAACACCAAATAGTTTTCAAAATTTCAATTTCCCATTAATTGTTATCTAAATTATTTGAAACTCATTAATTCTAAAATTTAGAATTTTTGGGTGTTACAAATTCTACCCCCCTTAAAAGAATCTCGTCCTCGAGATTGGACTGCTTACTCAAACAACTGCGGATATGATTTCCTCAATTCATCCTCTCTTTCCTAGGTTGCCTCTGCCTCTAAATATCGATTCCACTGAACCTTGCACATCTTAATAATCCGACTTCGAGTAACTCTCTCAGCAGTTTCTAAAACCTTGATTGGAAATTCTTCATAAGTAAGATCCTCCTTAACAGTCAACTCTTCTAAAGGTATCTGCTCCTCAGGCACCCGTAAACACTTCTTAAGTTGTGAAACATGGAACACATCATGTACTCCAGATAAATTCTCAGGCAACTCTAGTTGATAAGCAACTTCCCCACGTCTAGTAATAACTTTAAATGGTCCAACATACCTTGGTGCTAGTTTACCTTTCATGTTAAACCTCTTCACACTTCTCATAGGTGACACCTTCAAATAGACATAATCACCTACCTCAAAAACTAAATCTCTTCTTCTATTGTCAGCATAACTCTTCTGACGAGACTGTGCTACTCTTAAATTCTCACGAATCACTCGCACTTGATCTTCTGCGTTTCTAAGAACATCTGTACCAAACACTTGAGATTCACCTGTCTGATCCCAAAACAATGGAGTTCTACACTTACGTCCATACAAAGCTTCAAACGGTGCCATCTTAAGACTCTGTTGATAACTGTTATTGTAAGAGAATTCTGCATAAGGCAAACTCTTATCCCAACTAGTTCCATATTGCAATGCACAAGCTCTCAACATATCCTCTAATACCTGGTTGGTCCTTTCAGTCTGTCCATCTGTCTGTGGATGATATGTTGTACTAAAATTCAATTTTGTTCCCAATGATTCATGCACAGCTTTCCAAAAATGCGACGTAAATTGCGATCCTCGATCAGATACAATCTTCTTTGGTACTCCATGCAAACAGACTATTCTCTCCATATACAACTCTGCCAATTTTGGTCCATGGTAAGTAGTCTTAACTGGTATAAAATGAGCAACTTTAGTCAATCTATCCACTATCACCCAAATAGAATCATAACCTCTCTGAGTACGCGGTAACCCTACTATAAAATCCATACCAACTTCCTCCCACTTCCATTCAGGAATCTTCATTGGTTGCAACAATCCAGCAGGTCTCTGATGCTCTGCTTTCACCCTCTGACAAGTGTCACACAATGCCACATACTCAGCCACATCTCGCTTTAATCCAACCCACCAATATTTCTGTTTCAGATCCAAATACATCTTAGTACTACCAGGATGAATAGAATAAGCTGACTCATGAGCTTCGCGAAGAATTGCCTGTCTAACAGTTTGATCCTCCGGTACACACAGCCTCTTTCCAAACCACAAAATTCCATTATCATCCATTCGAAAGCCTGGTGACTTACCAATCACTATATCTTCCGCTATCTTCTTTAGTTTCTCATCCTTCAACTGACCCTTGTAGATTTCTTGCTCTAAGGTAGGCTCTATCACTAATTCCATTGTATTAGTAACAATGCCCAAATTCAAATATTCAAATTCAGCACATAACTCACTAGTCATAGACAACGTCCGTATCTCATTGGCATAACTTTTCCTACTAAGAGCATCAGCTACTACATTAGCCTTACCAGGATGATAGTGTATCTCAATATCATAATCCTTAATCAACTCTAACCATCTGCGTTGCCTCAAATTCAGATCTGACTGAGTGAAAATATACTTCAAACTCTTATGATAAGTGTATATATCACTCTTATGTCCAATCAAATAATGTCTCCAAATCTTTAAAGCATGAACTACAGCTGCTAACTCCAAATCATGTGTAGGATAATTCAACTCATGCTTTCTCAACTGCCTAGATGCATAAGCCACAACTCTGCCTTCTTGCATAAGAACACATCCCAAACCTTGACGAGAGGCATCACAATAAATAGAAAACTTCTGACTCAAATCTGGCAAAACCAAAACAAGCGCTGTAGTCAACCTCTTCTTCAATTCCTCAAAACTAGCTTGACATTTATCTGACCACACAAACTTAGCATTCTTCTCTAACAGAGATGTCATAGGTTTAGCAAGCTTAGAAAACCCTTCAATGAACCGTCTGTAATATCCAGCTAATCCCAAGAAACTACGAATCTCGCTAACATCAATAGGTGGTTTCCAATTTAATACATCCTTTACTTTACCTGGATCCACTGATATCCCTCCATTAGAAACAATATGACCAAGGAAAGAAACTTCCTTCAACCAAAACTCACATTTACTTCGCTTCGCATACAGTTTATGCTCTCTAAGTTTCTGCAATACCAACCTCAAATGTTCAGCATGTTCTTCCTCCGTCTTGGAAAATACCAGTATATCATCAATAAACACTACCACAAACTTATCCAAATATTCCATGAACACCTTATTCATCATGTACATAAAGTATGCAGGTGCATTGGTCAATCCAAATGACATAACAGTATACTCATACAATCCATACCTTGTAGTAAAAGCTGTCTTTGGAATATCAGAAACACGAATCTTCAACTGATGATAACCAGAACGTAAATCAATCTTAGAGAACACACAAGCACCTCTCAACTGATCAAACAAGTCATCAATCCTGGGCAAAGGGTACTTATTCTTGATAGTTACCTCATTTAATGACCGGTAATCAACACACATCCTCTGACCGCCATCTTTCTTGTCAACAAATATAACTGGTGCTCCCCAAGGTGATGAACTAGGTCTAATAAAACCTTTATCTTGTAATTCTTTAATTTGTTTCTTAAGTTCTTCTAATTCATCTACTCCCATCCTATATGGTCGTTTGGCTATAGGTGCAGTTCCAGGAAATAATTCAATAAGAAATTCAATGTCTCTGTCAGGTGGCATACCTGGCAATTCATCTGGGAAGACATCCGGAAATTCCTCAATCACTGAATTCTCCTTAATAGTATCTTCAACCTGATTCACCACAGCGGTTGGTTGTTTCTGCACTGCTACATCCACATTGATTTTATCTCCATTAGGTGCAGTCACAATTACCACTTTCTGCTGACACTGAATCTCTGCCTGATTTTGCTTCATCCAGTCCATACCCAATATCACATCAATACCAGATGTCCTCAACACTATAGGAGCTATCTTAAACTCTACCCCCCTTAATACCATACTAATTGGAAGACAACGATTACTGGTTTGCATGGTACCTCCAGGTGAATTTACTAAGAGAGGTTCTTTCATAGCTAGCATGGGTATACTATGCATTTTAACAAAAATGTTGGATTTGAATGTATGAGATGCTCCAGAGTCAAAAAGAACAGTTGCAGGAGTGGAATGTACATTGAACGTACCAATCATAACTTCTGGTGCATCATGAGCTGTATCAGAAGACACATGATTCACCCTTCCAGTACCAGATTGCCTCTGGTTGCTCTTCTGGCTCTGAGGAGTCTGCTGGTTCTGCTTCTCAGGACAATGGTAAGACATATGCCCCTCTTTACACAGACAAAACATCTAGTAGGCGTGCTGGGAGCACTATTCTTCATGGGGGTAACATTGGAATTTCCAGTGCGAGGAGTCTGTTGCCCAGTCTGCTGATACTGTTGATGCTGTGGATATGATGAACGCTGTTGTGACTGATTACTTTGCCAATTCTGGGACCATCTCTGATTCGGATTGCGATTCCATTGACTAACCGATCCCTGAAACTTCTGATGGAAACCATGCTGAGAATTAGTGCGTTGACGGTTGTTGCTTCCTGAGCTTTGTATCTTCATCTTCCTCTTCCTGTCCATCTCTCTGCGCTCATTATCAAGCACAATAGCTTTATTTACCAGCTCTTGAAAACTAGCATAGTTGTTCCCCTTCAACTGCAAGCGAAGATCATAATAAATTCCCTTCAAGAAAAGACGCTGCCTGTCTGCATCTTCCCTCACTTCATTAGGAGCATAGCGAGCCAACTGGGTGAACCTGTCATGATATTCACTAACGCTCATCTGTCCCATCCTAAGGTTTCTGAATTCTTCCTGCTTCAGCTCAATTATACCTTCAGGAATATGACGAGCTCGAAAATCTCTAACAAACTCATTCCAAGTGATAGGAGGAGCATTGTTAGGGCGTGCAGCTTGATACGACTCCCACCAAGTCTGAGTTGTCCCCTGTAACTGACCAGATGCATATAACACCTTCTCTATATCAGTGCATTGGGCTATATTCAGCTGTTTCTCCACTGCCCTCACCCAATCATCTGCCTCTAAAGGATCAGCAGCATGAGAAAACACTGGAGGGCGTCCCTTCAAAAATTCCCCACGCTTATCCCTCACTTGCACAGGCGGTGGTCCTCCTGCAGGGGGATTGTTCTGCATGTGCTGCATAAACATCTGCATCATCTGGTTCTGAGTTTGCATGAGTTCCTCCATAGTAATGGGTGGGTTAGCACCTCCATGACCTCTGCCACGTCCTCTGCCTGACATCTGTTTCCAAAAACACAGAAGATGAAATTCAGTACGATCCGAGATGATGTATTCAATAGATAAGCAAAATCTGATTTTTCTGGGCGAACTCCAATTTCAGCAACTCAGTAAAACTGTCATATCTCGAGCTACAGACGTCCAATTCAGATGATCTTTACATGGTTGGAAAGCTTACAAAATTATCTACAACTTTTATTCACAACACTTTTTCTGATTCTGTCAATAAATTGGCTAAAAACTGAACTTAACCGAAACTGTTTCAGAATTCCAGACTGTGCAGTAACTCCAACTTGGAACAGGTATATCTCTTAGCTCATAATAGATATTAGAATAATTCTTGCGGGGTTGGAACGATATAGAAGTCTAATTATTCCCAGTATAATTTCTTAAATTTCCTATGAACGGATTTTAAGTTATTTCTAAAACATCCCAGACTGATCTAAAAATCAGCAAAGGACAGAACTAAGTTAACCTCATATTCAACTAATATATTTTGATCAAACTTAATATTCTTAAACATGGAACTTGTAGGCCTATCTACAAAACTCCAGCACACATTACAAAGATCCAAATCACACATTATCATAATAACAATCCATCAATCACACAATTGTTCACACCACAAACTGATTCTTAAAACAATCCAAACTTAAAATTAACTCGCAACTACTATCGTTCCTATTACATAGGGATTTTTCCTATTTCCTAATTAAGCTTCTCATAAATCTTGGGATGACCTAACTCCGCCCTTAATTGGTCAATCTCCTTATAAGCTTGCTCCTTAAGTTCTTTTTCCTTCAGCAACTCATCCTTCAAATCCACCTCATGGAGAGCCAATTCACGAGCTAATCCCACCGTAGCTTGTAAAGTCAAGGAGGAATCATCTGCGAGCGGCACGGTCCAAATACCCTTGTCATGTAAGAAACAAGGAAAATGCCGGAGTGCACCCTTTAACGTCTTGTCCGAGCGTAGACCATGGTAGTAAACAAATGCATTGAAAGCGACATCCTCCATGCTTATCTCCACGGTTGCCCGGCTCACTCTGGTAATGAACTTTGACTCCACCTTAGACTCCTTAGTGGTAGGATCCCTTTTCTTAACCCATAACTCCGTTTCCCAATAGGAATCCATCCATGGATGACTATACTCTGCACTGCGATACTCCAACGTAGCTTCCCAGTCGTAGTAGTAGTTGTCCAAGGTTCTTGTCAACATGTCATGGAAGAAAGCATCAGCTTTAGGAACCATGATATGAAACTTCGTAGTCCACCCCATAACTACATTCTCCATTGGTGTATCACCAACTCTTGATTCCGCATCAGATAGCTCTTGATCACCATCTTCATACGACTCCTGAGGTTTGAAACGGGCAACATACTGTGCAGCTGACAGACGGGGATAAGGAGACATCTACAAGATTTAGACATAGATTAGATAGATTCAATGTATTTTCGCAATAGAATAAAGTAGAGGAAGCATAAAACTTTAGTAATTAACAAGGTGAAAAGAGGAAGCATGAATTAAGTGAAGTATGGATGCTATTAACGACCATTCTAACTAGGCTCGCGTCCTACAGTCAACACGGCTCTGATACCAATCTGTCACACCCATTTTTAAGGACAAAAATAGGATGCATAAAAGACTCATGTGCGCCCCAGGAAATAGTCGCACACATAAGTTGACAAATTACAAAGTATCATCACAATGCTTATTACATAACGAATAAGTATTTAAGACATAGTCTTAAACGATAGGTAGTAATAACTAATAGTAATTCTTCAGCGGAAACTCCACACAGGGACACGGTTGACTGGTTGACACCAAGACTAGTACTCATTCCGATAATCTTCCTCTATATCTTCATCTGTTATGGTGGAAATAGCAAGGGTGAGTCCATGTCGAACTCAACAAATATAACACAGGGTTCATGAGGCTCAAAAAGGCTAGACATTGTTTAACTGCGTTTAGCTTTTAATCATATATTAGCAATTGAGTAGCATCAAGATAAACCGCTTCCCATTAAAGAACCAATGATCAATTGTAATAAGGATAATGAATAGCATTAACATGAGCAAATAATAATCAACAATAATTAAGCATGATATAACAGTATGATCAACTATTCCATAAGAATCCCCAAGGCCGCTCGTATCCGTGAGCACGGCTAGTATACCAGTTTTTAACTCTGCGCAGAGGTGTACACTTTCACTGTGAGTCATGATTTTCCAAATGAGTGGGGAGATCAAGCCCAAACACCTGAGAACCATATAAAGCCACTCAAAAGTTCGTCTAACAAGTTAGGGCCATTAGATTCACTCGGCAGGCAGATGTAGAACCCCCCTTCCCTGTGGCACAACAACCGCAGCCTATACACACTAGGCCAGGGGCTCGCAGTACACCCAACGTGGCAAGCATTTCTTACGCCATTTAAGGTAACCACTAACAAGCTAGAAAAGGTCTCTTGAACAACTAAAGCCAGAGCCATATAGCCCTCACAGCTGTACTATATATCCCGGTTATCACTTACAGATAAGTCCTTATGGAGAGAAACCAGAGCATCAAAATAATACACATGCTCTAGCCCCCTTTTAACAGTAATAAAATCATCTTAATAGTTGATTGCTTAATCCATTAATCAGATTACAAGATCATTGTTCTTAGTTTAAGCACTAGCAGTAGCTACCCATATGCATCCCCAAGGTTGACAAGGAATCAAGATAACAATCACTAAGTTATAATCTATAAGGTTGTCAAGGTAAGCACATGCATATGTATGACAATTCAATGTATAGGTAACAAGGATAGTCCTGTGTTATACTTGCCTTTTCTAGCTAAAACGTGAAAGTTATGAATTTTCTAAGATTTCCTATAGATAAATAAATACTTAATTATAACCTCGAAAAATAAATTATCAAAACTAACTGTACAACTACACTAACATGTAGAGCTCGCAAATACGAACCTAACGCAACTTGAACGGATCAAAGCGGAGTTAAAACAAAGATTTTATGACCAAAACAGTTCTAGTGGCAAAACTGTAAATATCTGAAAACGTATTTTTGACTTAACCGGGAGAGAATACGCTTCCAAAACGCGAAAACGCATTTTCTGACATACGCTATGGACCGCGGGTTGATAACTAAAAAGCTGAGGGTCTCTTTAACAAATTTACCCGCGAAGGGGTAAGTTCTAATCTCAGCCGTTGATCTGAAATCGGACGGCTCGTGTTCATCATCAAGTCTACAGTGCTCATACCGGTCACCTCCCTCAAGTCCGGCCGGCGGCCCCCCATGGCCGGCGGGCTCCATCTCGCCGGAGATGGCGGATTTACCCATCTAGACCACCGTTCGACCCCAAATTTGATTCACCTGAACGAGAAGCTCTGTGCGAACTCAAATACTCGATAAAAACTAGCTACGATAAACCATACGTGACGCGCGGCAACAAGGGGCGGCGGCGCCATCACCGCACCGTCGGTAAGCTTCAAAATCACGACTAGAACCGCCTCCGCCCAAAAGAAAAAACATAGAACGAAAGAGTAGGAGAGTGCGGTCTCACCAACGCAATGAAATCGGCCTCGAATCCACCCGACGGCTCCACCCGCGTTCAACCGACACCTCCAACTACCTCAAACCCTTAACCTCGATTTCTTACGGTGGAGTTCACGGTTTAGATGAAAAACGGATATAGGAAGGTCAAGGCGTCCTATTTATAGCTTCTATTGGCCGTGTTCGAGTAGGATTCCCCGGGAATCACGAAGCCGATCGTCGTCGTCGTTTCCGGTTTGGAGTCCGGAGCTCTCACGAAAGGTAGGAGTCGACTGACCACCGAGCCCCACCGGTCAGCGGAACAAGGAGGGCGCGAGGCTCGTCACCGATACTGGGCCGGCCACCCGATGTCGGGCGCGGAGGAGGGAAGGCGGCAGCGGCCCACCGTGCGGCCCAGGCGGGGAGGAAAGCAGGCCGGCAGCTGCCAGGTAAAAAGGTAAGTGTTTCCTTTTCTTTTTTTTTCTTTTCTACTTTTCTTTATTTACTTGTTTTCAAACTATTCCAAATAGAATTCTTCAAACCAATTCAAAATAAATTAAATCCACTACACAAAAGAAAATAAATGCAGCAGCATGAATGCAACACCAAATAGTTTTCAAAATTTCAATTTCCCATTAATTGTTATCTAAATTATTTGAAACTCATTAATTCTAAAATTTAGAATTTTTGGGTGTTACAGTAGTTTGCAAACCAATGAGGGCAAGTGATTGACACTAGAGTTATCTTGAGGTTTGGTTGCTTGCAGGCAACCTACATCATAGTTGTGGCAAATTCCAAATGATGATTCATGCACTAACTAGCGTGAAAAACTAGACCCGCAACTTGGGTGCAGCAAGAATCAATCAAGTGGTCCACTCTAGCTAGCCACAAGCATTCCATTAGCGTTCCTCTTCGTGATCTCTCACAAAGACGACCACAAGAGCCCTTTATAATTGCTTTATCGAAGCTAGCAATAATGACCGATAGCTGCTAAACGATCCCTTCAACTCCAAGTGGGCTAGGTGATGACAATCACCAAGAGTAGCAAGGCAACAACCACCTGCCCACCTGCCATGCTCAACTAGTGTCGCGAGATGCAAATCGACAATGGAAATGCACTAGAAGCTCTCAAATCTCACCCAAATGTGAAATCAATGGATGTAAGTGAGTGGAGTGTGTATCCCAGCTCTCAAAGGATTTGCATAAGTGTTAGGGGTGCCAAGAGAGTGGCGAAGACCAGCCACAAGGTCTATTTATATTTCTAACAAAAGATCCAATTGTTACCCACTTGAGACGCAGTCTGCGGGCACACCAAACCTATCTGGTGCACACCAACACTGGATGCCACCAATAGCTAGTTTCCAACAGCTAGAAAACTGGCTTGTCAGATGTGCAATGCGTACCTTCAGTGCACACCGAATACATCCAGTGCGTGTACGTGCTCGATGTCCCCAAACATGCTCACTGGACCCCAGTCGTCTGGTGCCCACTGTTGGGTATTTTAAATGCAAACAGAAAATTTTGTAAGTGCACAGATACCGATGTAGATTTCACCTAGGAGTATTCCAAGGTATCGATTTTCCATGGGGAACGCGAAGTGCACTAGTTGATGTTTAGATCACCTAGGGATAACTATATGTTTTTGTGGGGAGAGAGGAATTTTCCTAAGAGTTCTATAGATAGATCTAGGAATCAGGGTTTACTTTAGGGTTACTTATTTCAGGACATCAGAACACTAACCATAGAAAGGGATAAGATGGGGGCTAGTAAGCTTTGACTATGGTGCTACAAACACCGATCCGAACGTGGTGGAATACATTAGCCATCAGGACTATCACGATCATGGGGCTACCACAACAATCCGCTGGATTGGGTGCAATTCCAGGTAATCACGAGACTAAGCACCATGCCTAATCTATTAATTACTACTCTAGTGTTGCAAAGACTATAGCACTTGATGCAAGCAGGAATCCAATAAATAACTTAAAAGTAAATATGAAAATTAAATGAAGAACTCAGGAATTATAAAATTAAAGAACCTGGAGATTGCACAAAGATGAACTGGCTATTGCAAAAGTACAATGTTGAGGAAGATCTAACAGATCCGGCTCCTCCTTAGCTTTCTCCTCTTCTCTCTCCCTCTTCTCTAGCATACAACTCGATGAACTAGAACTAGAACTAGAACTAGAACTAGAACTAGAACTAGAACTAGAACTAGAACTAGAACTAGAACTAGAACTAGAACTAGAAGATGAACTAGAAGAACTAGAAATAGACAATCATCTAGGTGGACCTCTACTTCTTCTACATGCATGGAGGGGTGAAACCCTAGCTTTTGCTCTAGAGGTAGCTAATGCGAAGGAGATGGCCTGAGGGAGGGGGTCTGCCCCTGCTTATATAGCCTAGTGGGGTGAACCGTAGCCCTCGGATCAAACCGACTTGAAACAATGATTGAGATGCATCGTAGAGGTCAGTTGGAGGCCGTCACGCGAAGCAGGTCTCACTTGGAGGTGGGCCCAAGCTGGCCAGGCTGATATGTGGGGCTGGCTAGCCCCACTTGTCAGCCTCCGGGCTTCCACTTTGTTCCCATGTATTCTCGTGTCCTCTAGAACCTTCCCGTCAATTTTCGTAGAATTTCGACTTGATTTGGTTCGGTATCTTGACTCCTACTCCTTCTCAGCTTATTCTATTTTTATCCTAGAAAATTTACAATTCACAAAAGTTATGGAAATTGTTATGTTAGTCCCTAAAACTCTTGCTTGGTGATGGTTCCGGAGTTTTCTTGAATCTTCCGAGTCGTATCCATCGGGGAATTTCTCTCCGGAACTCCAAATAGAGCAAATGATATGTCCATTTTCATCGTCTTGACGAGCTCTTCATAATGGTGTGCTCTATTTCATCACATGAGGTACTTTTATGTGGTAAAATATTAATAATCTACAAAACAAGTGAGAACAACACAACTCGTGGAACTCATTAGAATAATGTCCTACAACCATGCACTAATAACACTTTTGCTGTTATATTGTGCATTAATTGAAGGTATAATGTTGGCATTAAGGACCATCAACAAGCTCCCCCAAGCTTAACCTTTGCTAGTCCCTTAGCAAAGCTAATCTCAATAATGGATCAGGAGTTGCTACTATGCTTTCACGCATCAAAAGTACACATGCGTTCAAACAAGAATTCCCCTCCGGATTAGAGCAAACCATTCTGACTTTCAAACTTACCTGTATTACCTTCTACCATGGAGGTTTTAGCCTTCACTTGGGTCTTGAGTAGTTTAAAGACAAAACAATCAAGTCAAGCACTGCATCTCGAGTTCTTCGACCAACCTTCATTCTGTAGTTTTTGTAGATTTTCAAAATAAAACTCAAAGATTCCTTTTGTATGACCCTTTCTAGTCTCTCATATGTGGTATTTCTAGATCCTTTCAAAGGCATTGATGATGTTTTGCCTTCTCTCTTTCGCTCAGAGTATGTGGTATTTTTGGAAAAAGGCAGAGTAGCATCATGCCTCCTCTCTCTTACAATATAACTAATAGGCTTATCTGGAGCTGAGGGTATTTCAAGAATGTAGTATACTTACCTTGCATGTATTGCCCAGTCAAAACAGGATCCGAGGAGGGGAGTGTCATACCCCTAGATCAAGATGTGCATGTGTGTGGGAATATTTGGTGATTAACCAATTCTACTTTGCTCCTGAAGAGACTGCCTCTAACTAAAGAATTTATAAAGAACTTTGTTGTGGAGGTCTTGGGATATGTTCTTTCTCCTTTCTTTGATGACAATGATGAACTTCTAGGCATAGAGATCATAGACTTCTCTTTTTCTCTCTCTTTTTTTCTTTTTTTCTCTTCTTTTTTACAAAGGATCCCCTGCCTCTTAAATGAACTAGTAGAAGAGATAAATCACAATCTTGGAGCATTTATTTGAAAACCTAATAATCTTTTTGGATCCTCTCCCAGTGTAGGAGATAGATTTTTGGGTGGAAAAATGCATGTTTTTGCATACTCCAAGGATAGGAGCAGCATGATATATGTGGGTGTAAGTGATCTTGATCTTGGGAGCATGACCATCCTCTCGACAAGGGTCTCACACGGGTTGACCAAACTCAATACAAAGCAAGCAGCTTATGAGCTGGTTTTCCTAGTCTAGCAAGCATGTATATGGCTATGGTAGGAATTAAAGCTCTCGTCATATGGGCACTCATCATGTGGCAATTTTATGTTTTTCAAAAGATAAATCTCCAGAACTCAAGTTTCTCTAGGAATAAGATAAACAGTAGCTCAGACCTTCTCATACATATCTGTCAATCACCTAGACTTAGATCAAGCATTTACAACCCACAAGTTTCAAGTTTAGAGTAAATCCTAGGTCAAAATAATTATTTCCAAAACTTAGGAGAGTTCCAGGTTGAAAACTAGGCACTTGAAAAGAATTACGGTAGAGCAACTATTCATCATTTCCATGCATAGAGATTTGACCAGGTTCTTTTTATTTACAAACTAATTCAAGCAAACTTGACACACTCTAACCAACACACATTATTATGAAATAACACAATATAGAACAAATACTCGACTAGATAAAGTAGACAGTGAAAACTCCATAGATATATAAAGTGAACCTTCATGTGCTCATATTTTTTTTATTTTTGGATTAATTTATGTAAAAAGAAAACATAAGAGGATAAGGATACTTACCTCGATACATGGGGATGCCCTCCCCCAAGTTGAATGTTGACATAGTCGTTCGATCTTGTGATGTAGCAGACTGGCAGTGGAGTTATACTTCCTCTATCGAAGCATTGATTGGTGTTGATGACGGATGAGATAGTGCTCTAATAGTGGATGGAACATCCACTTGCTTGTGAGCTCTTTTTGGTTCTTCGAATCCTGTGAAACTCAAATAGACTACAAAACTTGTGGAACGGATTAAACGTTAGTGGTTGAACACTTAAGCCTCAGTTGTCCAAAGCTCTTGAGATTGTTTAAGTAGATTTTCAGTAGGATCTCTTTCTCAATATTTTTGTATTTTTATATTTTCTATGATGCAAAGAAAGTTGAACAAGATGAATGCATACATATTTATTTTATTTTTATGCCACCACGGTGAATATCTCCATGGGTTTTTACACACCACAAATTTATTCACATGGGGCTTTAAGATTTATGATGCATCAGATAAATATTTTTACTTTCTTTTTATAATGCAATGCTAAAGTAGAAAAGTAAATATGCTAAAAAATGATGATGCAGAAAAGATAAATATGGATAACTACCGATTTTACCTCTCGGCGAGGGTTCAATGTTTCAAGTCCTCTGAACAAGACTTTTCACCATGTTTATTCCTTAGGTGACTCATTTGACCCCAAGGTGGAGACCATGATATGTGCACTTCTTGATATGGTGTCACCCATGTTCTTCGTTCGTCCAGTAGCCATTTGAAGTGAAGCATTAATTGTGAAAGTTGGCTGCATCTTGCTTAGTGTGCATGTTCTTGTAGATTCAGGACCTTCACTTGTAGAATTTAGGAGTTTACCAACTCCATGTTTTGCTCAAAGTGTATCCTTATCATTTGAAGGGTGATGGTATCGAACCACCTTGTGAAAGCTTCTCTTGCTCAGCTGGTTGTGCTTGTGAATGGCTTGTCTTCTCTTGCTTATCTCAAAGTGTGCTTTAGTGATGGGAGCATCTTTTTATTCTCCTGATCTTGATATTCTTGATAGTCCTTGTGCTCCCTTCATTGTCTTGAGAATTTCCCCATGATGGCCTTTGTCTTGAAGGGGCTTGATGGAGATTTGTTCACCCTCTTTCATGGAGTGAGTGTAGATCTTGTTTTGTGGCACTCATCTTCTTGTTCCATGGATCTCTCCATGATGCATGAGCTATGTTTCCCTTGTGCAAGGTTGATGAAGTTCATGTATCTCTTTTCTCTCCATGTGAGTTCATCTTAGGACTTCCTAGTTTGACTTTTGAAAGTCTTTCCTACAGGAGTTAGTCCAACAAAAATATACAATGTGCACACAAGTAGTTTTTAGTTCAATAACTAAACTAGACTCCATGTCTAGTTGGATTAAGAAAGGTTGTTTAACCTAAGCACCATGCTTATGTTAAAAAAGTCAATAGAAGTATGTCTAGTACTTCTAAACCAACACTTACTTATGATGGACAAAGGTAGCATGAAGGCATTATAGAGATTTACTCAAATGGTGATGGAAGAGAACATGATTGGTGTATAGCAAATTGAGCATGTCTTAAAGGTAGGTACAACCAGAATAGCAACATGGCACGAGATGTTCTTAGAAAGTTATCCCCCAAGCTTGAATTTTTGTAAAATCGAGATTGAATGAATTTAATTCAATGTTGCATGATGATTGGTTGGACATACCTTATGCTTGTTATTCCTTTGATCTTTTTGCTCTAATCCTAGAGATGTTAGTGATAAGAATACTCAAAGGAATATTTTCATAATTAAATCCCTAAGCTCGTTTCACAAGGGTAGCATAGCAGAAAGGTGAACACTCATGTTAGGATCTAAAAAGTGCTTGTTTTAGGACACTAAGCTTGTCCTTGGGAAACCTTCAAAATGCGATTTGGTGAAGTGGTTTCCCCTCCAACACCAACTTAAGTGTATCTATCTCAAGATTCAACATAATGAGATTTGCAATATATGATAAACATATGCATCGACAACCACCCTTTTAAAGTTTTTGCAAACAGAGAGGATAAGGGGGTTGGAGATCTCGAATGTGATGGGGTTGGAGAGACCAATTGAATTGGGAGATGTCTCATATGAGCATGGATTTAATGTGGTCGTTATGGAATATGTTTCATGCTCATTGATATCATCTTCGTCTCCAATCTAAATGTTTAGAATTTCGCTTGGATTAGTAACTCTTGAATTGGTCTTGTCAAGGGCCTCTTCCATAGATGGATGAGTCTCGTCTTCAAATGGAGTTGAAACCTCACCATTTGAAGCTAAGTCAAGGTTGGATTCCATTAAGGCTTCTTCCTTGTCTATCCATGTTATACATTCTAGCCACTATCGTAGCCTCTCTTGGTCATCCTTGTGGTCTTCATGACTCCTATGGTTTGGTTGTCTTAGTTGATTTCTAGGATCATCATGAGACTGAAAAGGACGAGCATAAGGGGGATCTTCGAAGACAAGGATGGGTTTAGAGATAGGTCCAGAATTTGTGTCGTCTATGAACATAATAGGACAACAGATAGGATTTTCCGTATGGAAAGGTTGTCCTTCTATGGCATCATTCGACATGCCATCCTCGAATTCTTCTCATTGGGAATAAGGACATTTTATAAGAGATCCCTTCTGGAGAGGATTTGAATTATATTCGCTTGAAGGTCTCTTATGAAACTAGAAGTCTAAACCATCAATATCAAAAAGATCAGAGCTTTCCAAAGGTGGAATTTCTTCTTCCCTTGGAGGATTTTGGGGTGATGGTTTAGAATTGATAGCTAAATCTTGGAATTGGAGTGGTTGTGATTTGGCTGTCAAAACTTCCTTTTCTTGTCCAGGAATTGATTCCTTATCTTTTGGTTCAGGGCTGGGCTTGATTTCTTTCTCTTCTTTGGGAAACTCATAAAAAATGCTAGTGTAAGGGGTGTTTTCAAGGATTTTCTCTAGAATGGCTTTCCCTTCACTAATGAGTTTATGTGAGAATGAACCTCCTGAAGCGATGTCAAGATGTAGAGTAGCTTCCTTGCTAAGACCACGATAAAAGTGATAGTGTAGGACATGGTCAGGCAAGGCAATGTTTGGACTAGAATTGATAAGGCTTGTGAACCTAGCCTAAGCTGCTCCTAGAGTCTCCTCTTTTTGTTTAAATGTAAGAACTTCTATTCTAAGATCAGCGATTTGAAAAAGAGAGAAGAACACAAGACAAAATTTGTCTCAGAGTTCATCCCAATTTCCATTTACGTCTCTTACGGAATGAGCATACCACTTTTTTCCTCTTCCCAATAGGAAGAACAAAAATAATTTCCATTCAAGGGTCTCTTGTGTCAAGCTAGCTATAGACCGACAAGAACAAAACTGCTCAAATTCCCTAAGGTGGTGTATGGATCTTCGTCTGCTAACCCAAAGAAGGATTTCTCCTGAACCAAGACTACGAAAGCAGGGTGAAGCTCATAGCCATCTATAAGAATGGGGTGTGATGATGGTGGAGGCTCCAACAAGTCACCCTTTGGAGCAAAGAATTTATAAATAGGTGTGAAATCCATGTGGTATGATGGTGGTGATAAAAAGGTTGTAAAAGGAAAAAGAAAAGGATGAACTTTGGCTCGAAACTAGCACAGCTACTGTTCCCCGGCAATAGCACTAGAAAGCTTGTTGGGTATTTTAAACGCAAACAGAAAAATCCACAAGCACACGGATATCAATGTAGCTTTCATCCGGGAGTATTCTAAGGTATTGATTTTCCATGGGGAACGCGAAGTGTACTAGTTGAGGTTTAGATCGCCCAGGGATAACTATATATTTTTGTGGGGAGAGAGGAATTTTCCTAAGAGTTATATAGATAAATCTAGGAATCAGGGTTTACTTTAGGGTTACTTATTTTGGGACATCAGAACACTAACCACAGAAAGGGATGAGAAGGGGGCTAGGAAGCTTTGACTATAGTCCAACAAACACTGATCCAAACATGGTGGAATACGTCGGCCGTTAGGACTGTGACGATCCTAGGGCTACCACAACAATCCGCTAGATTGGGTGCAATTCTAGGTAATCATGAGACTAAGCGCCACACCTAATCTATTAATTACTACTATAGCGTTGCAAAGACTAGAGCACTTGATGCAAGCAGGAATCCAATAAATAACTTAAAAGTAAATATAGAAAATAAACGAAGAACTTAAGAATTATAAAATTAAAGAACCTGGAGATTTCTCAAAGATGAACCAGCTGCTACAAAAAAGTACAATGTTGAGGAAGATCTGACAGATCCAGCTCCTCTTCAGCTTTCTCCTCTTCTCTGTCCCTCTTCTCTAGTTTATAACTCGATGAACTAGAACTAGAACTAGAACTAGAAGATGAACTAGAAGAACTAGAACTAGACGATCATCTAGAGGGGTGAAAGCCCAAGTTTGGTTTTGGTAATTAATGACACCAAGTTGCTAATGCCATGTGTTAAGTGTTTTGAGATAGGCATAAGCAACACATGTGATGAAGGTGTATGTGGCAAGGAGTGGTGGCCACAAGATCACAAAGAGATGGTGCATGGACATGAAATGATGATCATGGTAGAGATGCACATAATATGAGAGACATGATGATCAAGTGGATGAGAAGGATCTAAGAGCGCAAGGCAAAGGTATAACCATAGGGTTTTCCTTTTGCCGGTCTAAGATGAGTAGAGAAGTGATTGACCGGGTTTAGGATACATAGCCGACTATCAAGAGGGGCAATCACTGTTAGCTCGGAACTCAAGTGCCACTAGATCAATGTCTTGAGCATATGCATTAGGATCTAGTAGAGAGCTAACATAACGCCTTGGAAAATGTTTGTGAAATGCTAACACACATGCACATGGTGGTGTACACTTGGTGGTGTTAGCACATTTGCGAAGGTGGTGGAGTTTAAGCGGTAGAGAGGTGTACACTTGGTCGACGCTTTTGGGGAAGTGAAATGCCTATTTTCTACTGTGCCGGAAGTCAGAAAAGAAATGGAGGCGAACGGCCGTCACTGTGGTGACCGGACGCTGCACCGAACGCGGTCACGGTTTGACCGGACGCGTCCGGTCAGTTCTCCGCAGTTGTCAGGCACGCGGGTGTTAGGGTTTCTGACCAGACGCTGGTCTGGCCTGACCAGCGCATCCGATCAGTTCACCTGCGCACAGAAAAGAGTGTGCGACCATCGCGTCCGGTCCCTCACGGAACCGAAGCGTCTAGTCAGATGTCTAGAGGGGCAGAGAGCAGCGGAGTGCTGATCGGATGCGCGGCGCGTCCGGTCACATGCGATCGAACGCCTCCGATCACGGTGGGAGCTTATTGGACTCCGACTGGACGCCAGGTGCAGCGCGTCCGGTCATTCGCTAGAGCACGTCCGGTCACGTCAACTGCTACTTCTGACGTGCACTGTTCATGCTTGTCCTGTAGTGACCGGACACGTCCGGTCACCCTGACCGGTGCGTCCGGTCAACACGTTTTGAACTGTGTCGTCCGGTAACGGCCAGCTGCGTACCCCTTCTCTATAAATAGAAGATGTCCGGGGTTTGAGGGTGACTCTTGCATTTTTTGAGATCTAGAGACATCCTTTGAGCTAGAGAACAACCCCTCCACTCATCTCTTTGCTTGGTTGCACATCTTGAGCGAGATTGAGTGAGATTCAAGTGCATTGCTTGAGAGTTGCATTCTAGAGGCACTTGATCTTCGAGTTGCTATGGATTTCTTGTTACTCTTCTGTGTTTTCCGACACAGTAGACGGCTTGGAGTAGCGGAGGTGATTGAGCTCACAATTGAAGATTGTTGGAGCCCTCACCAAGTGTTGTAAGGGGTTCTTGATCCTTCCCCGCGGGAGTTCGCGAATTGGATACTCTAGTGGAGCTCGTGGCTTGGAGGATCCCCATCTTGTGTGCGGTTGTGCGGCACCCGCCGAGGGCTTGACTCTTGATAGTCGATTAGCTTGCAAACCGACAAGTGGGTGTATCACCACAACGGGGAGTAGCTTGCCGGGAAGCAAGAGAACCTCGGGATAAATTCTTATGTCATTCTCTTCCCGAGGATTTCTCTTGTGTGATTGATTGATTGGTACTTCTTATCTCTACACGGCGGTAAAATCACTCGAAGCTCTTCTCTCGTATTACTTCTTGTTTCTAGCTTATAGTTGTTGTTGTGTTTAGTGGATTGCCTTGTACTAGACTTGTTTAGGTGGCTTGCTTATTTAGTTAGAGCTAGTGCTTTTGCTTTGCCACCTTTCGTACTAACTTGTGGTTAAGTAATTCTTGTAGAAGTTTTAATTAGGCTATTCACCCCCCTCTAGACTATTTGGACCTTACAAGGGGCCTCTACTTCTTCTACATGGATGGAGGGGTGAAACCCTAGCTTTTGCTCTGGAGGTAGCTAATGCGAAGGAGATGGCCTGAGGGAGGGGGTCTGCCCCTGCTTATATAGCCCGGTGGGGTGAACCGCAGTCCTCGGATCAAACCGACTTGAAATAATGGTTGAGATGTGTCGTAGAGGTCGATTGGAGGCCATCATGCGAAGCTTGTCTCACTGGAGGAGGGCCTAGGATGGCCGGCCCCACATGTCAGGCCGGCCAGCCCCACTTGTCAGCCTCCGGGCTTCCACTTCATTCCCATGTCTTCTCGTGTCCTCTAGAACCTTCCTGTCAATTTTTGTGGAATTTTGACTTTGATTTGGTTCGGTGTCTTGACTACTACTCCATCTCGGCTTATTCTGTTTTTATCCCTAAAAATTCATAATTCACAAAAGATGTGGAAATTGTTATGTTAGTCCCAAAAACTCTTGCTTGGTGATGGTTCCAGAGTCTTCTTGAATCTTCCGAGTCGTATCCATCGGGGACTTTCTCTCTAGAAGTCCAAATAGAGCAAATGATATGTCCATTTTGATTGTCTCGATGAGCTCTTCGCAATGGTGTGCTCTGTTTCATCACTTGAAGTACTATTATGTGGTAAAATATTAATAATCTACAAAACAAGTGAGAAAAACACAACTCGTGGAACTTATTAGAATAAAGTCCTACAACCATGCACTAATAACGCTTTTGCTATTATATTGTGCATTAATTAAAGGTATAATGTTGGCGTTAAGGACCATCAACACCCACACCGGGCACGTCTGGTGAAGAATTTGAACTTCCCATGCTCTTTGTAGCTGCTCGGTGGTCAGGCATCCGGTGCACGCCAAACACCAAGGTTCTCGACTAAAACTGGCTGAGTCAAAATCTAAGGTTGATGCATCTAGTACACCGATCCGATGATGCACTGGATACGTCAGGTGCATGCAAAAATGTTGCACCAAGAGCGTAGCTACGTCTCTTCAAGTGTGCCAACTCTCAAATGTTTTGCTAAACATCTAAGCACTGAGTTAGCATTTTTCAAAGTGTTTTCTAAACCTTTCACTTGCTTAATGTCGTGTCACTAGGCTTAAATGCACATACATGTAGATCAACACCTAGTGACACTAGATGACAGAGATTGCTAATTGGAGCTCCCTTCCTAATCGTATGGGCATCTATCCTTATGGGTTCAACTAATGAACCATCTTGATACTATGTTAATCTTTGACCTGTATTTACAAACCATGATGTAACTTGTTAATCATGTTTTGAATGTGTGGTGATCGAGTTATCTTGATGATTGGTTAGCGGAATATAACTCTACTTATAGATCCTTGTTTTGGAGGAGCGGATGATAGTCTCTTAGGGATCACCATTGTTAGTTTAGTGTAAAGCGGGTCGATCAAGTGGAAGACACTTAGTTTAGGTAAATTAATATGGTGGACCCCACAAGCAACCTCTATTTGCTCTGTTTCTTCGCATTTCTTCATCCAGATTTCTTCTATCTTGTGTCTTGGACTTTTAGAACACTTTTAGTTCATCAACATGTCTTCTAATGTTGTTACACCTGGTTTTAAAGAACTAAACTAGGTCAGCCATATGTGTGCCCAGGAAGTCCACACATATGTTAGAATAAAAAAGTATCATAAATAATGTTATTTATTTAACATACACATAGCTATAATAATACTTACATCAGAGTATCACGAAATGATGACTAAACTTCAGGCTCCATTCCTCTCAGGGACGGCTGACTAGTGGCTCCGTATGCCAAACACTTCTGAAAGACTTCTGGAAACTCCACTACATCTTTATCCTTCTTCTGAGCAGCACCTCACTACACACTGAGGTGTGGGGGAAATAACAAGAGTGAGTCCATGTCGAACTCAACAAGTATAACATAGGGTTCATGAGGCATAAAAGGCTAGACACTATTTGATTGTGTTTAGCTTTTAATCATCATATAATTAGCAATTGAGTAGCATCAAGATAATCCACTTCCCATTAATGAACCAATGATCAATTGTAATAAGGATAATGAATAGCATTAACATGAGCATAATAATAACAACAATAATTAAGCATGATATAACAATGGTGATCAACTATTCTGTAAGAATCCCAAGGCCGCTCGTATCCGTGAGCACGGCTAGTATACCAGTTTTTAACTCTGCGTAGAGGTGTACACTTTCACTATGAGTCATAATTTCCAAATGCCTGGGATAGCTAGTCCCAAAACACCAAAAATCATATAAATCCATTCAAAAGTTCATCTAACAAGTTAGGGCCATTAGATTCACTCGACAGGCAGATGTAGGAACCCCTTTTTCAAATGGCACAATTCCTTCTCGGCTATACTCATAGACTAGAGGTTGTCCTACACCCAACGTGTCAAGCCATTCTTACGCCATTTAAGGTAACCACTAATAAGCTACAAAAGGTCCCTTGAACAACTAGAGCCGGAGCCATATAGCCCTCACAGCTGTACTGTATGTCCCGGTTATCACTTACAGGTAAGTCCTTACGGAGAGTAACTAGAGCAACAATATAACCCTTGCTCTAGCCCCCTTTCAACGGTAATAAAATCATCTTCATGGTTGGTCGCTTAATCCATTAATCAAATTATAAGATCATTGTTCATAATTAAGCACTAGCAATAGCTACCCAATAGGTAACAAGGAATCAAGATATCAATAGCTAAGTTATAATCTCTATGGTTGTCAAGGAGGACACATGCATATGTATGATAATTTCAGTAAATAGGACAACAAGGATGGTCCATGTTATACTTGCCTTGATCAAAGCTTTCCTAATGAATACTGCGAGTGTGGCTCAAAATAATACTCCTGATCGTCAAGAAACTGCTCACCTTCTATACTCGATCACCAAGCATCAACACACAATCATCCGGCAATCATAACACGAAGCAAACAAAGAGACATAATTAAAACAATACACCAACAGTAGCAAAACAGTATAAAAAGTTTGTAAAACACTTCTACACATTACTACGATCAACAGACGTCAAGATCACGAAATTCAGATTTAAAACGTGAAAGTTATGAATTTTCTAAGAATTCCTATAGATAATAATTACTTTAATATAAACTCGAAAATTAAATTTTCCGAACCTACTGTATAATAACACTACATGTAGAGCTCGCAAATACAAACCTAACGCAACTTGAACGGGTCAAATCTGAGTTAAAACGTGGAAAATATGGCCTAAAAAGATTGTATGTGTATTCGTATTTCTATTGTATTTCGGGATTTGTTTTTCTAAAGGAAACGGCAATAAAGTGTGGGTGATGTCGGGATGATGTCATCATGCTAACAAGAGTTCAATGGACAAGCATGGCTGCTCTGCTGTTGTACAAACTGGATAGCCATGATTTGCATCTACTACAATTTATAAATAAAAACACATTAATGTGAATATTAATCGAGTTAACATTTTAAGAAAGTGCCGACGCATGAACCTATTTCATTTTAAATTTAAAGAAGCATGGCATAAACATTAATTATTCTAATCAAATATTTATAATTTTATAACCTGACACATATACAAGACTAACCGAACCATCTCATGTTTTATATTTAAACGAAACAAATTTAATCAAGAACCATCTAATATTATTCGAGTTAAACCTAAATTGCTTTTAATTAATTAAAGAGAGCACTCGCTAACTAAACATTAATCAAATTAATTATATTCATATACGCGGGACATGAAAAAGCGTTGCTAACACATAACTTCGATCGACACTATTGCAAAACAACAGGAACGAGATTTAAATCAGGTTTCATTTTAATTAGAAAGCTATTAATAAATATATTAAT
>CM036226.1:36406254-36491584 GCA_020631735.1 Saccharum officinarum
TGTCAGTTAAGAAAACATGAAGTTAACTATCGACTCATGACTTAGAGTTAGCTGCTGTCGTCCATGCTCTGAAAATCTAGAGACACTATTTGCATGGAAATATATGCAATATTTACACAGATCATAAGAGTCTTAAGTACATATTTACTCAACCTGAGTTAAATATGCGCCAAAGGAGATGGTTAGAGTTGATCAAGGATTATAACTTCAAGGCACTATCATCCTGGTAACAAATGTGGTTGTCGATGCCTTGAGTAGAAAATTTCATTGCGACTCTGGATAGAAGAAGATTTTCATTTGTCTCATCTCTTACATCCTGTTGTACTCTATCATATCACTGTAGATTGTTCTTTGAGAAGTAGAATCATTGAGTTACAAAAGACTGATATTGGTGTATTTCACATCAAGAGAAAGATGAAAGAGCAAGACTAAGCAGTTTCGAATCGATGAGAAAGGAATTCTCTGGTTCAAGGATAGACTCGTTGTGCCAAAAGATAGAGAGCTCAGAAATCAAATTTTATCTGAAGCCCATTCTTCTAAGTTGTCCATCCATCCTGGACAGTAGTAAATGTATCTGGGTCTCAAGTTGTATTATTGGTGGACCAAGATGAAGAAGGAAATTGCAGCCTACGTCGCTAGGTGTGATATTGTTGTAGAGTTAAGGCCATTCACATGAAGCCTGGGTTACTCAGCCTTTGTCTGTTCTAGGTTTGAAATGGGATGACATTGTTATGGACTTTATCGTCGGATTACCAACCACCCAAAGATGTTTTGATTCTATTTGGGTTATAGTAGATCGTTTGACAAAGTCTGCTCACTTTATCCCCATGAAGAGTAACTATCACCCACACCAATATGATGATATCTACTTCCAAGAAGTTATACGTCTTCATGGAGTGCCTAAGTCTATTGTCTCTGATAGAGGGCCATAGTTTACTGCTCGTTTCTGGGAGCGCCTACATCAAAATCTTGGAACTAATTTGGTCTGTAGTTCTGCTTATCATCCACAAACGTCGGGACAGACTGAGCGTGTGAATCAGATTCTTGAAGATATGCTTAGAGCTTGCATCATCTCTTGTAATGGCTCCTGGGAGAAATGGTTGCCTCTCGCTGAATTCTCTTACAACAACAGTTATCAAGAGAGCATCAAGATGGCTCCATTTGAAGCTTTATATGGTCGCAAGTGTAGAACTCCTTTGAACTTGGTGGAACTAGGAGAAGAAGGCTCTATGGTATTGACTTTGTAAAAGAAGCCGAGGAGCAAGTTCGTGCTATACAGAAAAATATAGCAGCCGCTCAGGCTAGACAAAAGAGCTATGCAGATAAGAGAAGAAAACCTGTTGAGTTTGAAGTAGGTGACCATGTCTATCTGAAGGTGTCCCCTATGAGAGGAGTAAAACATTTTGGGATCAAAAGAAAGCTTGAGCCTCGATATGTTGGACCTTATCGGATCATAGAGAAAAGTGGAAGAGTAGCTTATAAGCTTAGTCTACCTCATGAGTTGGGAGCTATCTTTCCAGCCTTCCATGTTTCTCAACTGAAGAAATGTCTCCATCTTCCTGAGGAAAGAGTAGAAGTGAGACGCATCAAATTGAAATCTGATCTTTCATACGAGGAGAAACTGATATATGTTCTGGGTACTCTGGAAAGGGTAACTTGAAATCGAGTAGTCAAATTATACAAGGTGGTTTGGAGTAATCACGGTGAACGTGATGCAACTTGGGAAAGAGAGGATTATTTAAAGGACAACTATTCTGCTTTCTTTGAAAAATGGTACAACTTTCAAATCTCGGGACGAGATTTTTATAAGGGGGGAGGGCTGTAACACCCCTGGTGTTAGTTAGCCTTCATATGCATGATCATGGCATCCTAGTCTCTTATCATGAGCATAGCATCATGTTTGATTAGTAAAAGTATTGAAACATTCATTTGCAACATTTGAGACAATTGCAACATTTGTGGTTTCTATGTGTTTCCTTTATGTGTTGCTAGGGTTTTTGCGTAGATGACACTTGTGATGCTCTTACATGATCTCTAGTAGCTTAACTATGCATAGGACACCTAGTGGAGCACTGTTCATGTGGACCAAAATGACTAAATTGCCCTCTAAAGGGAGGTTTGACTTGGGGTGACCTACAAAGTGACTATGTTTGACTGATTAGAAAGTCCAAACTAGAGACCTTGCATGGATGTGTACCCTTTACAAAAGTTGTAGCCAATTCATCAAGGAACAAAAGTCTCAATATGGCCATCTCATGAAAATGGCTAGAAGATGCTCAAACAGGGCCCACAAGTCAGTAAAAGTGCTGTTTTCTAACCTAGTTAGTGCAGTCCTGCTAACTGAACCCTCTAAATCTCCAACTTAGAGGTACAATCAGTTCATGTCCATATTAACGAAGTTTTAGTAGATTTTATAAGCTTCCACTTTGTCAATTGTCTCATTTCCTGGTTCAGCCTCTAAGCCTGTCAAAATTCAACTTTTCTGTTGCCCTGAATTTCTGTTGTTTCACAGAAACAGATTCTGCTTTTGACCTTTAACTCCCAAACCATGCTGTTCTAGGTTTAGCTCCTATTGACAAAGTTGTAGAGAAATTTATGAGCTACAATTTTGTCAATTGGCTCATCTCATGTTTTGGCCTAGTTTGTGAACTACAGGGCTGGCAAGTTGCTGCTGTCCTGGAAGGGCCGTGTTGCAGATGTTGCAGGTCAATGTTGCAGTTGTTTCACGATTTTGAAATTTTCCGACCGGGTGGCCGACCACAGCAGGCCGTCGACGCCGCGTGGAGGCATCGTGGCAGCCGTACGCCGGTGTGGGTCCCACCCGACCGGGCCGAGCGCCTCGCCTAGACGCCACGCACCCCTCCTGCTGCTCCCTCCCTCCATTTCCCTCCCTCGCCCTTGCCGCGCTCGCCAAGGCGGAGACTGTGGCGCCACCGCCGCCGCGAGCTTGGTGAGCTAGTGCGCCGCCATCGTCGAGCTACTGCTCGATTCGTCCTCCCTAGTGCACCGCAGCACCCCTCTTTATCGCCTCCACCCTCTTGCGGAGTCGAGCGTGCTGTGGTAAGGCCGCATTGGTGTTCCGTCGTCACCGCCATGGAGGCCACCTCGCCGGAGCTCGGTCTCACCGTGGTCAGCCTAGCTAGGGCTCTTTCCGCTCTTCTATTCTTCCTAGAGAGCTTCGTCGTGGTCTCATGGAGCTCGTACCGAGCTCAAGTGGGACAATGGCAGGTTCGTGGTCGCCGGTGCGCCACCACCGAGCGCCGCCGCCCACCATTGCCGGCGGTAACCTACCTCGGGCTAACCCCAGCCGCCCCTAGGGACCTCAATCGACTCGCCTTCTTGTGAGGATCGCAACGGGGTACTTGGATTCGCCGGATTTTTCACCGCCGGCGAGGTTCCGGCCGACGACCACCATCCCCTGCCTCTGTGCCCATGACGGGCGGACCCCGCCTGCCAGCGTGGGATTTCCCCCCCCCCTCTGTTCCGTTTTCGGGCTGAGGTGGGCCGGCCATAGTCGTGGCCCAACTGGCCTGTTTAGGTTTCAATTTTTTTTCCTGATTTGTGACAAATATTTGTTGAACTTTGTAAAATCATAGAAAATAGTAGAAAAATCATAAAAAGGAAAATGAGGACTTTTTGGAATCCTCATGTAGTGTACTATGTAGTAGTGTATTAAAATGTTACATGTTAGTTTATGTTTTCTGGAGATAATAATTACTTTTACTAAGTTCTTTATTTAATTGTATGAATTTGTTAAATCAATATCTCCCTGTGTGTTAATCCTTTGGCCATGAAAATTTTGTGAGATGTTAATCATGGTATAATGATGCTCTGGTTAAATTTTTAGCCTTGTTAAAGGTTCATTTGCTCCAATTATGAAATTCATTTGTTATAGGTTTATTTAGCACTTACCTTTTTGTTATTTTGATATCTCCTAATCTACTAGTCAAATTGAGGTGAAATTTTTATGGTAGCCTCTTGTTAGCATGTAATTGCCTCTGTAATTTTATTAGAATTTTCTAGTAACATTTTATATGTGATGCCATCTATGCTTATGCACTCTAAATAAATAGAAAAGGGGGATTAGATAAATGATTATGCTAGTGCCATGACTTGATTTGGTGTTACTTAAACATGATATAACTATTAGTGAAGTTGGATAGGTCTTTTGTGATGTTCTCAACATCACTTAATATTTAATTGTACAAATCTATCTTTTCTGGACAGATTTGGTGGTCAAGTAAGTTAGGCTATGTTAATGAGGTTTTCATGCTTGGTGATATATAGCAAAGTTGTTTAGGATTTCATAAACTAGTTGCTGGTAAATTTTTGTAGTATTTGGACTTATAGTTTAGAAATGGCAGCTGTCCCAAGCTGAGTTCAGTTTTGGGAAGTGCTCTCTGTCTTTTAGAACAGATTTGATACATGTGCTATTTCAACTTGGTAAATGATGAAATCATGCTTAGATGTTTATAAATGAAATGTAGACAATTTCATAAGCTTTCCAGAATGTCCTCTTTCAAGTCATTTGGATTTGTAGAACTCCAGTTATGAGTTTTCTTAGCTACTGTTGATAATATGTTGGAAATACTAAATTTCTGGAATCTTGTTATGTGTGTGTTTAGTCTTAACTTTGTGATACTTAGTGGTTTCTTAGGGATGTCAAACATGTAATACCGGAGAGGAAATTTGCACCTAAGCTTGAAGTGATTTGATTAGAGCGCCACATGACTTGGTTTTGTGCTCATGTTGTTGCAATGCCATTACACCCATCTTCACATCATTCATGCATGTTCATAAATCAGCATGTCATCCTTGGTGCATACATGAAATTCATTGGATGCATATACATGCAATAGGTGTGCCGAGAATCGTGTCTCGAGCGAAGTCTCGCTAGGCGTGGAACCCGAAGTTGAAGTCCGTTCGGGAGCCGGAGGTCCAGTCCGACGAAGCCGGAGAAGACGTGGGAACCGTTCTTGAAGCCGAACCTTGGTCTATCTTCTCTCGGTTAAGGCAAGCCCCGGAGCATTATAAGCCTCCTACTTTTAAAGCAATTATCTATATATACAGGTTATATGTATTGTTGCATTATGTGATAGGAGTTGGTTGGAAAACCTTGCTGCATTGATAACACTCCTTGTCCAGAAATTCGAACCTTGAATCCTATGTAGATAGGATCGTATCTATGCTTAGCCCTGCTAAATTAGACCGGTAGAAGTCGGGTGATTTCCTGTCACCTGCGAGATATAGGGCTTTGTCAGGTCACGGTTGGCTATATTTGCTATCGTGGAAGTGAACCATGTGTAATAAAATAAAATGAGACCGGGCGGGATGATGATAGTGAAACAGCAAGGCATGGAGGTCTTGGGTGTGGATCTATCCCCGTCTGTGTCGATTAAGGACCAAGACCTGGAGCTTTCTATGTCATTTTGAACGCATGCCTGACATTTAGTTGGTCGGCCGGAGGTTGCCGACCGCGAAGCCTAGTAGCTCAACTCAGGCTGCGAAGTCAAAAAGTGAAAGTTGCCTCGGAAGGGAGCCAGAGGGTCCAAGGGCAGGTGAGTTAAAAGTCCTGAGCATCCTGGACACTGGTATCCCCGAGAACATGGCGCTGTTCGGGCCCACCCTAAGTTGTACCAAAGGTTATCTACGACTGCCTTTAGCGGGGTTTGTCGGGTGAGTGTCAGGAATACCCCCCTCAGCTGAGTTGGAATCGATTCGAGTCGCTGTCTCTCCCGGATAGTGAGAAACTTGACTGGTTATCTCCAGCGTAGATACACTAATTATTAATGATGGTTCGGAATTGATGATAATGATGATGATGGCCTTATTATACCTGCTATGGTTAATATTGTTTGCTCCTAATGAAGTGATTGCTCTAGTATAGGTGCTAATCTAGATGACAGGTTAATGATTATTAACTCGATGCTTAAGCATTAATGATTACTTATCTATAATAAGCTTTTCTGCAAATGAGTCAAGCTAGCCCACCTTATAAAGCCTTGCATAATCCTTGGTGTCACCGTTGTTTCTGGTTTTTGTCGGGTAAGTCTAGCTGAGTACCTTCTCGTACTCAGAGTTTATTCCCCCTGTTGCAGGTAGCAGATTCGTACTTGTTGCTGCAAGTATTGTCTTCGCCATGTGGGTGTGAAGACTAGACCATATGGGCATGGTCTCTGTAGTATCTCTTCTGGTATGCTTTTGCAGGATGTGACTATGTACTGGCAGTATTTGAATTTAAATGGTTTCAGAAATTATGTTGCTTCCGCTAATCTTTACTTTGGTTTTGTAATAAAATTATTTGTACTCCGATGTATGAGAGCTACTTACGAACTATTGTAACAAGTGTTGTGTTATGTTGAATCACTACGATCTTGGTTGCTCTTGGTTTGTTTTGAAATCCCTCGTGATTTCGTGGACTACCAGAGTTATATGGGCTCAAGTTTGAGAATTTGATCGTTTCGGCGATTGTTTTTGGACTTGTGCTCTTATAATTTGGACAGTTCTGTTACAAAATCAATTTTAAATTTCAATAGTATTAGCTCCCCCTACATATGTGCTTCCATGAGTTTGGTTCAATTGTGCACATATGTATGGATTTGAATTTTGGGAGAGTTACTACTATCAAATTGATGCTAAGGTATATAGAATGGACCTTTGAAGCGTGATACCAATCGGAGTTGCCTTTATATACCATCCTTAGCATCGATGTAGCTAGACACCACTTGTAATACATCACTTGTAAAGATCACAAACACTAAAGTACCCCATGAGATCAACATTATAAGCAAAAGGTGTCTAGATACCACTTGTAAAGCTACTCTTAACAAATCATCATTCAAATTCTATTTTTAGCAATCACCATTCAATCATGAATATGAATTTGAGCTTTGCAATGCAACAATTCATCATGTTAATGCACATACAAATGCAACAAATAATTCATGAGCTTGGTCCCCCTAATTGTGTGCTTAATTTTAATTTCTCTCCCCCTTTGCAACTTATTTTTTTTTATCTTTGTGACTTTTCTCTCCCCCTTTGTCAACAATCACCAAAAAAGTGCCAATTTTAGTGAGAGATAAGTCAATCAATATGAGGGAGTCCAAATTATGGTTCAATCTAGATCATTTGCCTAGAATATGTAATTCGGTTTGATCCAAGGACAAGCTTCTTCACACCTCATAAAGTATAAGGGTTATCTTGACCATGTTGAATTACACACCATGAGCTCATTTTCTAGATTCAACACTAGTTTTGCAAGCCCACAAACATGTCATATGCTACCACTAGATCAATCAAACATAGAAGCAATAGTGGTACCATATGTACATCTAAACTCATTTGATTTTCATGAAAAAGCCTATTTGTCATGCAAATATGTCTATATGTTCTAAAACATGTCCTTAGCAAAGTATGAATGATATGCCAAACAACTTTACCTTGCATTATCGAAGGGGAGGCATGTCATATAAGAATGTGGGGGTGCACTCATTTCAAGTTGGAGAAGTCAAGTATGTTCAATTCATTCTTCAACTTGTAAAATCTCTTTTCATCAAGTGGTTTTGTGAATATGTTGGCTAGTTGATCTTCGGTGCCAATGCTCTCAATGCTAATATCACCCTTTTATTGATGGTCTCTTATGAAGTGATGCCTTATGTCAATGTGCTTGGTTCTTGAATGTTGAACCGGATTTTGAGTCATCTTGATAGCACTTTCATTGTCACAAAACAATGGCACATTCTTGAATTTGATTCCAAAGTCATTCAAGGTTGCTTTCATCCAAAGCAATTGTGCACAATAACTACCTGCACTAATGTATTCGGCCTCGGCGGAAGATAGTGCAACACTATTTTGTTTCTTTGATGACCATGAAACAAGAGACCTTCCAAGCAATTGACAAGTGCCACTTGTGCTCATTCTATCAATCTTGCATCCACCATAGTCGGAATCCTAATATCCAATCAACTCAAAATTAGATCCCTTGGGATACCATAATCCAACATCATGAGTGCCCTTAAGATATCTCAATATCCTCTTGGTTGCTTTCAAATGACTTTCTCTAGGTGAAGCTTGATATCTTGCACACTTGCACACACTAAACATCACATCCGGCCTAGAAGCGGTGACATAGAGCAAACTTCCAATCATAGACCAGTATAGCTTTTGATCTACTATGTTTCCACTATCATTAATACCCAATTGATCATTTGTGCCCATTAGTGTACTCATTTGCTTAGCATCTTGCAATCCAAACTTCTTGATCATGTCCTTGATGTACTTGCCTTGACTTACAAAAGTGCCATTCTTCATTTGCTTGATTTGAAGTCCAAGGAAGTAACTAAGCTCTCCAATCATAGACATCTCAAACTCATTAGCCATCATATTTCCAAACTCTTCACAAAAGTCTTGGTTAGTTGATCCAAAGATAATGTCATCCACATAGATTTGCAACACAAACAAGTCATTTCCAAGCTTCTTGGTGAAGAGAGTGGTGTCAACCTTTCCCATCTTGAACCCTTTAGAGAGGAGAAAGTCCCTCAACCTCTCATACCATGCTCTAGGTGCTTGCTTCAAACCATACAATGCCTTCTTTAGCTTGTAAACATGGTCGAGCTTCTTGTCATCTTCAAAACTGGGAGGTTGCTCAACATAGACTTCTTCATTGATGTAGCCATTGAGAAATGAACTCTTGACATCCATTTGATAGAGCTTGATGTTGTGTGCACAAGCATATGCTAATAAGATTCTAATAGCCTCCAATCTTACAACGGGTGCATATGTCTCTCCAAAGTCAAGACCCTCAACCTGAGTGTATCCTTGTGCTACTAATCTTGCTTTGTTCCTCACAACCATACCATCTTGATCTTACTTGTTTCTAAAGACCCACTTAGTACCAATCACATTGTAGTTCTTTGGCCTCTCAACAAGTTTCCAAACTTGATTTCTAGCAAAGTTGTTTAGTTCTTCATGCATGGCATTTACCCAATCGAAATCCTTCAAAGCATCTTCTAATTTCTTAGGTTCTTCAAGTGACACAAATGAGTAATGCTCACAAAAGGATGCTAGCCTTGATCGAGTTTGAACACCACTTTGAATTCCACCAATGATTTGATCCAATGGATGATCTCTTGCAATGCTAGTAGGTTGGCGTATTAGGAGTTGATTGCTTCCACTTGTTTGACCTTGAACTTGAGCTTCATCATGAGTACCACTAGAGCTTGCTTGTTTTGTATCAATTTGCACACTTTGGTTGATCACATGAATATCATCATCAACTTGCCTTGGCCTAACATCACCAATGTCCATGTTCTTCATTACATTTGACAATTGATCTCCTCTCACATCATCAAGGTTTTGAGATTCATTTTGAGATCCTTGGGTTTCATCAAGCTCAACATCATGAACTTCTTCCAAGGTGCCATTTGTGAGATTCCAAACTCTATATGCTTTGCTTATGGTAGAATAACCAAGTAAGAACCCTTCATCACATTTCTTATCAAACTTGCTCAATCTAGTGCCTTTCTTGAGAATATAGCGTTTGAAACCAAACACTCTAAAGTATGCAATTTTGGGCTTTCTTCTATTCAATAGCTCATATGGTGTCTTTCCAAGCTTCCCATGGCAATAGAGACCATTGCTACAATAGCAAGCCGTGTTGATGGCTTCACTCCAAAATGAATGACTCACATTGTATTCACTAAGCATTGATCTTGCCATATCAATCAAGGTTCTATTCTTCCTTTCAACTACACCATTGGATTGAGGAGTGTATGTTGGAGAGAATTGATGTCCAATACCAAGATCATCACACAAATCCTTAATTCTTGTGTTCTTGAACTCACTACCATTGTCACTTCTAATCTTCTTGATAGTTGTCTCAAACTCATTTTGCACTCTCTTGACAAAAGACTTGAATAGATCATAAACATCACTCTTGTCATAGAGAAAGAATACCCAAGTGTATCTAGTGTAATCATCCACTATCACAAAACCATACTTGTTCCCACCAATGCTAGTGTATGTTGTTGGCCCAAACAAGTCCATGTGCAATAGCTCAAATGCCTTTGATGTGCTCATTTCACTCTTAGTAGGATGTGCATTTCCAACTTGTTTGCCAGCTTGACAAGCACTACAAGGTTTATCCTTCTCAAAGGTGACATCTTTCAAGCCTCTAACTAAGTCATGCTTCAAAAGTTTGTTCAATTGTTTCATTCCAACATGACCAAGCCTTCTATGCCACAACCAACCCATACTAGATTTGCTAAGCAAGCATGAAGTCAATTGAGTCTCACTATCATTGAAGTCAACCAAGTATAAGCTACCATGTCTAAATCCTTTGAATATCAAGGTTGATCCATCAACACTTATGACTTCAACATCATCACTACCAAATATGCATTTGAAACCGAGATCACAAAGTTGTGCTATTGACAATAAGTTGAAGTCCAAGCTCTCAACTAGCAACACATTGGATATGCTCATGTCATTGGAGATTGCAATTTTACCAAGCCCCTTGACTTTGCCTTTCTTATTGTTGCCGAAAGTGATAGCATCAAAACCACCATTTTGACTTGTATCAATTGATTTGAACATACAAGAATCCCTGGTCATATGTTGAGTGCACCCACTATCAAGCACCCAATGCCTTCCTCCGGCTTTGTAATTGACCTACAAGACAAGATCAATTCTTTTTAGGTACCCAAACTTGTTTGGGTCCTCCAAGGTTAGTGACCAAGCTCTTTGGTACCCAAATGGCTTTCTTCTTTGAGCCCATCCATGGTGTACCAATGAACTTAGTATGAACACCATTTGTACCCTTGGTAAGCATATAGAAAGAATCAAACTTAATTGAGGATACATTAGCATTGGATTTCTTGTTCATGCAATGTTGCTCTATATGACCAACTTGCTTGCAACTTTTGCAATAGCTACCATTGTTCTTCACAAAACGAGTCTTGTGAGGAGCAAAAGCGACCTTGCCTTTCTTGGGGTTATAGCCCAATCCCTCTTTGTAGAGAGACACTCTTTGGCTACCCAAGCACATAAGCAAGCGGTCCTCACCACCATAAGCCTTAGCTAATGTGTGATTGAGCTCTTTTACCTCCTTGAGATTTTCATTCTCAACTATTAGTGTGGAGTCACAAGTGAAACCATCACTACTAGATGAGGATGATGTAGATGAGCTACATGAAGGGTTAGTGGGAGCAACAATAATAGGCTTATGACAAGATTCATCAATTATATCACATGACATACCTATGTTGCAAGTTTTAGCCTTCTCAACATTAGTTGGCATGTTTTCACATTTTTCAATTAGAGAGGAATGAGCTTCTTCAAGCTTAGTGTGAGACTTTTGAAGCTTCTTACGGTCTACCTTTAGAGTCTAATAAGACGCTCTAAGCTCATCAAGTTCTTGCATAATGTTTTTCTTTTCCTTAAGCAAGCCCTTGCACTCCTTTCTAGATTCTTTAAAATGTTGAGTGCAATCTTCTAGCATGGTGATTAGTTCATCTTTAGTGAATTCTTCTTCATCACTATCACTATCACTAGCATTATCATGATCACTCTCTTCATCGGATGATACCTTAGCGGCCTTAGCCATAAAGCACGATGGAGTGTCGAAGAGGGAGACCTTCTCTTGGATGGCAATGCTAGCATGTCCCTTCTTCTTGCTCTTGTTGTCATTCTCATCATCACTTGAGGAATCATCACTATCCCATGTAGCAACATGAGAGTCATTCTTCTTTTTATGAGAACTCTCCTTTTCTTGCTTCTTCTTTTGCTTCTTCCTCTCCTTCTTGATAGCATCTTCATCATCACTATCATAAGGACACTTTGCAATGAGATGGTCCTTGCTATGGCATCTAAAACATCTCATGGTATGCTCATTCTTCTTGGAAGAGTTCTTCCTCCTTCTTACACGAAAGCCCTTCTTCTTCATGAATTTCCTAAATTGCTTGACAAAAGAGCCATCTTCTCATCAATGTCATCACTATCACATGAGCTTGAGTCTTCATCACTTGATGATTCAATCTTGGATTTGCCCTTGGATGTGGTGGCTTTGAATGCCACACTCTTCTTCTTCTCATCATCCTTCTTCTCACTTTCCTTCTTTTTCTTTTTGACCAACTCCTCTTTCTCAACATCTTCTCTATATGAATCATCGGTCATCACTTCTTAGAATACTTGTTGAGGAGTTGAATCCTTCAATGTGGTCCTCACTAGCACGGTGATCAATGTATCAAACCTCTTGGGCAAGCTTCTCAAGAACTTCATAGAGAATTGGTTGTCCTTGACCTCCTCACCAAGTGCCTTGAGCTCATTGACAATGACTTGCAACCAATGAAACATTTCTGGTACACTCTCATCATCTTGCATCTTAAAGCTTAAAAATTTTTCTTGCAAGATATATGCTTTAGCGGTCTTTGTGCCTTCGGTGCCCTCAAATGTTTCTTCTAGCTTGGCCCAAGCATCATGAGCAATCTCAATGTTCTTCACTTGCTCAAAGGTCTTGTCATCTAGTGCCTCATGAAGAGCACTAATGGCAATGTCATTGTATTGGAGCTTCTTCTCTTCCACCGGTGTTGGTGCTTCCGGATTAGCAACCTCAAATTTGGTTTCGGTGAGCTTCCACACTTCTCTATTGATTGACTTGAGGTGTGCGGTCATCTTAACCTTCTAATATGCATAATTTGTGCCATCAAAGTGAGGTGCCTTCTTGGTGTTGTTGATGTGCAAGCTTAATTGAGCCATTTCTTTTTCACCATAGGTTGTTAAGCCTCAAATAAATAGTGCCTCGGCTCCGATACCACTTGTAAGGTCCAAATAGGCTAGAGGAGGGGTGAATAGCCTAATTAAAACTTCTACAAGAATTACTTAACCACAAGTTAGTACGAAAGGTGGCGAAGCAAAAGCACTAGCTCTAACTAATTAAGCAAGCCACCTACACAAGTCTAGTACAAGGCTATCCACTAAACACAACAACTACAAGATAGAAACAAGAAGTAATATGAGAGAAGAGCTTCGAGTGTTTATACCGCCGTGTAGAGATGAGAAGTACCAATCAATCAATCACACAAGAGAAATCCTCAGAAAGAGAATGACACAAGAATTTATCCCGAAGTTCACTTGCTTCCTGGCAAGCTACTTCCTATTGTGGCGATACACCCACTTATCGGTTCGCAAGCTAATCGACTATCAAGAGTCAAGCCCTCGGCGGGCGCCGCACAACCGCACACAAGATGGGAATCCTCCAAGCCATGAGCTCCACTAGAGTACCAATTTGCGAACTCCCGCGGGGAAGGATCAAGAACCCCTTACAACACTTGGTGAGGGCTCCAACAATCTTCAATTGTGAGCTCAATCACCTCCGCTGCTCCAAGCCGTCTACCGTGTCGGGAAACACGGAAGAGTAACAAGAAATCCGCAGCAACTCAAAGATCAAGTGCCTCTAGAATGCAACTCTCAAGCAATGCACTTGAATCTCACTCAATCTCAATCAAGATGTGCAACTAAGCAAAGAGATGAGTGGAGGGGTTGTTCTCTAGCTCAAAGGATGTCTCTAGGTCTCAAAATGTGCAAGATTTACCCTCAAACCCTGGAAATCTTCTATTTATAGCGAAGGGGTACGCAGCTAGCCATTACCGGACGACACAGTTCAAAACGCGTTGACCGGACGCACCGGTCAGGGTGACCGGACGCGTCCGGTCACTATAGGACAAGCGTGAACAGTGCGCGTCAGAAGTAGCCGTTGACGTGACCGGACGCGCTCTAGCGAATGACCGGACGCGCTGCACCTAGCGTCCGATCGGAGTCCAGTAAGCTCCCATCGTGATCGGACACGTCCGATCAGCACTCCGCTGCTCTCTGCCCCTCTGGACGTCTGACCGAACGCTTCGGTTCTGTGAGGGACCGGATGCGTCGATCGCAAGCTCTTTTCTGCATGCAAGTGAACTGATCGGACGCGCTGGTCAGGCTAGACCAGCGTCCGGTCAGGAACCCTAACACCCGCGTGCTTGACAACTGCTGAGAACTGACCGGACGCGTCTGGTCAAACCGCGACCGCGTCTGGTGCAGCGTCCGGTCACCACAGTGACCGCCGTTCGCCTCCGTTTCTTTTCCGACTTCCAGCGCAGTAGAAAATAGGCATTTCACTTCGCCAAAAAGCGCCGAATCCCGCCTCTCTACCGCTTAAACTCCTCTCTACCGCTTAAACTCCACCGCCTTCGCAAAAGTGCTAACACCACCAAGTGTACACCACCATGTGCATGTGTGTTAGCATTTCACAAACATTGTTCAAGACGTCATGTTAGCTCTTTACTAGATCCTAATGCATATGCTCAAGACAATGATCTAGTGGCACTTGATTCCCGAGCTAACCGTGATTGCCCCTCTTGATAGTCGGCTATGTATCCTAAACCCAGTCAATCACTTATCTACTCATCTTAGACCGACAAAAGGAAAACCCTATGGTTATACCTTTGCCTTGGGCTCTTAGATCCTTCTCCTCCGCTTGATCATCATGTCCTTTATTTTATGTGCATCTCCACCATGATCATCATTTCATGTCTATGCACCATCTCTTTGTGATCTTGTGGCCACCACTCCTTGCCACATACACCTTCATCACATGTGTTGCTTATGCCTATCTCAAAACACTTAACACATGGCATTAGCAACTTGGTGTCATTAATTACCAAAACCAAACTTGGGCTTTCAACCAGGTCAGCCATATGTGTGCCCAGGAAGTCCACACATACATCAGAATGAAAAAGTATTAGAAATAATGTTATTTATTTAATGTACACATAGCTATAATAATACTTACATCAGAGTATCGTGGAACGATGACTAAACTTCAGGCTCCATTCCTCTCAGGGACGGCTGACTGGTGGCTCCGTATGCCAAACACTTCTAAAAGACTTCTGGAAACTCCACTACATCTTTATCCTTCTTCTGAGCAGCACCTCACTACACACTGAGGTGTGGGAGAAATAGCAAGAGTGAGTCCATGTCAAACTCAACAAGTATAACACAGGGTTCATGAGGCACAAAAGGCTAGACACTGTTTGACTGCGTTTAGCTTTTAATCATCATATAATTAGCAATTGAGTAGCATCAAGATAATCTACTTCCCATTAATGAATCAATGATCAATTGTAACAAGGATAATGAATAGCATTAACATGAGCATAATAATAACAACAGTAATTAAGCATGATATAACAATGGTGATCAACTATTCTGTAAGAATCCCCAAGGCCGCTCGTATCCGTGAGCATGGCTAGTATACCAGTTTTTAACTCTGCGCAGAGGTGTCACCCTGTACTGCATCAATTACACCATGTTGCGAGTTCTAGTGGAGTAGCATGGCGTGGTGCTACCAACACAATGGCCATAAGACAAGTTCTACCCATATCGATATTTATCCCATTCATTTATAGACTGAAAACAAGAAAATTCAATATGTGTTTGATTTGTTCCCATTTATGATGCTTTATATTACCCTTTACGTTTGTTTGATTTGTTCCCATTTATGATGCTTTATATTACCCTTTATGTTTACATTTACAATGATGTAACCAAACAAGACCTTAGTAAGCAATCATAGTATTTCCTCATTGACTACCTACATTTTGTCCCCTCCAGAAAAAGACTACCTGCATTTTGCCTAGATGTAATGCAGAGCCACAACTCGGGACACCCACATGGTCCGTAAAGTAGTATCTAAATTGTGCTTATATTTCTACTACTAGCCAAAGTTCTTTCGGTACTATGGTAGAAATAACATGGGATGTTGGTCAACAAGGTCCTCAATCGGGAGAGAACCCAACCGCTCAATGGCCTTAGAGGGCCATAGAATGAACTAATAGAGAACCTAGCAAGATATGCCCTTGCTTCTTGTGATGAAGGGATGGCTCGCTCACTGGTGATGGAGTTAGACCATTAGTTGGTGGTGACTACTATTTTAGGGTGTGTTTGGTTGAAGGTACAACAGGAGATGGGATGGGGCTAGCCTATCTTTTTTGTAGTGTTTGGTTTAGGGGCGATAGGGGACTTGATTGTCCTAAGGGTAATATACCCTATAAATGCCAGTTGCTACTATCCCTAGAAATTGAGGGGATGGACGAGTCCCTAATTGACAGTGTTTGTGTGGCGTCTTTGAGGCCACGAGGGTCAATGATGCGGGTGCTAGTGGGTGGGAAGATGCCTATGAGGCCTCGCAGGCCAGTGTGGAAAACTGTGTTTATATGCAGGGCAGGGCAGGTAGTTGTGGGATGGAGCGCAACTCCGTTGGTGAGTCAACCAAGTTGGCACGGTGATGCGGGATTGCATGAGAAGAGAAGAAAGGAAGAAGACAAGGAGATAAGTGGGTTCTGGTTTGACGACATCAAACAACATCTAGCTTGTCCATCCAATCAATGCTTTGTTGTTGGTCCTACCAAACAAAACACTATAATAATCTCATCCCATTAAGCAATGGCTCCACGCCTAAAAGAAGGACAAGATCATCCCAACCTAGCTAGTCCCCAAACCAAACAAACACTAAAAGTAACTCAAAGAGTCTCTCATATCCTTTCGTATTGATAGGAATGTTGGTGAATAAAAGCTCTCCAATAGCTTCTTCAATTAGATGTTTAAAGATTGTCATCCTTTATTCTTAGTTTTTCGCTAGCCAAAAATAGAAAGTGCAGCTGGCTCTTTAAAGTGTGCACAAGATATTGAGAAATCATTACAGGGTGAAAAAGATATAGAGAACGATTGTTATCCAAATGGCTCTTCCAAATTCTCATTTAGAGAGTGAGTTTAAGACTATTGAAGATCCTCTAAGGGTAGTCTCAACCCTAAAACTATGGTACAATTTGCATAGTAGTAGAAACTGCATGTCAAAAATGTATCACCTAGCAAGGTGCCTATGGTTTCATCAATCTTGAGGATTTGTGAGCCCTGTATTCGAAGGAGCTCATAGGTGTAGGGTTGCATGCGTACCTTCATAAGAGTGAGTTTGCATACTTTGTGGGGGTCAAAAAAGTTATTTTCTACATGCACCGAAAATAATTGAATTCTCTATCTATTTAGTTTTATAACCTCTCTCCTCTCCATTCGGTCCTTACCATGGCTTGCCCATGGCCCACTGTGGTAGCTTAGAATGCGAGGGCCAAGCAAAGCGCACTTGTGTCCGCGAGCGGGTGAGGGTGCTACTAAGGGCCAATTTTTTTTGTTTTGTCCCTTTTTTGAAAGGTTTTCACAACTACGCTCCTGGCCTCGGCGCCATGATAATTGGCACCATGCTAACACGTGTCGATGCCAATTACTCTGGCGCCTTGGTCACCCGATGGCATTGGTGTGGTTGGCGATGTGGTGGTGACCTGGCGGCCATCTCGGAGCCATAGATCTTGGCACTAAGCTTGGTGTCAAGGATCTTGGCGCCAAGCTCGATGCCTAGATCTTTGGCGCCATTCTTGCCTTACATGTGGGCTCCCTTCCCTTTCTCTCCTGTTCTCCCTCTTTCTCACCCGTCTCGAGCCTACTCGACACCAACACTGCTCCAACGTGCTCGCCATGCCCCACTGCGTCATGGCCCGGCCCACCCACCCTGCCGTGCCCATCGCACCACGCTGTGCCCTACCCAGGCACGTCGGCCGTGCTCTACCTCACCCACCGTGACCCAGCCTTGGCCATCGCCCGCTGTCCCATTGTGGCCCCCCCCCCCCCCCGCCATTGGCTAGGGGCTGGCTGCTTGCGTCTTTTGGCTGATGGCAGCCTCCTGCCCCTGCCCCTGCCCATGGTTCCAGCGCCGCTGCCACACTTGAAAGCTCTGGCCGAGGCACGCCAAAGGCCCCCGGCGACCTGCTGTTCCACTTCACCGGCTGCACTTCCACGCCAACGATTGCACATTAATGTAAGTTACTTTGTTCATTTAAATTGGTAAATAAGTTCATAGTTAACAATAGTTAGTTAGTGTGTTTGTTAGTGATTTTTATAGACAGATATTTACAAAGATGTTTAGATAAGTAGATGGAAACTTAGGTAGTTAGTTAATTATTTTTTTTGTATCTAGTTATTACATAGATAGTTATTACATAGTTAGATACATTGTTGTCATTTCTTAGCGTCATCACTAAGAATGGGGTTATAATCCATCCCAGGCAATGGCGCTAGAAATACTGATTAGCATGTCTGAGCATCGTTACTAGGTTTGTATCCCCACAACGGTGTAAGAAGTACCTTGTTGGTATTACTTAGCAACATCACTAATGATCAGCAATGTCACTAAGTAATAGCCTTGATAATTCATTAACAATTTTAGATATTTATCCGCAAGCGCACGGAGCTATCATTGTAGCATTTCTCCTAGAAGTATTTAGGATATCATTATTTATATTTTCCCAAAGGAAGGCATTTAATTAAGAGTCTAGTATAGATATGAACATGAATAATATGCTTGCAAGTACACCAATGTTTATAGCAGGGGTAAAACGATGATTTCAAGATAGTGGACACACATTTGGTATTCCTCAAAGGATAAAATAAAGAGAAAGAATAAAAAGAATAATCCTAAGTTGACCATGCATTGGTCTAGTATAGTCATACAAATATTAGTTAATGATCATACAAATTACATAATTAGTATTAGGGCTAAGTATGAACAGGTTAGCAGGCCACCGAGTACTAGTCTGCTAGCAACCTCATGTGATAATTTAGACTCCTATACCCTAGTCGAACGTGAGGGATTACAAGAGATGGATAGGGCTGTCACCACCTGCTGCCTACCACCTCAACGGTGGAAAGGGACAATGCATTCACCTATCTGTCCATACCTGTGGCAGAACCTCCTGAGTCATATGGCCCACTTGTTCCTACCATTGTCTTTCAGACTTTTGATAGCCGCACATGAGTGCCCTACAACTCTGAAAGTCTATCGGGTGTCCTCGGGAAACCCGAATCATCCACGTTTCGTCTTTCGAGCAGGATCCATTACAGTAGCATTGGAGGATTACAACAATGATACATAATATACAATTTTATTACATTAGAGTATAGCGGAAGTCTTACAATAACATAAGTTTACAAGCCAGCATTAAGTTCTTACAAACCATTATTATTACAAACTATAGTTTTGCCATACAGGCAGTGGATAGCAAAAGAGGTACTTATATTACATCACCAAAAGAACTTCACCCTGCCCAAGCGTGCACTTCAACACTCTCACTGTTGGGACTCTTCCTCAGGAACCAACATATAGCAGAGGCTAGTGCTAGCCTGCTCATGTTGTTCACCTGCAACAAGGGTTTAACAAACCCTGAGTACTTGAGGGTACTCAACAAGACTTAACCGATGAATAGGAAAGATTCCAAGGATATGCAAGGTAAGGGGAATTAAGGTGAGTCTGTAGCAAGATCAAGAATACTTTTGCAGAAAACTGCACTAAAGTGGATCCTTACTTTCCAAATTTTATACTTCCAATTAATATTAAGAACTATTATTAACATCTATTCTAAAGTCCAATCACTTCTTATAAACCATCACAATATGATCTCATCACTAAAGTTCCCGTTGATTAACTCTGATGTAGCATAGTTGATCGAGTCTTCTTCACTAAGAAGCAACGACGATTCGAATTGGTTTGGCCCAGCTAGGGTTTCCTTACCACATGACATATGTAGGCTTGGGTCTAGCCCCGTGCCTACATACATCAACCCTCACTCAGATCCTCCTATACAGGAATCAGTCCAGCGCTACCCGAGAGCCAGTATCCCAAGAGGTTGCATCTAAGAGTCAAACAGATTCATCAACATCTATCCTCCAATTATCATGAGCAAGTTAATTACTCATTTTAAAATAACTAATAACATCTCAAAATTAAAAGGTAGTTATTATCTTAAGCAAGTAGAGACTATCATGAAGAAACATATATCTAATCACTCAATTTCCATTGCCTTGGAATAGTAGGGTAAAGTATTCCAAGGTCCACAATCAATCCAAAATACACATCATCATCTTAATAATATCTTTAAAATCATTTTCAATATTTTATTAATTCATAAATCAAGCCTTCTTAAGTGAAACCATTATTATAACTCAAACAGTACTAAACTTTTTTTGTAGCTCCACAACAGTAGATTAAAGTTGCTCCTAAATTTTCATGAATTTTGGAGTTATATTTTAAACTATAAAAATCATGGAATTTGTATTTCTTAATTAAAGCATGGAATTTTTAGTCATTCAAAACTTATTGTTTTTCCTAGATTTATATTTTTCCCATGTTAAACCTACCAAGAATAGCTTACTTAGAAAGTTTCACGATTTTAGCACCATTATTTATTTAGTTATGGAATTTACAAGATTCAACATTTAATTACTTTTTAGAAAATAGAAAAGGAGAAAACATCTTTACTCTCTCTCCCTCTCTCTCGGCCCGATCCAGCAACGTTGGCGGCCTAGTTATGGCCTCGGCCAAGCTACTCCCTCTCCCTCTCCCTTTCCACTTCTGCTGGCCTGAGTCGGCCCAGGTCGAAGCCAAGGCCCCAACCGAGCTAGCCTAGCTCGCTCTCTTCTTCCACCCTTCCTCTGCTCCTGCCTCCGATGGCGAGGGCACTCTGGCAGGCCAGAGTTCACCGTCGGTGAACAATTCAACAAAGCCAAGGACGCAGCAGTCATCGCCTCTCCATTCCGCACTCCCTAGTACACCTACTTCCTTCTTCGATGACCGGTGGTGTGCGCAACCGCAGCTCCTGTGGCGTGGCAACGACGGTGATGACAGCTCCACCAAATGGTGGCTCCTCCGGTCGTGCTATCTCCCTATTCCTTTCCCTTCTGCTCCACCATGCCCTATCCCAGCGAACCAAACAACCTAGAACATCACAACTCCTTACTAGTGAGCTTGGTGGCCTGGTGGAACTCCGACGAGGTCGATTCTGCTCCAGAGCATGCGTCCGATGCTGCTAAGAGCGTCAGAACATTCTTCTCTACCTCGTGTACCCGTCTGAGGGGTAAATCGGATGAATTCAAGCATGAAGGTCACTCACTGCGGCCATGGCGGCATGGCCGAGCGGTGCACGACGGTGACAAGGCGTTTCGGCCTATAGGGCGTGGTAGCGTCTAAACTAGCTACACCATCACACCCACTAGCTCACCTTGGTTAGGAAACGATGGTTGATTGACCCTGAGCGGCGGTGCAGAGCAGATGTCGCCGGAGATGGTGGCTACGGTGATGCTCTCCGATGGCAAGGCTCCGTTCTGGAACGTCAGGTCCCTCTCTGCGGAAACCAAAGGGACGATGAGCATCAAGGCACTAAAAGGAGCAGAGAACATGAGACAGGTGGCACTGAGGGGAGCCGAGGTTGCCTGGACATGAGAGGGCACTCACGGCGGCGTCTCTGGTCGGCCCTAGAGAAGACAGCAGCGCGGGAGTGATATGGCCAATGAGAAACAGAGCTAGCGGCCTTGAACGATGCGTTGTGATGATGTGAACGTGGTGGCAAATTGAATTTGGTAATGGTGGGGTGTGGAGGGCGAATTGGAGCTCGAGTGGCTCACGATGGCGATGGCGCCGGGCGGAAGGAGAAGAACAGAGGGATGCTATGTGACTCAAGTAGTAGAGGAAGGGATGACAGACGGCTTCGAGATGGCTAGCACTTGCTTGTAAAGGTGGTGGCCAGCTACTGTGTGGCTTCACATGCGTGGATGGTAACGGCCGAGCGGTGAGTGGCAAGGAGGAGGTGGTCGCGCGGTCAAACCAGAGAGACACGAAGGAGGTAGAGTTTGAAACAAATAGATGAAACATGTATGTTTCATAGACCAACATCACTTGTTGCATCCAATAGAGCAAGATAGAGATAGAATTAGAAGATGCTCCAATTAAGAAAATTGTTGCTCATGCCCTACACTACAACTTTGCTTAAGAGACCAAACCCAAAAACTAGATAGATCAAGAGAAAAAGGAAAGGGCATACTAGGGTTACAAATGAAACACTCATGTTTCAAAGTTGAAACATGCATGTTTCACTAGTAGGTTTCAAAAGTAATTAGCTTATTTACTTTGTATTAGTAAATTGATGAGTAATTAGTGAGTTTGATTAGTAAGCACACTCATCCAAACACATGACACCACTATGTTGACCACATTTTGGGTTACAAACATGGCACCAATTTGAATCAAATTATTTCAAAACATTTTTCATTTGAACCTTCAAGTCGAGTTTGACTCTTGACCTCACTAGTTGACCTCATGGTCAACCATTGAAATGCAAGTTTCAAATTCAAACTTGAAGCTCCATCTTTTATTTTTAACTTGTTTTCACGTCCCACCAACAATCACAAGTGTGAGGTATACAATTCTCACTTCATCTTAGTTAGGACATAATACCAAGTACCTTTAGGTTCCATTAAAAATTATGAGGTCCCAAAAGTGAACCTTATCGGGTTTTTGGTTTCAACACGAACATCAACCATGCATAACATTTATAAAGTAAACTTTCTTTTAGTGAATGCATCCTGGTGAACTACTAAAACATGATGAAAAAGTGCATTATGATGACATGCCAAGTTTTAGGTTGTTGCTTAACACCTAGGGTGTTACAGCTCTTCCCCACTTACAGAAATCTCATCCCGAGATTATAAAACTCCTAAAGCCTGGGATTTAGTAATGGAAAAGGAAATGTGTCAAGCTAATCATTACTAGATTGTTTCCATAAAATAATAAGACAGAGTGGATTTTATTTAAACCATTTCTCCATAGAAAAGTTACTACTATCAAAAAGTAATAACTTAGCGAGAATTCAAAATAATCTAGCTATTTTTCCATGTTTTTCCCAAACTTTTCCTTCATAACCTCTGTACCCTTGGTTGATCTCATGTCATGCACTTGATATCAATATGGTAATTGTAGTTGATGAGATTAAAATACGTACCCAAGATGACAGGTTCTCCATCTAGAAAAGTTTCACCTTGAATAAAATGCACTCTAGCCATTCTAGGTCCAGTTCCTTTCTTCTGAGCACCCTGTTGACCAGACTGCTATTGAACATTATACTATTGATTCACTAGGGTTCTTGGACTCTTGTTCTGCTTTGGAAGTTGACATTCATGAGAGAAATGTCCCATTTTTCCACAATTGTAACATGGAAGTTTAGCCTGGTTGGGTGGGTTATTAGGACGAACACCAGTAGCATTCGGCTGATGTGGATTGATGGGGTTTTCAACAGGTCAGACATACGACTGTTGTTGGCCTTGTTGCTGAGGTGGACGATAAGGAGGACGATAAATAGGTCGGAACATGAACCTCCTTAGGTGCTAAGCTTCCTCAAAAGTGATGGTGGCATTGACTATCTCATGAAAGGTTGCATCTGGGATAATAGCTAACATCTTTACGAACTTGTTATCAAGACCACGCACATACCAACTCTTTTTCAGCTCATCCGTTCTGACCTGCTCTGAGGCATACTGAGATAGATGGTTGAATTGAGCAAGATACTCCTGTATAGACAACCCTTCTGTTGTAGTTTGATGAACTGTTCAAGTTTTATTTTCATTAGCCCCTTGGGAATGTTATGTGCACGAAAGGCCTCACGGAACACAACCCATGGGATTTGATCTCTGACTAGCTAAGTTGCATGAAAGTTGGACCACCAAGCGCCGACAGGGCCCTAGAGTTGTTGTGCAGCATACTGGGTTTTCTAGGCATCTATGCAGCGAATCAAGTCAAGATTTTGCTCTATAGTCTGGATCCAGTCATCTGCCTCAAGTGGCTCATCAGCTTTCAAAAAAACTAGAGGTTAGGTTTTCAGAAAATCAGCATAGTTGTTATTCCCTGGTGGATTGCGGTTATCCTGCAGGGCAGGGATACGATCTTGCGCTATGGCTTGCAGAAGATGGGCATTGTCAGCACTGATGTTGATCAAGCTAGCGATAGCATCCGCTAAAGTAGGTGCTGGTGGTGGGTTAGGTGGTGGTGGCGTGGGTTGATGACCACAGGAAGAGCTAGGGGTATCCTTAGTGGCTCCAGAACGGGTCCTCATGCTGTGGGGAATATGCGACTTCTTACAACCGGATTCCATAACAGGATAAAATACATGTAAAACAGGTAGCAAGAACAGGATGGACAACTTACTCAACCCCAAACATTAAAAGTAAGCTCGAAGATATTAAAAATGATGCATGAACGATCTTACGATACATAATCCTAATTAAACAACCTTTATTAAAACAACCTTTTTACATAAGGAGGACCTCTATAGGATGTGGTGCACGCTAATTATGGGCTATCTTTATTTCTTTCTTTTCAACACTTGGAACCTTCATGTGTTCCATTTTTTTCTTTTGCTATTTTGAGAGCTTCATGTGTCTCTTTTTTTAGCATAGCCCCATACTTCTTTTTTAGCATGTGAAAACTTTGGAGAGAAAGACTCATAACAAATGAATGGAGTTTTTATTTTAGGTGGATGGAAAACATGTTTTTGCGTAACTCTTAATGTAAGAGTTAGCATTTCATTTGTGGGTGTTTGTGAATCTTGATCATGGGTGCATGACAAGAATCTCAACAAGGGTCACAACAATTTAACAAAACTCAATGTGAATATAAGTAGTATATGACTAAGGTTTTAAATTAGAATGACGTCATATGGTCATGGTAGGAATTCATAATCATTGAGAAACTTTTGATTTTAGCATTTTTAAATGAAAATTCTGGATGTCAAGTTTTTCTTAAAATAAAGTCATAGCATATTCTATTTACCATATCAGAACTCATAACAACTTAGAAAAGGATCATGCTTTTGCAAACCATAAGTTTCAAGTTTTAGAATGAGACATTTTAGCCAACAAACTTAAATCTTAGGGAATACTAAGTTACAGCCTAGGCACAAATAAATTATAGACAGAGCAACTATTTATCATTACAACAAAGGAGAAACTACACATTCTTAAATCACATATGAGAGTAGAATAAATATTTTTGTTGTTTTTATCATATTTTATTTTATATTTTATATTTTATATTTCTCTTTTTTTTAATTCTAATAATTCAATAAATGCAGGAAGTAAATAATGTTAAAATTAAAATGTGAAAAATAAAAAGATAGTACTTATCTTTATGGGGGTCCTACCCCAAGCTAGCTTGTTGCCAGGTGAAGACTCCGAGGTACGTTATTTGTTTAGTGTATCGACTAATGTTCATACTCAGTAATTTTGGTACAATGATCAAACTTGACACTATATTTCATTTGATCAAGGTAGACTAATTAACCCAAGCCCCATGCTTAATTTAAAAAGTCTATGACAGTATGATTGCTAGGGATCAACCACACCCAAACCAAAATACACTTTTTCTACAACATTAGAGGATAGCTAAGATATATTTAACAAGATGAAGGGTAAACTTTGAGGTGTGCATATATATAGTTTGCCAGAATTGTTGTTTATTCAACTAGTGTCTATACATAGCAGTTTGGTACAATGATCAAATTGAACATTTGATCAAGGTAGGGTAATTAACCTAAGCACCATGCTTAATTTAAAAAGACAATGAAGGTATAATTGCTAGAAAAAATCATACCCAAACCAAAGCATACTTTGTACAAAACATGGGAAGAGACAATTTTTAGGCAAACCCTTTTATTAGTATTATTGCATTGTCCTTTATTAGCACATCAACTAGGAATTCAAAGATTTAGCATAATTATAAAGATAACTACCAATTTACCTTTGGTAAGGACTCACCTTTTAAGGTCCAATGAGTAGGACCTTTCCCCATTCTGTTCCTGCTTGATGGGGTGTACGGTCCCAGAGAAGTGGACATAGAGCGCTGCTGTTTCGTCAGCCTCCACACCATCTTGTCTGTTCTTGGTGGTGTAGTGGTGGACTTCGAAGCTTTTTTTGGTTTCCACACTGGTTTGTCCTTCTTTGGTGGTGTGGCAATAGCTTTTGGGGTCTTTTTATTTTGTCATTTGTGTAACCTCCTTTTGCTTCAGCTTCTTTTTTATTTCTTTGTTCTTTTTCACCGTGTTGTCCACCAATTGAGGTTGGATATGAACCTCCCTTAGGCCTTGTGGGTTTGGCCCATACTTCATGCGAATCATGGAGCATTGCTCCTTTCTAGGCCTGAAGGTGAATTTTTCTTCATTACCATGGATATTGAAGCGGATTTCTTCAGCTCCAACATCAATTTGGGCTCCTGTAGTGCTCAAGAAGGTTCGCCCAAGGATAAGGGTTTATTCTTTTATGACCTCCATGTCGAGCACCACGTAGTCAACAGGATGTAGCAATCCTGAATTTTCACCAGAATATCTTCAGCTATCCCTGTCAGGTAGTAGACTGTCGAATCGGCCAGCTAGAGAATCATCGGTGTTGGTGTTAGTTGCGTGAGGTTCAGCTTGTCAAAGATGGCCTTGCTTATGCTAGCCCCAAGGTCACACAAAGCTTGGTCAAAATACTGGATCCTAATGGAACACGAGATTGTGGGGCACCCAAGATCATTCTTCTTTTTAGGAAAGTCGAGTAGAGCAGCGCTACACTCTTCTGTCAGCTTGACGACATCTGTGGATGGTAGTGGTCGCTTGTTGTTGATGATGTCCTTGATGTAGGTGGTGTAGGAAGGTACATGTAAGACGTCCATCAAGGGGACGCTTACATGTATCTTCTTTATCATCTCAATGAAACGAATGAATTGCTCATTCACGGCCTGTTTGCAGTTTCTTGTGGGAAATGGCAGGTAGCTAGTGTCGACAAAGTCTTTTGGTGCCATCTCCACTTCTTGTTCTTTTTCTTTTTCTTCTTGTGTTGTTGAGGGTTTAGCCTCTGGGTGCTATTTTGCTTTTCCTGCAGAATGGTTAGGATTTGGTGCGTCACGAGTGGACTTACCACCCCTCATGACCACCGCATTTACCTTCTCACAAGAATTTTTAGGTTGAGCAGGAATTTTTCCATCGTTATAAATAGGAATGGTAGCAACGATTTTAGCTAGTTGTGATTCTACCATTTTATTAAAACTTAATTGATTTTTAGTAGTAGAAGATAAACCTTCAATCTGAGAATTTATATTTTCAAGAATTTTATCATTAGTTGTGAGCTTTTTAGTTAAACTTTCATTTATTTTGACTTGGCCAAGTACCAAATCTTTTAGAGAAGGTTGATTTGAATTGTAGTTCGAATGACCTTGCGAGCGGGACTGGTGTTCCACCCATTATTACCTTGTGGTTGGCGAAACCCATTGTTGATGAAGGCAGCTTCTTCGTTGGTTTTTGGGCAATCATTCCCCGAATGTTCAACATTTCCAAGACCTCACACATCATGTGTGAGTCGAAGGCCTGGGCGGTGCCCTTCATTGCTTCTTTGTCTTGGGCCCGTTCCTCCAGTCTTTTCATCAAAAGATCTATTTTGCGTCAAGCATATCCGTCTCCTTTACGGTATGCATACCTTTTTGTGATTTTCTTTCTTCCCCCAGCTTTGATTAGACACCATTTTATTGATGAGAGTCATGGATCCATCAATGATGAGGAAAGGAAGGCACCTCCATCTGCCGCATCAATGTGCCCCCTAGACATGTTTGTTAACCCATCATAAAAATATTGAAGCACTAACCACTTTTCAATCTCGTGGTACGGGCATGCTTGGATGTAGTCCTACAGGCTTTCCCACGCCTTGAGAATGGATTCCTTGGCATTCTGTTGGAAGTTGGAGATTCATCCTCTTAGGGCATTGGTTTTGCCCATGGGGAAGAACCTGGGCGAGAAACGCCATGGAACATTTGTCCCACGAGTTGACAACTTCCCATTCCTTGTAAAACCACTGTTTCATCTTCCCCGAGAGGGAGAAGGGAAACAAGCAGAGCCTGATGCTTGCAGGCTCAATGTCCTTGATAATAATAGTGTCACAAAGCTCGAGGAAGTGTTGGAGATGCATGTTCGCATCCTCACTTGGCAAACCAGAGAACTGGTTTGCCTACACCATCGTGATGAGGCCAGTGCAGAGCTCAAAGTTCCCATTGCCCGTGTTGACAGCTAGCCCAATGGTCACATTAGCAACAACGGGGATGGAGTAGTTGCGGAGCGCCTTGGCCATGCTTGGAGTAGCGGATGGTGCGGGGTGACTAGTTCATCTGTCGGTGAAGTGGCAGAAGAAGAAGTGGCAAGAGACCATTTCTTCCTTAGGAGTGCCTTTGGATTCTCAATGTAGTTTTCTGGTAGGTTGTAACTGGTCATACACTATCCTGTTTTCATCCATAATAGGAGAAAACAAGCAAAGTTAGCATGCATTAACAATGGCTACCTTACATGCATATTATCATGAACATGTCCTAGATTCTTTAATCAATTATGCCTTCTCTAGCAACGGTGCCAGAAATGCTTGTTGGCGTTTCTTAGCGTCACCACTAAGAATGGGGTTAGAATCCATCCCTGGCAATGGCACCATAAATACTGATTAGCAAATTCGAGCATCGTTATTAGGTTTGTATCCCCAGCAATGGTGTCAGAACTGCCTTGTTGGTATTACTTAGCAACATCAGTAGTGATCAGCAATGTCACTAAGTAATAGCCTTAATAGTTCCTTAACAATTTTAGATATTTATCTACAAGCGCATGGAGCTATCATTGTAGCATTTCACCCGAAAGTATTCAAGGTATCGTTATTTATATTTTTTTCAAAGGAAGGCATTTGATTAAGAGTCTAGTATGGATATGAACATGAATAATAATGCTTGCAAGTACACCAGTGTTTATAGTAGGGGTAAAACGGTGATTTCATGATAGTAGACACAAACTTGGCATTCCTCAAATGATAAAGTAAAGAGAAAGAATAAAAAATAATACTAAGTCGAGCAAGCATTGATCTAGTATAGTCATAAAAATATTAGTTAATGATCATACAAATTACATAATTAGTATTAGGGCTAAGTATGAAGCAGATCGGGAGGCCACCGAGTACTAGTCTGCCAGCAACCTCATGTGACAATTTAGACTCCTACACCCCAGTCGAACATGGAGGATTACAAGGGACGGATAGGGCTATCACCACCTACCACCTACCACCTCAACCATGCATAGGGACAATGCATTCACCTATCTCTCCATACCTAAGCACCACGCTTGTGTATACAGAAACTACCCAAATCCCCTCAGGTCCTCGACCCTATGGATCGACAGGTAAAGGACTTGGGCACACCTGATAGCAAGATGAACTACCACTTCAACTTAGCTCTAATTCTGATTATATAAGTTATATGCATGTCTCATGACACACAAACTATAGACTTTCATATATCAAGATCATAACACAATAACTATACTCTAGTTCATAAGTATGACTATAAATGTAAGGTGAGAGCATGACTTTGGAAGAACTCATATTCTATTCATACCCAAAGGTTTCTTCTTACAAGGAGCCAAGCTCTGCAAGGTAGCTTTTCCTTACTCTAAAGCTACTAAAAAGCAATTCAAAAAGTGTAATGTAGAAATGCACAAAGGAAATAAATAGAGAAGCCCACCTACATGCCAAGACTGGGTCGGGCACCACCGAGGAAGCAACCTAGGCCCAGCTAGCAACCCACCAGAGCAAGGTGGTGGCCAGCAGGGCTAGTCCTGGTACGACCGCACTAGGTGTGCCCACACCCCCAACACCACCTCTTGGGCCCACCTCGCTTTGGCGGTTGCATGGCGGCATGTAGAGGTAGCTTAGGGTGGTTCTCTTATTTTTTAGCGCCAAACTGACCACCTCACTAGTATAAAGAGAGGGGTAGTGCTCATTCTCAAAGACACATCATTTGGAGCCTCTACCTCACTACCCTACTCTTGTAATCTTTTAGCTTTTAGTAGTAGTTTTGTGAGCTAGCAAAGCTATCAAGGAGGGCTTGGCTCCTTGGAAGAAGAGTGACAACTTGGTATGATTACTTTAAAGAATTCTTCCATAGTCATGCTTTCTTACTTACAATATATGAATGCATATGAACTAGAGTAGTTCTCATGTTATAATCATGATATATGAACTAGTATATAGTTTGTATGTTGTGACCTTGACATGTAGAAATTTATGCTTAATCATTCATATAATTTATATGAGTAGAATTAGAGCTAAGTTGAGGTGGCGGTTCATCGTGCCTTCGGGTGTGTCCAAGTTCTTTACCTGTCGATCCATAGGGTCAGGGACTGGGGGAATTTGGGTAGTTTCTATGTACGCAAGCAAGGTGCTTGGGTATGGAGAAATAGGTTAATACATTTCCTACTCTTCGGTTGAGGGGTAGGCGGCAGGTGGTGATAACCCTGTCCGTCCCTTGTAATCCCACATTCGGGTAGGGTGTAGGAGTCTAAATTGTCACATGAGGTATTTGGCAAACTAGTACTCGATGACCTCTTGACCTATCTTGCACTTTGATCTAGCTCTAACCATGTAATTTGTATGATCATCACTTGTTCTTTGCATGACTATATTAGAACATGCCGGCTCCACTTAGGAACATTCTTTTATTCTTTGTTTTTCTTTTATCCTTGAGGTTGGCTCAGATGTGTGTCCACTATCCTTAAATTACCATTTTTGCCCCTATCATGAACTATGGTCCACTATGCAAGTATGTAATCTTGTTCATGCTCATGCTAGACTCTTATACCTTGCTCCTTTGGGAAAATATAAATAACGATACCCTAAATACTTTCGGGTCAAATGCTACAACGATAGATCCATGCACTTGCGAAAATTTTATGTAATCGTTAAGACTATCGTAGTTGGTGTTTCTTGATGACATCACTAAGGTTAACTCAATCTTAGTGACAATGTTAAGAAATACCAACAGGCATTTCTGGTGCCGTTGCCGAGGATGGACTTAAAACCTCCACACTTGGTGATTGCGCTAAGAAATGACAACAGAGAGGTAAGGAGGCACCAATAGGGGGTCGCCCACCCCCAGGGGTCGCCCACCCCGTGACCGTGTCCCCCCACCACTGCCTTCGCGTGGTGGGCTATGGGCTGAACATGGATCACTCCTCAGTGGTGCTTTGCCTTGGTTGAGTCAAGTTGATGGGTGTCTTTGTTATTCCTTTCCACAAATCAGCGTCGGAAAGTGCCTTTTAGTGAATTTCTTTATGTATTTGTGTTTGTGACCTGCAAAAAATAATATTCTCCAAATACATGTGGAACTTGTTAATAGTAAATACATATGTGTTTAAGATTGCCAATTTCTCCTCTTTTTGTACCTTAGTTGGCGGTCGGATTTGATCGTTAAAGACTACCAACATACATAGTTACTATATATTTAGTACTTAGTATATATATATGTAGTAGTTAGTACATAATATACATTTACTTAGTTAATTACTAGAGACCTTCTCCTTAGTATTTAGTATATATAATTGTGTTTGGATTTTTGTCTAAACTAGATGGACAACCTAGTGACCATATATTATGAAGGCACCGTTGAAAGCGATCGCTATGGATATATTGAGTTTGTTGATTTGAAAGCATGCCTATGTTATTCAATGACAGACCTTTATTTAGTGAGTTGGTTGCAAGGGCTCAGGAGAAGCTACATTGCCATGGAGATGATGATGATGGCATTGCAGTTGAGGGTGTACTTCACCTAGGTTGCCCTCCCAACATCCTAAGGTGGATGATCCCAATTGGGTGTGCAGTTCAGTGGGATAACTCTGTGAGATCGGCTATGAAGAGCCAGTTGCAAAGTTTGGACGTGGTTGTGCATCAGGTGTTACTTGATCCCACCCTTCATGGGTTTTCTTCGTCAATGGGTCAGTAGGCACATATTGACCCTCCCGTCCGAGAACTTGATATGGATGTGGATGTTATGCCTACGGTTCCCAATGCTCAATCTACCCCCAATGAGGTCCATATTTCTCAGTTAGTTGGAGATGATTGTCGAACCCATGATGTTGTGGCAGATCCTCCTCAAGAGATCCCTTTGATACAGAATCATCCAAGTAAATGTCTTATCTGCATCCTTCTTTGGAGCTTACCGCCTTCGTTTCTTCCATTTGTCTCATTCTTTCCTTGTATTTCTTCTTATGTTGCAGGAGACATTCCTGACATTGTGGACGTACCTCCTGTTGATGCACAAGTGCACTATGAAGATGGATTTCGTGCCTCCAATAGTGTGGAAATTATGAATGATGCGGAACCTTATGAGATCGCAAGAGCCGTTGATTCTGATGATGATCGCCCTGTTGGAGAGCTGACGAAGAATGACGTTGAGATGCTGAGGTGTATTTTCCCCGGCCGCCGTGATCCAAGAGTTCACGAGTTTAGTGATCTTGCTCATTCTAATCAGGCATGTGCAGAAGGATGGGATGATAAGTTGCTAGAAGGTCCTAAGGCCGGGCCTAGCATGGTAATTGAGAAGGGGAGGGTTATCAAGGACTCCCTGCATTGATGAGGTGGTTGCAGTAGTTTTTAGTGATATGCAAAAGACCTTACAAGGTCCTGCATTCAAATACCGACTACTTCATGTGATTGCCTTTCTAACATGTAATCTTGCTCTGCCTAAAATGTAGGTGGCGGCTGGAGACTCATAGATTTCACTTGTCTTTCGGAGAGATGACAGTTACGCTCCAGGACAGTCAGAAGATGCTAGGTCTGAGGATTCATGTTCTGTAGTGATTGGGCCGTGTAGGTTAGAAGGTCGGAGAGCATGAGTAGAGGCCTTCCTTGGACAAGAGGTTCCTGGCAGTGAACAAGGAGGTCACACTTCTAGAGTTCTAATCTCCTAGCTCTGGCAAGAGTTCGCACAGTGCCCTGATAGGGCAGACGACGAGATAGTTGGGTAGTACTATAGGGGTGTGGATCCTTCGCCTGTTTGCCTACGTTCTCTTCCCTGATGCAAAGGGGGACAGTGCATCGTGGATGTACATCCACTGCCTCACTGACTAGGACAAAGTGGGTAAGTACAGTTGGGGTTCTACAGTGTTGGCTTTTCTTTACCGGCATCTTTGAGTGGCGTGTCGTCGGACTTCTTCCTCAACCTCACTTGGTGGATGCATCTACCTGCTATAGCTGTGGATGTGGTCTCATCTACCAGTTGGCCGTCCCAAGGTTTTGCCTCATTATGACTGGTTCCTAGGTGTTCCTCCATGTCGACGTCCCATAGTTGCGTACCTTTGGGACAGGTTAGAGTTTTGCATGCCAGGGTATGTCGGGCATACGTAGAGTTCATGAACGAGCCAGACACACTCACAGCCTCTAGTGTAAGTAAATATTATTTCAAATGTTGGTTTTCATATGGTGTTAGCATAACATCTTATATGTGGTTTCAAACTGCTTCTATGCTGTCAAGTTCCACCTGCCACATAGAGTTGCACGCTAATTTGGTATACAATAGTTTTGGCCACCAAAGCCGTTCTCGACTTCAGTTGACTTACACAAGTGTCCTGCTATTTCAATATTCATGTACATGACACTGAGCGTTTCTGTTTGAGAGTCAGCGACAACAACATGCGTAACTTCGTAGACGTAAGCTTCTAAAAAGTCAGTAAAAAATTAATACGTGAAATGCTTTTGGTTAACATGATTTTGTACAACAAAGATTGGCACGTCGGCTACGCCGTGTGGCTGCTTGTTGTGGTTTTAGGACAACCATGACGCTAGACGTGCATGTTCCTTTCACAGGCCTAGGAAGCTTGGGTTCATCTAGCCATGCACCTATAGGGTCCATAGGCCACGACGTTACGTACGAGGACGAGGACAACGAGGAGGTGGACTAGAGGCATGAGGAGATTGGGCCATCTCAGCTCATTGACGCTCCTTTGACACAGCCTTTGTAGCCACCAGCACGTAGACGGTGCTCGTCTACCTGTTACACTCTAAGCACTGACGCTCTTGGTAAGGGCATGGGTAAGACTAGGTGGCATTGAAGGAGACTAGTTCTTTTAGAGCATGGTACTTTCACCTATGGACTTGTTGTAGATGTTATTATGGACTAGTATGGAATCTGTGGACTTTTATTATGGACAATTATGGACTGTATGCACTATTATTATGGACTGTATGCACTATTATTATGGACTGTATGGACTATTATAGACTTTAATTACGGACTATGTGCACTATTAATATGCTCATGGATATGGTTTGAGATGAATGTGGTAGATATTTGTATACCTGTACATGTTGTATTGTGGTCATATATTCATGTCATATTTGTGTATGGATTTCATACAAAAATAGGGGAAACTCTACCGAAATTTTCTGGCTAAAGTACATCTGTGTAGTACACCTATAGCATCTAGCGTTTTTAGTGATTTATCATATCACCGTTGTATCATACACAGACTTTGACAGATTAATTGATTGTGCGTACGAATCTAGCCTTTTCAGTTGAGTTTTCAAATAGGCTTTTCAGTCTGACTTGAAATAGTGATTGCAGTCTGACCTCGAATAGGCTTTTTTGTTGAAGAATCTAGGCTTTCTAGTGTTCTTCGATGTAGGCCTTTTAGTGATTCTAAGTAGGCTTTCCAGGAGCATTTACAACATAATACAATGGCTATTAAACCAACCTTCGCCGTATATATACGCATTGCAGGATGCATTGCTAACCAAAACCAAATGAGTATTTGCTTTCGTTGGAGTAGCAATGTCTGGAGGGTCATCTAGAGGGAAGGGTTTTGGCACTGGGCAAGGAAAGGGGGACAAAGGGACCTCTCATTGTGTGGGAGGGGTCTTTTGGTCCTGATTTCTTTGAGGAACCAATGTGTCATTTTCCACCCAAGAGCAAGAGTGATTTCACCAAAGAGAACACTCTTATAGGATACGATAACCAGAAAGAAGATTGGTCAAAATGCATGCATGGTGAGGACTGCTTAGTGCAGATGTTCATCGAAGGGATGGATGAAGGTCGTCGTTTCTTTAAATGCCCACGAGCATGGGTATTTGCTATTAGTATTCGTTTGGAACTACAACTTACATGAGATACTCATTACAGTCTTTCGAGTCCAAAGAAAACTATGGGTTTACTAGGTGGGTCGATCCTCGTCCAATTTATCCGCATCAGCAGTACATCTACTACCTGTAGGACCATATCTTCGATCTAGAAAGGGAAGTTAGCCGTGGTTACAAGGACGATGAAGAGGATGACAACAATGATGGTGCTAGTTCACAAGAGCAACTCTGCAATGATCCATATTGCACCTACCCTAATCATAAGAACAAGGGGCCTCTGCTACCACCCCCCCACCACCACCACCACCAACACTAGGAGGATACTGTGGAGAAGGTGCAACACAATTTGCTATGTGGCCACACTACTAGGAGGAACCTATCTTATTCACATGCTATATCTAAGGATGAGAACGGTCGGAAACGGTCGAAAACGAACTTACGATATAGAAAAACGAAAATGATCGGTTCGAAATATTTCTACATTTAGCAATTAAAGAGTACAAAAAATGGTTGAAAATGGTTGTGAAACCGATTAAAACTGACAATTTTTCATGTTAAAAAACAGTTCATAATATAGAAAACGAAAACGGTCAATTCAGAATATTTCTGTTCCGTTTTCATCCCTAGCTATATCCATGTATTTGTTGTTTGGTTTAATTACCTAAGGCATGTTAGGTTTAGTCTAGGACCTTTGTACCCATGTTTGGTACATGTTCTCACATGCCATTTCATGTGTTTGTTGTTTGGTTTAATTACCTAAGGCATGTTAGGTTTAGGCCAGGACCTCCTTACCCTTGTTTGGTACATGTTCTCACATACCATTTTATGTGTTGTGCGTGTTCAACTATGTATTGCACTACTTCGTTAGCTTTTATTTCTAGTACGTGAACTCATTTCAGTACCTCTGCAATATTGAAATGAATATTATGACCACAATGGATGAAAACAACAACACAATAAAAGTCCAATACTATGCACAGTAAACAACACAATGATAATAGAAGTACATGCTGACAAGCTAAATAACGCAAAACATGGCCTAAGTACGTCCATGTTTAAAGTGCAGTACATGACAACACAATAAAAAATCCAAGACTAGACAACATGGTTCATGAATAAACCATAGAACTAGCAAGTCACGGAGACTACTGAGTGCAACGAGGCCAATTTCCCTTCCTCAGGGCATCAGGATTCTCCTCCATCGCTGCTTTTGCCCAGTGCGCACGCTCAAGCTTCTTCTCCCTCTCCTCCCTATACGCAGCAACACGCCCCCTTTCCTCCTCTTCCTTGTGCTCCTTTTTCTGTTGTCTCCTCTTTGCATCTCTTCTCCAATATCTCCAGGCACTCTGCATCCCACTCCTTCAGACCTTGCAGAACCACCTGTCTGACTCCTTGATCTCAGTGTCGATCCACTGCTCAAAGTCACAAAGTGGTGGAGGAGTCTACAATACATGCAAATGGTGGGCACCAAATAAATCAAGCATTATTTCATATGACACAAAATAATTACTACACAATATAAATTTCTCACCATCAAGTTAATACGACACTGACGAAGTGTAGGCTCAAACGCAAAATTAGCACACATTCAATACCCCTGCCTATAGGTTTCCTCTTCCTCATAAATGTCTACCTTACAAGAATCACCGCAAAAGCACATGGAAACTAGAACACCACTAGGCAGAGGCTTTGGGTTGAATGCATTTCCAGTCAACAGGCCCTTCCTACAATTGAACCAATTTCTTTCTAATTACCGAAAGCAATCAACAATAAACCCTAAACCTAGGCTTTTTCTTTTCTTGCACATCAATGAACCCATAATAGAACAAGCTGGACAGAGGTTACCTTTGTTTACTAGATTTACCATGCCTTAGCATCCTACAGTTGTATAATACAAATATTAATAATTTCTTAAAACTCTAAGTAATGATGTTTCTTTGGTTGCAAAATACAGATAATATATACCGAATCAATACGAAAAAGGAGAAGGGGAGGGACGATACCTTGCTCTCGAAGATCTATTGATCAAATCCAACTTTCTAAGGTCTAATATGCCAATTTCTGAGGTTGGGCAAAGTGGGGAGAGCAAAAACTCGAGAGAGATGAGAAAGAAAAGGAAGAAGGCTCGGCTAGAAAAGGGTGGGCGTCGATTTTGAATGATACCATGGCGCCACAGATCTTGGTGCTGAGCTCGGCGCCATGGACTACTGTGCCAAGCTCGGTGCCAAGATCTGTGGCGCCGAGTCGGCTGCCAGATCACCGCCACATCTTCGGGCACGCCGACACCCGTCCAAGACCTAGGCGTTAGAGTAATTGGCGCCGAGACGTGTTAGCATGACACCAATTATCATGGCGCCGAGGTCTGGGTCTATTTTTTGAAATGATCAGGGGCGTATTTGTGAAAAACTTTAACAAAAACGTGCAAGAAAACAAAAAATTCGGCTACTTGGGTGGCTGGGCACACGATGTAGGTGGTGGCGTAGGCGCTGGCGCTTTGGCGGCGAGCGTAGCCATCATGCAAGAGCAGTGTACGGGCCGACACGAGCAGGAGCGGTGTCCCACGGGCCACGGGCAAGAGCACGCATGGACGCAGCGGATAGCGAGTTAGCAGCTCAGCACGAGGGCAAGATGCGACCAGTGAGCACCAGACTCAGCCTCGTGCTACAGTGGCTTGGTGCTGTTACTTCTGTAGCGCGGGCGCTCCCAGGATAACGAGGTGCGCGACAGTGCGGCACGGGCGCATGAGAAACGGTTTCATCATGTTTTCTTCCGTTTCGTCATTAACGGCCACACCAAATTTTCTACTGAGATGATATAGAATTTAATACTATGAAAACCAGTATGCAACTGCATGTTAATTAAGGGTCACAACTAGAGCTAGGACTTGGGCCGTGCCATTCGAGGGCGGGTCATGACACGGTCTTTTGGCACGACCCGAAGCACGGCACGGCACGAAATATTTTGGGCCGTGCCGGCACGACACGAACACGAGGGCCGTCCGTGCCTAGAATCTCGGCACGGCGGGCTACATGGCCCGGCCCGCATCTTGGGCCGTGCTTGGGCCGGCACGGCACGAAAATGGTACGTAGACATTTTTACAACTATACAATATAATTTTCTAGTATTTACTATACTACCTCTTATCTAATTCTTGAATAGATTATGAAAATCATTAAATTTTTATTAAAATAGTACACACAAAATATATATATTTCATATCACGAGTGGAAAAAGAAAACTAGCAAAGATATTTTGAGGGCCGTGCTTGGGCCGGCACGACCCGAAGGCGTGCCAGCGTGCCACGGGCCGTGCTTGGGCCGAAGAAAAGATTCACCGTGTCATATCTGCACGGCCCGACATGCCTCCCGTGCCTAGAGGGCACGACCCGAAGCGGCACGAAGCACGAGAGGGCCGTGCCGTGCCGGCACGGCACGGCCCAAGTCCCACCTCTAGTCACAACTCAGAACGAAGAACACACTGGTGGTTATGTTTGGATGGCAACCGGATGTGCAAAATTGCTACTTTCGTACATTTTCATTGATTTGAGCAATCCAAAGGTGGTATACTGTACCTTGCTAAAGAAAATTAAAACTTGCATATATATATGATGTAGCATATGTTGTATGCCAAATACGAAGACACAATTTTTTTTCTTGAAAAAAGAGTAAGCAAAGCAGGCGTGTTCCTGCTAATTAAGGTGATGCATATTTTGGAACATATTCTGGAGGTCTACGTCCCTGAGCATCTAGCTAAGGAACGAACATGGAGCAAATGTACGTCCCGAAGGCGGGGATAGTGCTGGCCTCAGTGAAAACCACGGAAAAATCCGTTGACCAGGTCGGCCACCGGATGGTGGCGAAACGGTACACGCGGCCGATGATGCGGCCGGCGCCATGGAAGGGGCGGCCGGCGCCTCTGCAGGAACCACGGAAGCTGTGGCTGTGGCTGCTGCTGCTGCTCCTCCTCCTCCTCCTGTGGCGGCTGCTGCTCCTCCTGCTGTGGCTGCTGCTGCTCAATATCCTTCTCCTGCCCATTCACCAGGCGGCACTGCTTCCTTACCTGGCCCTTGCCCTCGCCGATGAGCACGTCAAGCATTCCGACCTTCTGCATCGCCTGGGCGAACTTCTGCTGCCACAGTGCTTCGTTCCGGGCGAAGGCCTCCACCATCGCCTTCGTCTGTGGGTCCTCGATGAGAGCGTTGTCCGAAGTGAGCAGGCCGCGCCGGGCGAGCAGCTCGGAGTAGTACGCGACGTCGAGCTTCTCCCCCGTTTGCGCGTCGAACTTCACCTTGGGCGCTTGCTCGGGGTCGTCGTCGGGCTTCCGCGGCGGGCATATCTGGCGTAGCCACTTGGCATACTCCGGGTCCAGCGTTGGGTCGATGTCGGCGTTTTGGGAGAAGTTGTAGATGCGGTTGGAGAACATAAAGCAGTGCGCGCCGCCGATGGAGTGCGCGCCGGAGAGCAAGACAAGGTCCTCCTGGGAGAGGCCTCGCTGGTTGAAGAGCTCGGTGAGGCGCGGGACGTGGTGGCCCGGCACGGGGAAGTTGCCCGGGAGGTCGTCCATGTTTGAGCGCATGCCGTCGCGGCGTCCCGCCACGACGTCGTATCTTGGGAGGCCCGCGGCCACGGCGGCGTCCCGCGCCGCGAAGGCGAGGATATCTGCGCAGGAGACCGTGCCGGGACACATGCCCTCTAGAGTGGACTTGGCGATGTCGATGGTTCTGAGGCCGACGAGGGTGAAGCCGTTGGCGGACGACTCCTTCTCTGGGACATCGCCAGCGGGCGACTCGTCCAGGAGAATAGAAGCGTCGCAACCCTGCACGCACAGAACCGGCCGGCGGCACAGGCATATGGGTGTACGCCAACAGTCACCAACCCACGACGATATGGTGTGCATGCATGGGGTGCAGCATAAGCGTGAGTAAATGTGAGTGTTCATTAGGGAAGTTACCGTGATGAAACAGTCGTGGAAGAAGAGGCGAATGAGGCCAGGGGAGATGCCCCGGTCCATAGCGATTTCGTTGTTGACGATGTCGCTGATGACGCCCTCGGCCTCCGGGCACGTCTTGCCATAGAACCCCACTTGCAGGCCGTCGACGATCAGCGCATCGACGGCCTTCAGTTGGGTCGCCGACGCCAACAAGGCAAAAAGGAACAGCAACGTGTGCCGCGACATGTCTCGCATGGTCGGGATCCCGCCTCCAGCAACGAGCTAACTTCGTGTTTATTAGCTCGCATGACGTTGTGGGAGAGGAAAGGCAAGCTTAACGACGAGCTTGATTGCAGGGAAGAGCGACCATGGCCTCACATTATTTAGCCTCTTCACTTTTGTAGAGACCGTGCTAATAATAGGCAACAAATAAGGTCAAATTTGCATCTAATATTATATACATTAATTAATGCCCTCTCCCTTTATACATGTAGTTGTACATCCCTTGCCTTTTGGTAGTACTCCCTCTCTCCCAGGTGGCGTTTGATTGAGAGTCAAGGTGGAGTGGGACGGTCCGTCTCTGGTTTCTGGGACGAGAGGACTCTATTTTCTGTTTGGTTGATAAGGGACGGGATGGACCCATTTTATGTTTGGTTGAGGGATAAATATGAATGAGATGGATGGTGGATTTGATGCCGTTAGTTACTGTTAATTTCTTAATTTATATATATAAAAATCCTCCAACTCCCGTACGGGCCCAGTAGCATCGGCACCCGCGAACCCCGCTAGGCACATGAGCTCGTCGTCTCCTTCGCTTCGCGAGCGCCACCACACCCATGCGATAGCTCAGCAGGGGAGGTTGCTGCCGTGCCCCAAGCCCAGCATGTGGGAGCTCGGTGCCGTGGCCCCAAATAGCGTCGCCGCCACGGCCCCAAATCGCGCAGCACGAGGGGAGCTTGGCATGGGAGAAGACACTGACACCGCGAGCTCGATGGGGAAGGCACTACCGCCGCCCATGCCTCGTCCGCTTCCCCCGTTTGGAGCCGGAGTGTGCCCGCCTAGAGCTAGAGCACTGCCCCACCGTCCTGAGGTCTCGCCTTCCCGAGCTCGTCCAGCCGGAGGTGGCCCCTTCTGCCATGGGAGAAGTGGAAGAAGAATGGCATCGGTAGCAAACGGCATCGAGCGGTCAAGGTGGGATGACTCTGCCCAGCCTTTTTGCTGGGACAAGCTCGCCCTCACTTTCATGGAATATTTTAGGAATATACCCTGTGTAGGATGTCCCAGTTCTAGCTGACTTTGAACCAAACACCCACAAAACAGGGCTCATCCCATCCCATCCCATCCCACCTTATCCCTCTAACCAAACACTACCTAAGTAAATGGATTCCTAGCAAATTTATGATGGATTAGTATGGCAGAGAAACTACCATGCTACCATTCATTAATTAGAGTTGTTGCACATTTGTTCGAGTTGCATAGTAATTATAATATGTACTACATCCATCCAATTGCAGAAACTCAAGCCTAGATAGTGGAAAAGAGGAAGAAGGGAGAGGGTGCAGTAAATACGAGGGGACATCGAGAAAAATAAATAGGCTAGTGGACCGTTGAGTCTTCTAGAGATTGATTTGTTTATAGCAAATTTTTATGCTCGAAATCTACCTATTCGGGGACTCAGGGAGTATTGCCTTTACTTGCAAGTAAACATGTTGTCTTAAATAAAACTACAAATGGTCAGGGTAGTATTGTTACTCTAATCTAAGGATACAAATATGATTAAATCATACATGTTGTATTAATATACTTCAACTCCCTCCGTTCCAAATTATAAGTAATTCCAACTTTCTTAGAGAGTCAAACTATCTCAAGTTTGACTAAATTTATATACTAAAATAATAAAATTTATGATATCAAATAAGTATCATTAGATTCTTCATTAATTATGCTTTCACAGTATATCTATTTGATGTCATAAATCTTTGTAATTCTCTCAATGATTTTGGCCAACTTAAGATGTTTTGACTCTTCAAGAAAGTTGAAATGCCTTATAATTTGAAATGGAGGGAGTAATTAACGAACTCACAAAAGTACGAAAAGCCAACAATGTTATTTCTAACAAATTTTCTATCATTTAGAGCATCTCCAATTGTACTTGACCAGTTCAGTGCGAGTTTTATAGAGATTTCATACTCCTTTATTACAGTGCCAAATGAATAAAACTAATGAGGTGGTGTGACATTAAAGAGGAGAAAGATGATATGTGTTTCATCCCCCATAAAACTCATTTAATTGATACAGTTTCCTAGTTAATGAAACATGCATTGAGAGCCTACATTTCCACCCTCACATGATTTGCCGATGTCGTGTAGCTCGCATCTTCGTGTGCACCATGCGTTTTATGTTTATCAAATTTCATGTTATTTATTTTATATACGAATTTATTATATAATTTTATATCACAAGAATGTTGAAGTATATTAAACTATCTTTGTTAACGTTACATTTTTATGCTAGTATGTACTTTGTAGAGCATTGTAAGTGGCTATATTGTTTATATGGCACATTTGATCCTAACATCACGTGACATAACTATTTAATTTTGTGGCTAGCATATGAAACAATACATTAAAAGAAGGTGTTTTTATTTTCCAAGACTGTCGCCTCTTAGAAACCGAGACAAAATCTTCCACTAAGATGTTTATAAGCACTCCTAAAATTTAGTTTTGGCAGAAACATAAAAAACAAACTCCATTAAACTGCCTCCCAATTCTTCCCCGCATCCAAGGCTACATCGTTGGCTGTGCTCCTAATTAGCATCTCCAATAGTTTCGAAAAAATAATTGGTAAATCAATGAATTTTTAAAAGTTGGGAGCACATTTGTTGGCTGCTTCAAACAATTTATAAAATTTAACTCCTAAATATAGAAGATAATTTTGCATCAGGAATCGTAGACTATTTGCAAACCACTTCACTTTTATACATTCTTTCTCTTACACATTTGCATTGGGAACCTTGTCATACTCCTTATTATTCTCCATATCCTTTCACCTCCAGATTGGTCGATCGATATGCATGCGTACATTTCTGCACCATTAGGTCTATTTTTTCAAGTGTAGAAAGATTATGAGTTGAGATAATGAGTTGTTGGGGACTAGTTTTTTCAATCTTGCCAAAATATCAAGATTGGAAGTGGGGTTTGGAAACTCTCTAAGACACTCTTTAATTCGCATGGGAATCCCCTCCCAATCAATGTTTCAACACTTCCTAGGCAAAGGAAACTGCCCCACCATCCACCCTCGTGACGCAAGCAGTTGAAGGGTCACCTGATCTCAAATGCTTGTTGTCCGAGCTAGGGACGAAACCAGATAGAATACAAACGGATATCAATGATCATACATTTTATCTCATATTTCGGATATGGATGATGCCGAGTATGTAGGATATTGATATCTATCCCATATACTCCATCAGTCTTTTACTAGATGTCACATTAGATTTGTCCTTAGTTAAATATTTGTATCTTTAACCACCTATTTCAAAAAAAATCTTATAGTTTCATAACATATGAATTATAAGTTATGAAAGTATTTCTCGTAGTGAGAATCTAAAAACATAAATCTTTTGTCATGAATTTATATATTTTTTAAAATAGATGGTCCAAGATACAAATATTTGACTTGCGATAAAGCTAATGTGACATCTAATAAAGAGAGAGAGTACATAGCAAAAATCTGATTTTGAGCATTCGAATTGAATACGGTATTGATATTATATGTCCGGATCCATATACGAACTACTCCCTCCATGTTCCTAAAGAAAATCATTTTGAGGTTGTCTTAAGTCAAACATTTTAAACTTTGACTATAAATAAACTCTTTTAGAATGGGTTTGAAAATACGAAAGTGATGGAAGAGATTCATCTCGAAATGTAGTTTTATATAAAAGTATGGGATTTGCTATTTTTCAGGTGCCTGAAAAATAACATTTGTTCAGGCAACAACTCTAAACCATTAGATGAAGATACAGATCTAAATTCACACAAAGAAAAGACAGATCAAAGGATCACTTGTCGCCTGAACGAAAAGCAAATTTCAGGCACCTGCTTTTTAGGAAAAGTGTAAAAGTATATATTAACTATATTTTGTAAATATTTTATAGCAGAAAGCAGCAGACAAAGTTGTTTTTGGAGACCATGTCAATATCTAAAATGACTTCCTTTAGAGACATGATGGGAGTAGGTCCATCTAATGTTTTAATTTTTTTTTGGGAAAGACGGATATCGAAACATATCCGTGTTGTTTTCAGTCTTAGTCAGAGTGCCGGCGTACTGACTACCCTCATCCCTACTACCGCAGCACCACGCTACGCCGCCCGATGAAGTGCCACCCACCCTCGCCACACGACGACTGGAGTGCCCCAGCCCTCGACGGTCTGCCAGAGCAGGCCGCCGGGATGGACACACAGCTCACTCTCACTGCGTGCGTCACCAGGGCACGCTCGACCTTTGCATGAGCCGCTGAGATGGTGCTCTCCCTCCATACGGGCAAAATTTCAAGTTCGCGAAAAAAAATGGTGCTCTCCATCACAGCGACCATGAGGAGAGGCGAGAATGGAGTTTTGACTGACCGAGAGAAGAGGAGTAGAGTATGGACTCAAAAAAGATGTTTTAAGGTAGGCAAATTTTGCTGGAGGATAATGTAGTATATTGGCCAGCACACACCGCCAACAGATGATTTGCCTAGTACCATTATAAATTTGTGATTCTTTGCCATTAAATATTGCACGTATTAAAATAATATTCATATGGTCTAGGAGAGAGAGCGTGTGAATAGATCACACTGCCACTGCAGTCATCTTCCACTCCTAGCTCCACCTTCTCTATCCTTCATTGGCCGGCTCCTCCTTCTCCTCTCCTGGTGTCGCTGGTGCTTAGCCCCGCCGCGCCTTTGCCGGCTGGGTGGCCAAGCTGCCTAGGCCCCGTCCTGGCCATTGGCCATGCACGCCGCCGGTCGGTCTGGCCCGTTCGCCTAGGCCCTGCGCCCCCTCGCTACACGCGCAGCAGAGCAAGCGCACTGCTGTCGGCACTGCAGCGTGCATCCACCCTGGCCGCCAGCCAAGGCCGAGCGGAGCAACCGCCGCGGCCCAGCCTGCCCCTCGCGTGCTGTGCCTGGTAGAGCCCTTGGCCATGCGTGCCGCCGCGCGCTCGCCCAGTTGTGCTCTGATCCGGCACCGGCCACTACGGTCTTGGACCAATGTTGAGGACGAAGATAAGAATGTGGCAGCGGTGTGGAATGACAAAATAAGTGAACAGGAGGTTGATGACGACGGCAAAGAAGACATTTCCTCCACATCTCTCCTAAAACTAAGAAATGAATGAAATAATTAGTGCGGTGTCTTTTGGCAAAGAACCACGTATTTGTAATAATACTGGACAAATTCTCAGTCTGACAGTGTGCCGTCCCATTACACGTTTCCACCAAAATTTGCCTTTAAGGTAACTTCTACCATTCTTCCGGTGAACATATTTATTGGACAAATTATTATTGTTATTGAAGACAAATAGAGATTTAGAGCTATTTGGTGTATATATTTCGTAGCTATACGATCATAGGCTCATATTTAACAGAAATACACAACCATTGCAGCAAACAAGCTGTAGAGACAAGTGTGTTACATTGCCTTAAAAAATTATGTAAACGGCATTACTCAATAGTCAATAAGACACAAGCTTCAGAGCAATACAGATTCAGGCAGCAACACCTCATATAAAGATACAGATCGATTCCGGTATAGAGACAACAACATACTTAACCCATGTTATACACCGGAAAGAGCCATGAATGTATTTTTTACAGAAATGGTCAGATTGCCAAAACCTGCAACATGTGTATCCTAATCTGATACTACACCATACATGACCAAATATCTGGGTTTGGTAAAGTTTGAAGCCCAACACATACTCCCTCCATTCCAAATTATAAGTCGCTTTGACTTTTTTAGTGTTGACGCCGAAAATCAACATAGGAGTCCCCGATGTATAGATTGCTTCACTTTTCATAGAAGTGCACACGACTAATTTTTGAGCAAACTAGTAAAGAGATAACTTCTTCGATTACAGCGAAGAATCACCGACTGCTTTACGAGCAATAATAGTAAAGGATGATACTCTGATGACACCGGAGTACGCAGCTTGTTTGCGGAAAACTAGCAAAGCATGGCTATTGACCTAGATGCGAAAAGTTAGAAGAAAAGTAAAAGAACGGTAATTATAGATTTGTGTGTTGATTGTGTTGTAACTTTTCCAATCAGCCATCACCTTTAAATGGGCGGCCGGTCTTTGCCCTAGATTATTAGGACTCTTAAACAGATACTAGTACTACTAGTGCATATACATCAAATAAAATAAAATAAAATCTCTTGTAAACCTGCCTAGTTCGTTTCCTTTATCCGTTCGGCACTGCATGGTTGCACCTGGGACATACGATACGAATAAAAACTGCATCCTTTAGCCAAACGATTAATCCGTGAAAAGCCTTTGCATGATCTCCTTTTCTGGTTTCTATATTGCTTTCTTTTCTTCACACGTGCACTCCAGCAGGCACCAAATAAACTGGCATCCGACCTCCATGTTGTGCATATTCTTGATAGCATGCCAACTAATTTAGGCTAATTATCAATAACCTATATAATTTGGCCAATCATACTCTCCAGCCAAATTACACTATCAACACATGGCCCCATGTTTTCGGTACAATTGTATTTACTGAAAACACTGTAGCAATCAGTATTGTACCTCAAGACGATGTCCATCGTTTCACCGGCACCACCATATCTTAGGGCAGTGTCTCCATAATGCATCGGCCAAATATTTTGCTTAGGGCGATGTCTGAACTACAATCAGTCAAATATATTCCTCAGCCCGATATTTAATCAACACATCGGCCATAGTACTTTCAAGCAGCTTGCCAGACACTAGGATAGCACTTATTCACCTGGATACATGTCTCTCTCTTCGTGGCAGACAATAAGATCCGCTGAAAGCTGCATGCATGCATGCACCTGATGCAAGCACGAGCACTTGACGTAATAATCCAATACTGAACTTCTTTATGACTATTTTACCCTTCGTCTCGTGCTTTTGTTAACTGATCAGTCCATTGTTCAGCAGTTGAATAATTAATCGGAAAAGGGCTATGAACACATTTATATAGCAGCCGAATTAATCAAAATAATGCACAAAGGATTAGCCTAACAACACTGTCAAATTTGGCTATTAACAATTGAAAATAAAATACAACCTGAGCCAAATTTGAGTGCCAAAAAATAAGCATCCTTCATTCTAAGGACGATGTCAACACATTCATCTACCATATTCATATTTTTGTACTAAGGATGATCACAAAATATCGGCCATACTTATAATTGTTCTAAGTATGATAACAATTTACCAGCCATATGTTTGTTCTAAGGGCGATAACAATATATTGGCCAAGCTCATATTTTTTTAATGATGATAAATAGAATATCAATCTTAAGTATTTTTCTAAGGATGATAGTTAAAATATCGGCCAAACCATTTATTTTGTAAACAGCCAAAAAGAAACTATACAGTTGAATAACCTAATAAACAAACCAACACTAATTACTCGGCCACACCAACTGTGTGCATGATAATTCAAATATAAAACTGCCGAGCCCAACAAATAAACAGCACCAAAGTGCTCGGCAATTTGCATCTTAGGGCGATGGCAAACAAAACATCGGCCACCTATCTTTTGCAAATAGTGATAATAAGCAACATTAATCATATATTTTTCTAAGGACGATGATAAACAAATTAACATCGGCCATGTATGGTTTTAGTATTTCATTTGCTATTTTAACCGAAATAAAAATTTCTAACAAATATAAACAATGTATGACTATGAACTAACTATTTTGGTTTTTAGTGTGCAAGCATATACTCAATAAAATACTCTTAGGATGGCCATAATGACTGAGCATCAATATCGTATCTTTCAGGTAAAGGCCAACTAGAATATTGAAACCCATGAAATGGCTTCCAAGGACAATACCCAAACCATTGATTATTATAATTATACATACCTTGAGAAGCATGTCATAACACACGCATTGGCGGCGTAAAAGATAATGTCCACTGAGACAATCGCCAATAGTGCTGAGGCATATATATCCAATCTTTTGACATCGTGATATTTTCTATGAATGCGGATCTCTCGGCTAGGACTCTGTTTTCGGCAACATCGACATTCCGTAGCAATTAGGCACCTTCAGCCACAAAATGAACGCTCTTCTGGCCGAAGAATTTCCTTGCTGCAGAGTCTTGTTGATGTCCTTGTTTGAATATGTCTCTGCCGAATTCAGAGTTATTGCTCCCTGTAATCTTGATGAGCACGCCCAAAAAATGATTTATTATGTTGATCAGCATCAGCAGGAACGTTGGGAACACCCAGCACATGTTTAACTGCACATATCGGCCTTAACCTGCTATTCTTATTGATAGCCGAATTGTGTGCATATCTGGCAGGGACTAATGTTTCTGCACCACTGGAGTCAAGACCTGAGTTGCTTAATAACTCTGCCATTCTATTTTTATTGTCTCGACCAACAATGTTGCCGACATTCACGTCATTTGGAAACCTTCTTCTGAAACTCAGCTGGGCATTAAGAAGAATTTCTTCTCTTCCATGAACAAAGATAACAGATCCAATACTATGTGATTGCTTCTTCTTCCCTTCTATTGTACCCCTAGAATTAGATACCAGCACATTATCCTTATCTTGAACTTGAACGCTTTTCTTAGGAACCCATGCCATATTCTTATTTTCAAGCTCTTGCGCATTAAGCCTGATGAGCCCATGACTATCCAAAATATTCATGCAGAAAATTCTGTCATTGGTTCTAATATGGCAACTAGTATCTCTTACGTAAGTCCAATTCAATTTGGTGCTTTTGTATGTGATGGCAAATATAGAAAGAAGGATGATTTATTTACAGCTACCGGATTGTTATCAAAGATATATGTTGGAGATGCAACATTGTTTAAGAGAAAAGATAATATGCCATCAAGGAGATATGTCTATACAGGCTCTACGCTGGAGGAGATGAAGGGCAGTCCAACCTGAGCACGCTATGGTTTTGGGCTGTCCAATCTAAGTACGTCATGGATTTATTTGCTTAATTAAAGTAGTTTCCAAATAACATGATTAGCATTGTGGCCGCATTAGTTTACTATTTTCTAGGCTCAATTAGTTTTGGTCATGGTGCAGCGTGCACATGCTGGGCCGAACCAAGTTGGTGGCCTTGTGGCCGAGTCCGTTTAATTAGCCTATGTCTGCGTGCATATATTAGGGAGTTGTTCACTCCTTGTAATTTGAGTTTTTTTTGGAGATTGGATTTTATTTAGGAGTTATTCCTCATCGAGCCGCCGCTCATGAAACCCTAGCGGGTGTTGATCTGGATCCTCACGGATTTATGTGGAGTGTGTGATCGAGCTGCTACAGCTTGGGTACGTCGCTTGGAATTCTCGGAGTTCCCCATCTTTTGATCGTGGTCGTCAAGGCTGCGGGTGGAAGGAGTTATTTAGGGTTTGGTTTGCATCTCAGTAGTTGATAAAATTTCAGAGAAAGCTATATTTTAATTCCTGTGTACCGTGAAAGATTGAGCCAATATTGGACATCGTAGGTGTGTCCTTATAAGTTGATATCAGAGCTAAAATAGATGTACCATTCTTCTCAATATTGTCAGAGATAGAACCAAACTGAATTGCTGGTTTAATTGGCTCTGCGCAGTTAACTACAGACTCACTAACATCAATATTTATAGTAGGGATATTCACGCCATTCTCTCCCTCTTGAAGCAAAGCCGTCCTCGGCTTTGGAATAATTTCAGGAGCCTTTGTCTTCATTTTCACAGTAGCAAACACCTCAGCCTTAATAGCATTATCCGGCATTGGTTTAAGCACATGATTAACTCCCTTGTGCACAAATGAATAATTATTAGAACGACCACCATGAGTAGCATCAAGATTGAATTGCCATGGTCGGCCCAACAACAAATGACATGCACTCAATGGTGCAACATCACAGTCCACAGTATCAATATAAGCTCCAATTGAAAATTTAACTCTAGCCTTATGAGTAATTTTCAGTGTACCACTTTGGTTCATCCATTGGATATAACGCGGCGTTGGAAGTCTCCGCGTAGACAGAGACAAAGCATGCGCAAGATCTGAACTAATAGCATTTGTGAAACTACCACCATCAATAATTAGTTTGCATACCTTATCCTTAATTGTGCACTCCTGTCACACCCGATTTTTAAGGATGAAACCAGATATGCACTATATGTAAAACAAAGGAGTCAAATCTCACATATAGTCGTAGACAAGTGTAATACCAAGAGACAAATGCTTAATAAATAACATACTTAGTATATAAACATAACCTCAGAGTGCAAACAACGGAAAACAACTCCGATCTTCGGGTGTAGACTTTGCTCCACAGGAACAAACTGACTGGTTGATCGCAAGTCTAAAACTCCAGAGACTATCCTGATGTGTGGGAAATAGCAAGAGTGAGTCCATGTCGAACTCCGCAAGCATAGCAAGTATAGATCCCATAAACTCATGATCAATGTAACATAATCAATATAAAATATAATCGATAAGTAAATGAGCATCTTAACAAAACAAGAATCATCATCTTTAATGTAGATGTCTCCAAGGCCGCTCGTATCCGTGAGCACGGCTAGTATACCAGTTTATTAAACTCTGCGCAGAGGTGTACACTTTCACTGTGAGTCGTGATTTACCCTTTCGCCCGAGATAGCTAATCTCTTGACCCACTTCCAAGGAAGGTCGGCAGGGTTCACTATGAAGCCTTTCAAAGGTTCGTCTAACAAGTTAGGGCCGCTAGGTTTCCAAAGTCAGTCTGTGTGATACAACCAGTCACAGGGATCCACAGTCTGCTTTTCCCCATTTGCGCCACAAGGGTAACCTCTAACAAGCTAGAAAAGGTCCTCATACCGAGCTAAAGCCAGAGCCATATAGCCCTCACAGTTGTACTGTAAATCCCGGAGGTTCAAGTACAAACAAGATCTTATGTTGCTAAAAAGTCGTTTCTCAACCATCATAGCTCTTACATTAATTAAGTCACAAGATCAGGGTCACAGAAAGAATACCCAAACTATACTTGCCTTAGTTTGCACACTCCTGCTGGTCCTGCTGATCTTCGAAGTACTCCTGGCTCCCAACGTACTCCTCACCGTCTGACTCGACCAACACGACAACATACACATTTCAGGAGCATTCATACATAGCAAACAACCTATAATTAGAACAGTACACCAGCAGTATAAAAACAAGATAAAAAGTTTATGAAAGTATTATACGCCTTGCTACGGTCACGTCAACGCGAAGATCACAAAAATTGGAGCTAAAACGCAAAAGTTGTGAATTATTTAGGGTTCCAAAAGCTAGCTATTAACTAGATTTATTTGAGAAATTCAAAAGCTCCTAATAGGTCTAACAGTAGCACTATTGCGTAGATTACGAAATTACGAACCTAACGCAAGTTGAATGGGTCGAATCGGAGCTAAAACGACGATTTTATAAACGTTTTACTATAGTGGCAATTATGTAATTAATCTGAAAGCGTATTTTTCATATATACCGAAGATGACTACGCTTTCAAAATTAGAACGCGTAATTTGGGAATACGCCAAGGACGGCGGGTTCAAATAGATGAAAGTGGGGGGTCTCTTTAACAAAAAGACCCGCGAAGGGGTATTGGCCATTTCTGGCCGTTGATCAAGTGATGGACGGTTAAGAAAGAAAAGGGGGGGGAAGAGAGAGAGCCAGCCGCCGGAGCTGGGGGTGAACGCGGCGGCGCCGCCATTACCGCGGCGTGGAGCTCGCCGGCGTTGCTCGCCCGGGCGCTACAGGGCGTCATTTTCAAAAATAAAAGCTCCGGAGCAAAGAGGGGAGGATGGCAAACCCATCCCGGGGCAAAACGCGGGCGATGGTAGGCCCGAGGGGCACCCGCCATGGCCGGCCATAGAAAAGCTCGTCGGAGTACACGGTACGGGGGCCATGGTCCACAGTTCGACGAACCGTGAGCACCGAGAGAGAGAGGGGAGCGAGAGGGTTCTCACCGCGGGGAAAAACGGGGCGGAGACGGCTCGGAGGAGGCTGTCCGCGCGGAGGGGCGGTCAGCGGAGCTTGGAGACCTCGGGAGGCGGTTCTCTCGGGCACAGCGACGCGAGAGGGAGCGGGGAAACGCGACAACTGATGCGGGGTCGGCCTCGGCTTCCCTTTTTGAAGAGGCAAGGGCGCGGGGAGGACGCTCCCACGACGCGGAAGGTGGGCACGGGGCGGTCATGGCGGTTGCCATCGTGACCGAGGGAGTCAGGGGAACGGCTGGAGGTTGGAGATGGGAGCGCCGACAGGTGGGCCCGGGTGGTCAGCGACTCAGAGGAAAGGGGCGCGGCGGTGGTTGACTTGCTGGGCTGATTCGGGCCGGCCCAGCAAGCGAAGGGGGAGGAAGGTGCGCGCGCGGGCCGCCTCGCCTGGAGAGCAGCAGGCCGAACGGGCCGCTCAGGCCGGAAAGAGAGAGGGAAAAGGAAAGAAATTATATTTTTCTAATTTGATTTTTCAAATCAAATTTTCAAATGTTTTTAAATATCTTTTGAAATTTGACTCAAATCAATCATCACAAAAACATATAGTGCAACAGCATGAGTGCAAAACAAATTGTTAACCTTATGATTACTTTCAATTTCACAAAATTTATTATTCCCTAAATTTGAATGCACAACAAATACATATTTAAATCAAATTTATCTATTTTCTTAAATAATACAAAAATTTAGGGTGTCACAATTCTACCCCCCTTAAGAGGAATCTCGTCCTCGAGATTCGGATGACGGTGATCATAGAGATAATAACACTCTGTCTTTATTCGATCCTCGTTTTCCAAATTACATCTTTCGTTGAGAGTCATGAGGCAGTTTCTCAGATCCCAACTGACTAATCTGCCTAAACATGATCATCTCTCCTATTGAGCTCCTCCAAAGTCGCTTGTTCCTCTACTCTAACTTCTGTAAACTCATGGTCCACTTTGCTATCCTCGGTGTACCTATCTTCTAATTGGTCATTCTTGTCTTCCTCAGGTGAGAGTTGACTACCTTGATACTCAATTCTTTTCCCTGACGGTGTTGTTAAGAGCATTGTGCACCGAGTACCATGAATCACTCCTTTCTGCGCACACAACCATCCATTACCAAGAACCACGGGGATATTAAGTGACTCTAACACAATGAGGGTTACGGTGAAGTTTTCCTTGTTTATGACAAGACTGACGTTCGGGCATATCTGATCTGCCTGTATTTCTCCCACTAAAGTTTGAACTAGCAAAGGCCTCCTCGTTGAACACTTCACCATCTTGCACGTCTCTACCAGGTCGGCGGAAATGAAAGAATGCGAAGCACTAGGGTCAAATAGACCAAAAACTTGTACTGAGCTTACTTGAATATAACCACCCACTGCTTTGATAGCGCCATGAATATTATCCATATTCACGTTGCTCAGTCTTCCATTGACATAGTTTCGCTGCGCTTTGCTTCCTTGAGCAGGCTTCTTATGGGCTTTCCTTTTTCGCTTTCGTCGTTGTGGATTCTGACTCGGTTCACTCCCAACTTGCTCTTCAACATTGTTGTTTTGATAGTGCTCAGCTTCATCATACCCATAACATCCTTCAATGGCAGAAACATCAGCATTTTCCCACATCTCAGTGCGAGACGTCATATAGGGCTCCTGAGTCATGGGATACTACACTTCCTGTTATCAAGTGACCAACATCAGCAACACGAGCAAGCATAGATGATCATAATCATGAGCCATCTAAAGGGACAACTCTCGCCTCCTTGGATCCAAAATTATCAACCTTGTACACACGACATTTTTGCTTGAGAGTGGCAACTCAATCATGGAGACTAACCAATACTTCCAAATAAAGAATTAAATCTTAATAAACCTTCTTTACATTGGCTACCCCCTTAAGATAAGGGACACCAAATAAGGTAGCTTGAACATTTTGCTAGATGAGCTAACTAGCATCCATACATTCTATTATCCTAATGATTCTTTTGTGCATAGGTAGAAACAAGAAATCTGAAGTTCCTCGCGAGCAGAAAATCAGCAACGCGGTAAAACTGTTACAACTCTCGTTTTGTAATTCCAATGAAGTTCCACCTTATACCATTGGAAAGCTTATGAAATTTCCTGAAACTTTCTTATAGAACACTTTTCCAAATTCTGTAGATGACTTGGTCGAAAACAGCACATAGCAGATTCTGTTCCAATTTTCAAACAACACAGTTGCATCGTCTTGTGATTTTTGTATCTCCCAAACCAAAATAGTTATGAGGGTGGTTCTTGCGGCTAGGTAAAGATCTCGAAGCCTAATATTGTCCAGAATTTCCTCATGATTTATGGACGTTGAAAGACAGATGTATAAGCCAAATGAGACAGACTGCTCTAAAAGGATAGGATGTAGAGAGTCAAAATAAACCAACCCATCTACCTATTCACTAATCCTTATATCTTAAGCCTATATCTAAATGAAATTGTGGGATCCACAAATTCATTGCAATCATTACAAAGATCCAATACAAGCATAGACATAAAGACAATCCAACAAGGCAATATAGGAGCACAACTCAAGAATGACTCCACTTGCGATGCTATCATTTTCTTCGTATAAAGGGAAAAGATCCTAATGCTTCTCTTTCGATATCGCAAGAAGATGGTAAGATGAGGTTCTAAAAGCATACCAATTCAAAGAGTGAAGATGAGAACAAAGACTTTTAAAATAAGCAACAAGGCAGGGATAATATCAAGGTCAAGGATACAATATAGAAAAAACAATACCAAGGTTTATAGAACAAGGATTGTTATAGCAGTTTCAAAACCTTAACACTATCCATTTCTAACTAGGCTTGCGTCCTACAGTCAGCATTGCTCTGATACCACTTTGTCACACCCGATTTTTAAGGACGAAACCAGATATGCACTATATGTGAAACAAAGGAGTCAAATCTCACATATAGTCGTAGACAAGTGTAATACCAAGAGACAAATGCTTAATAAATAACATACTTAGTATATAAACATAACCTCAGAGTGCAAACAATGGAAAACAACTCCGATCTTCGGGTGTAGACTTTGCTCCACAGGAACAAACTGACTGGTTGATCACAAGTCTAAAACTCCAGAGACTATCCTGATGTGTGGGAAATAGCAAGAGTGAGTCCATGTCGAACTCCGCAAGCATAGCAAGTATAGATCCCATAAACTCATGATCAATGTAACATAATCAATATAAAATATAATCGATAAGTAAATGAGCATCTTAACAAAACAAGAATCATCATCTTTAATGTAGATGTCTCCAAGGCCGCTCGTATCCGTGAGCACGGCTAGTATACCAGTTTATTAAACTCTGCGCAGAGGTGTACACTTTCACTGTGAGTCGTGATTTACCCTTTCGCCCGAGATAGCTAATCTCTTGACCCACTTCCAAGGAAGGTCGGCAGGGTTCACTATGAAGCCTTTCAAAGGTTCGTCTAACAAGTTAGGGCCGCTAGGTTTCTAAAGTCAGTCTGTGTGATACAACCAGTCACAGGGATCCATAGTCTGCTTTTCCCCATTTGCGCCACAAGGGTAACCTCTAACAAGCTAGAAAAGGTCCTCATACCGAGCTAAAGCCAGAGCCATATAGCCCTCACAGTTGTACTATAAATCCCGGAGGTTCAAGTACAGACAAGATCTTATGTTGCTAAAAAGTCGTTTCTCAACCATCATAGCTCTTACATTAATTAAGTCACAAGATCAGGGTCACAGAAAGAATACCCAAACTATACTTGCCTTAGTTTGCACACTCCTGCTGGTCCTGCTGATCTTCGAAGTACTCCTGGCTCCCAACGTACTCCTCACCGTCTGACTCGACCAACACGACAACATACACATTTCAGGAGCATTCATACATAGCAAACAACCTATAATTAGAACAGCACACCAGCAGTATAAAAACAAGATAAAAAGTTTATGAAAGTATTATACGCCTTGCTACGGTCACGTCAACGCGAAGATCACAAAAATCGGAGCTAAAACGCAAAAGTTGTGAATTATTTAGGGTTCCAAAAGCTAGCTATTAACTAGATTTATTTGAGAAATTCAAAAACTCCTAACAGGTCTAACAGTAGCACTATTGCGTAGATTACGAAATTACGAACCTAACGCAAGTTGAATGGGTCGAATCGGAGCTAAAACGACGATTTTATAAACGTTTTACTATAGTGGCAATTCTGTAATTAATCTGAAAGCGTATTTTTCATATATACCGAAGATGACTACGCTTTCAAAATTAGAACGCGTAATTTGGGAATACGCCAAGGACGGCGGGTTCAAATAGATGAAAGTGGGGGGTCTCTTTAACAAAAAGACCCGCGAAGGGGTATTGGCCATTTCTGGCCGTTGATCAAGTGATGGACGGTTAAGAAAGAAAAGGGGGGGGAAGAGAGAGAGCCAGCCGCCGGAGCTGGGGGTGAACGCGGCGGCGCCGCCATTACCGCGGCGTGGAGCTCGCCGGCGTTGCTCGCCCGGGCGCTACAGGGCGTCATTTTCAAAAATAAAAGCTCCGGAGCAAAGAGGGGAGGATGTCAAACCCATCCCGGGGCAAAACGCGGGCGATGGTAGGCCCGAGGGGCACCCGCCATGCCCGGCCACAGAAAAGCTCGTCGGAGTACACGGTACGGGGGCCATGGTCCACGGTTCGACGAACCGCGAGCACCGAGAGAGAGAGGGGAGCGAGAGGGTTCTCACCGCGGGGAAAAACGGGGCGGAGACGGCTCGGAGGAGGCTGTCCGCGCGGAGGGGCGGTCAGCGGAGCTTGGAGACCTCGGGAGGCGGTTCTCTCGGGCACAGCGACGCGAGAGGGAGCGGGGAAACGCGACAACTGATGCGGGGTCGGCCTCGGCTTCCCTTTTTGAAGAGGCAAGGGCGCGGGGAGGACGCTCCCACGACACGGAAGGTGGGCGCGGGGCGGTCATGGCGGTTGCCATCGTGACCGAGGGAGTCAGGGGAACGGCTGGAGGTTGGAGATGGGAGCGCCGACAGGTGGGCCCGGGTGGTCAGCGACTCAGAGGAAAGGGGCGCGGCGGTGGTTGACTTGCTGGGCTGATTCGGGCCGACCCAGCAAGCGAAGGGGGAGGAAGGTGCGCGCGCGGGCCGCCTCGCCTGGAGAGCAGCAGGCCGAACGGGCCGCTCGGGCCGGAAAGAGAGAGGGAAAAGGAAAGAAATTATATTTTTCTAATTTGATTTTTCAAATCAAATTTTCAAATGTTTTTAAATATCTTTTGAAATTTGACTCAAATCAATCATCACAAAAACATATAGTGCAACAGCATGAGTGCAAAACAAATTGTTAACCTTATGATTACTTTTAATTTCACAAAATTTATTATTCCCTAAATTTGAATGCACAACAAATACATATTTAAATCAAATTTATCTATTTTCTTAAATAATACAAAAATTTAGGGTGTCACAACTCCGACTGAAATATGCTAGAGCGTTGCCCCTTCATAATAGCAACAGTACCATTACTGTGTATTTCACTTGCCATCATAGATAATTCATCTGATACATCATCTGTATCATCAACTTTATGCTCACACTGAGGATCACAAGCAGAAGCACTACTATACAGCCCCGATGTAGAAGAAAGATCAGCACTCCCATGTATAACTGGCGGTTCGGGCACTGCAACCTTCGGCAACTTCTTCAGTTTCTTAGAAGAACTACCAATTGGCTTGGTGGGTTGAGGTTTTGAACCATAAGCTTCAGCGACTATTTTCCTTGAGTAAAATGGAGAAAGAAATAGGCGTTGTAGCACAATCTTCATATCGCTCCATGTCCGACAAGGAAATTTTTTTTGTCATAGTCAACCCACCAATAAAAAACATCATTAGCTAAAGTCTCTTCGGCATAATATATCTCTGGGAGTCTACGACCATAGAAGAAATCATCCAGACTTTCTTCCCATTCAAAATACTCCAAGGGACTACATGCTAGAGATAGCTTTGGCAAAGATTTAACTTCCTTGAGCAATTTCAAATCAGCCATTGAAAAAGAAAATCCAAATGCATCGTGAGCAACCCAGCAACCCATGGCTCCTCCAATTACTACAGTTGATGTTGGATCAAAGCCGAGGACGGCTTTGTTTCAAGGGAGTGAGAATGATGAGCCCATGACTATCCAAAATATTCATGCAGAAAATTCTGTCATTGGTTCTAATATGGCAACTAGTATCTCTTACGTAAGTCCAATTCAATTTGGTGCTTTTGTATATGATAGCAAATATAGAAAGAAGGATGATTTATTTACAGCTACCGGATTGTTATCAAAGATATATGTTGGAGATGCAACATTGTTTAAGAGAAAAGATAATATGCCATCAAGGAGATATGTCTATACAGGCTCTACGCTGGAGGAGATGAAGGGCAGTCCAACCTGAGCGTGCTATGGTTTTGGGCTGTCCAATCTAAGTATGTCATGGATTTATTTGCTTAATTAAAGTAGTTTCCAAATAACATGATTAGCATTGTAGCCGCATTAGTTTACTATTTTCTGGGCTCAATTAGTTTTGGTCATGGTGCAGCGTGCACATGCTGGGCCGAACCAAGTTGGTGGCCTTGTGGCCGAGTCCGTTTAATTAGCCTATGTCTGCGTGCATATATTAGGGAGTTGTTCACTCCTTGTAATTTGAGTTTTTTTGGGAGATTGGATTTTATTTAGGAGTTATTCCTCATCGAGCCGCCGCTCGTGAAACCCTAGCGGGTGTTGATCCGGATCCTCACGGATTTGCGTGGAGTGCGTGATCGAGCTGCTACAGCTTGGGTACGTCGCTTGGAATTCTCGGAGTTCCCCATCTTCTGATCGTGGTTGTCAAGGCTGCGGGTGGAAGGAGTTATTTAGGGTTTGGTTTGCATCTCAGTAGTTGATAAAATTTCAGAGAAAGCAATATTTTAATTCCTGTGTACCGTGAAAGATTAGGCCAATATTGGACATCGTAGGTGTGTCCTTATCAAAGCCTCTGCAGTTTCTTTTTGGAGGAAACAGGAGGGGCTTAGGGGCCCCTACTGAGAATTTATTAAAGGGTAACCAAGAAAGTTACAGCAGAGTCACACAAGGAAAAAAAGAAGAAATGGGGAGAGGAGGGTTCAGGAGACAAAGAAAGAAACATGGAAAATTAAGCAGATTACACAAGCTGCTCTAGCCATGAAACAATGTGAGGAAAGTATTTTTTTTCTTAGCCCTCCAAAGGAGCTGTCCAAAGGTGGCTTTGAAAATCTCCAAGCCCCTCAGGCTGCTTGCCGGAATTCCCCAGAAGATTACATCATTTCTCAGTGTCCAGATGCTCCAACTCATGATGATTATGACCTCCATAAAGAAAGGCACACTTAACTGTCTTCTGAAATCCTCAAAAATTTGATAGGGATTATTGGAGATGTTGATCGTGATCCTAATTAAACTCTAGCAGGCCTTGGGAAGATCACAGTCCAGGAAAAGATGTTCTATTGTTTCTTCAGAATTGGTGGCACAGAGGACACAATTATAAGATGGCAGCTGGAAATTCTCTCTTAAGAATATGCGAGTACTGACTCTATCTTTGATGAGAAGCCAGAAAAAGACCTTGTGTTTGTGCTGACAGGAAGATTTCCAAACCCACTTGAAGATTGCATGAGCCCTGAGTGTTCCAATGAGCTGCCTATATGCCCTTCTCGAGGTGAAAGTAGTATTGCCCCAAATGTAGGACCAAATGTCATTTTCTTCAGCCATCTGAATATTCTGGAAAATATTTTCAATCTCTTAGAACTGTTCATAAGCATCAACTAAGAAAGGAAGATTAAACAAACTGGTAACTGAACTGACTGAGGCTGCATTTCTGAGAGAAATATCTAGTTTCTTAGCAAAGGAGTAAAGTTCAGGGTATGTCAAGTTGAGTGGCTGCCCATTCCAACAGTCATCCCAAAGAAGACAAGAGGACCCATCAATTACGGACACTGAGTGATGAGCCCATGACTATCTAAAATATTCATGCAGAAAATTCTGTCATTGGTTCTAATATGGCAACTAGTATCTCTTACGTAAGTCCAATTCAATTTGGTGCTTTTCTATGTGATGGCAAATATAGAAAGAAGGATGAATTATTTACAGCTACCGGATTGTTATCAAAGATATATGTTGGAGATGCAACATTGTTTGAGAGAAAAGATAATATGCCATCAAGGAGATATGTCTATACAGGCTCTACGCTGGAGGAGATGAAGGGCAGTCCAACCTGAGCGCGCTATGGTTTTGGGCTGTCCAATCTAAGTACGTCATGGATTTATTTGCTTAATTAAAGTAGTTTCCAAATAACATGATTAGCATTGTGGCCGTATTAGTTTACTATTTTCTGAGCTCAATTAGTTTTGGTCATGGTGCAGCGTGCACATGCTGGGCCGAACCAAGTTGGTGGCCTTGTGGCCGAGTTCGTTTAATTAGCCTATGTCTGCATGCATATATTAGGGAGTTGTTCACTCCTTGTAATTTGAGTTTTTTTTGGGAGATTGGATTTTATTTAGGAGTTATTCCTCATCGAGCCGCCGCTCGTGAAACCCTAGCGGGTGTTGATCCGGATCCTCACGGATTTGCGTGGAGTGCGTGATCGAGCTGCTACAGCTTGGGTACGTCGCTTGGAATTCTCGCAGTTCCCCATCTTCTGATCGTGGTCGTCAAGGCTGCGGGTGGAAGGAGTTATTTAGGGTTTGGTTTGCATCTCAGTAGTTGATAAAATTTCAGAGAAAGCTATATTTTAATTCCTGTGTACCTTGAAAGATTGGGCAATATTGGACATCGTAGGTGTGTCCTTATCAGTTGGTATCGGAGCTAAAACAGATGTACCATTCTTCTCAATATTGTCAGAGATAGAACCAAACTGAATTACTGGTTTAATTGGCTCTGCGCAGTTAACTACAGACTCACTAACATCAATATTTACAGTAGGGATATTCACGCCACTGAGGCCATTCCTTTGAATTTGTCCAGCAATTTTAACATGTCCTTCCACCAAAAGGACTCCTTTTTGTGTGGTTTGGAAGCCTGCCATTTATGTAGTATTTTTCCCAAACAAGGTGCACCCAAGGTATATCAGCCTTGTTAAAGAATTTATGAAGATTCCTCAGCAGCAGAGCCTCATTCTGAGATTTGAGGTCCAAGACTCCTAATCCCCTTTATCATTTGGCCTAGTGACCATCTTCCAGGCTGCTTTTACATTAATCCTGCTGTTTTCATCAGATCCCTTCCACAGATAATGTTTTTTAAATTTATCCACTTGTTCTCTTATGGTCACATGCAAGCTGAAAGTACTCATGAAGAAGGTTGGCAGGGAGGTGAAGACAGAGTTAATGATCTTTAGCTTCCCAGCTTGAGAGAGCAACATTAAAGTGTTGATAAGCCTTCTTTCACATCTAGTTACTAAAGGCAAAAAATCCTCAACCTTTGGCTTAGTTAGCCCAAGTGGCAGGCCTAAGTAAGTAAAGGGGAGGGATCCAGTGGAACAACCAAAAGTAGCTGCTAGGTGTTGGAGCTTCTCAACAGACATATTAATGGGCACCATCATGGATTTGGAAAAGTTAACTATTAAACTAGTCGAGGTGGCAAAAGAATTTAGGAGGGCTTTCAGAAAGACTAACTGTCTACCACACCCCTCCATGATGATCAAAGTATCACTGGCATATTGGAGGATTGGGAAATCCCTGGTGTACTGTAGTGGAATTGGGAGGTTGATGAGACCCTGCTCTTTGGCTCTATTTAGAATGGACTGAAGGAGGTCGGCTGCTAGCACAAAGAGCAAGGGAGAGAGAGGATCACCTTGCCTCACTCTTCTACAGTGGAACACCTTTCTAGGGGAGCCATTCAACAAGACAAAAGATGTCCCTGAGTTAAAAATTAGCTTCATCCATGATAGCCATTTATCCCCAAAACCTTTTCTTCTCATGATTTCAAGCATAGCACCATGCTCAATTCTATCAAAGGCCTTCTCAAAGTCAAGTTTAAGGATAATAAGCTCCTTCCTTGATGTATGACATAGATGTAGGTACTCAAAAGACCAAGCTAAGCAATCCTGGATGGTTCTTGTCCTGATAAATCCATATTGGTTGAGATGAACCAACTTTGTGATGAGGGGCTATAGCCTGTTGGCAAGAAGCTTCGTAATGACCTTGACAGAAGAGTTAAGCAGTGAGATGGGTCTGAACTCATTTATTCTAGTTGGCCCATCAACCTTTGGGACAAGGGTAATATAAGACCCATTAATGCTCTGGAGGTAGATCTGTTTTTGATGAAAAGCATAACATAAGCTGTAGAAGTCTTGCTTTATTATGGGCCAACATTTTTTTAGGAATTCATTATTAAACCCATCAGGCTTAGGTGACTTGTCCAAGGATAAGTGTTTTATGATTTCATCAATCTCTGGTGACTAAAAGGTTCTTCAAGTGGACTGAGGTCAACATCTCGAGTAAAAAGTGAGTCCAAATAAAAAAGCATCAGCTCAAAATCTGATGTTCCTGATCTCTCCTTAAAGTCATTCTAGATCAGATCAGCCTTTAGGTTATGATCATACAACAGGGTTCCTGTGTGGTCAGTGAGTGAGGTAATCAAATTTCTTCTGTCTTAGAGTTGCATTAGTATAGAAGAGCTTTAAATTCTCATCCCCCAACTGAACCCACTTAATATTCCTCCTTTGCTTCCAGTACACCATCTACTAATGAAGGAGACTGCCAGCTTTTGGTTTAGGATCTCCCTAAAATTCCACTCATGTAATTCCAAGTCCCTCCATTGCTCAATGGAATCTAGAAAAGAAATGATCAACTTTACATTGGCAATTGTCTTTTTGAGGTTAGACAACTGAGCCTACCATCCTTTCAAGTTGTTCCTAAGGGCATTAAACTTAGTAGTCAAGAGCTTTGCTGCATCTTGTTGGGGAAAGGGGGCATTCCAAGAGTTGGCAACCAGAGGTAAGAAATCTGCATGTGACATCCAATAATTTTCAAATCTAAAAATTTTCCCCTTTGGAACTGTTAACCTCAACTACATAGGGCAAATGGTCAAAAGTTTCCATAACCAAGGAGTGGCCCAAAGGTAAAGGGGTGCCTGAGGGTCCAAGCATGAGAAGAAAAGAACCAATCAAGTCTCTCAAGGAGTGGAGGCTGCTGCTTATTAGTCCATGTATATTTTCTTTTCTGCCATGTAAAGGGATTTCAACAACCCCTAGAGAGCTGATGGCATTGTTGAACATCAACATTTCTCCAACATTTCCTCTAGGCCTATTTCTATCTTCTAGCTTTTTGATGAGGTTGAAATCCCCCACTACTAACCAATTGATATCATTAGGCATCTGTATATTTTCAAACTAATCCAAGAAGGCACTTTTACCCTTAGCATCATAGGGCCATAGACAAAAGTTAGAATCCAGGAATATTTATTAAATTGAGAGGAGAATTCAACTGAGAGGGCAAACTCATTCTGAAAGATTTCATAGCCAGTGAAGAAATAGCTCTTCGAAACTACTAAGATACCGCCAGTTGACTGAGGGAAGAAAACAGCAAGCATCAAAAGATCTTGGACAAAATTTTCTTATGTAACAGAGATCAAAGCTGCTCCTTTTGGTTTCTTGTATACTGATGATGTCACAGTTGCTTTCTATAATTTTGTTTCTGAGGGATTCCCATTTGTTTTCTGTATTGATCCCTCTGGTATTCCAGTAGAGGATCTTCCAAGATCTGGTGGTTTGCCTATTATCCATGAAACAAATGAAGTAAAAGACACTCTAGTACTAGCATGCACATCAAGTGTACATAAGTAGTGTGACTTAAAGGGGTTCCTAGAGTCATTACAGACGCTATTAACATAGCAACATAAAGGTACCGGGAGGTTTTAGGACAAGATAACTTGCAAAATAACAAAACAAAGACAGAAAAACAAAGAAAAAAGTGGAGCCTGAGGGGCCGACCTCTAACAATCTTCAAGTGCTTCTTCCCACCGATGGGTCTGTCTTCTATCTTCAACTTCACCAGTTTCCTTGTTGTCTTCCTTGGGAGGCACAATACCAACAGGTGCTGCACCCTTCTTGTTGAGCACCACATCTGTCACTTGCAAAGCTTCAATATTACAAAGTGATGCACTCAACTTTTTGATGGTCTTCTTGGGAATTGACGGTGGCACCGAGTTGCAGCCAAGACAGCTCTTGTCCTTGCAGATGGGTCCTTGAAACCTTTCTTGTTCTTCTACACTCTAGGGCTCCTTCTAACTTAGGTCTCCACCAGGATAGTGGTATTCTTCCTGCCCCTTTTGGTGGTACTCTAGGCAGTGAGGTCATCCTTTACAGAGGGGACAGAGCTATCACTGTCAACAGGTGACGCCTCCTCTAAAACCACCATTGCATCTTCAGCTTCAGTTAAAGGGAGCAGCTTGCAGGTGAGGGGAGTCATGCTTGGGCAGCTATTAGGCAGAGAGAAGTTGATGCTCTGCCCTTCACCAATGAGTGAGAGGAAAGCAGCAGACTACATGATTTCATTAGCTTTCTCAAAGTGACAAGGGGACATCAAAAGAGCAATAAAGAAGCCTACCCATTCAGCAAGAATAGAGAACTGATGTGCTACCCCTGGCTGAGGAGCAAAGAAATTCTTCCACATTTCAGAGCTATCATCAAACCCTGACATAGAGGTTGGCATAAAAGGGCCTGGTACAGCCAAATTGGGCTATGGGCTGGTGAAGACATAGCCCACATGTATGTTCTAAGGTCCAAAAACGTCACCCTGGGCTGCTTCTTCATTTAGTTGCTACTGAATTTTCTCATATGCCATGAGGTCATCTTCTTGAATTTCTAGTGGGAGAAAATTCTTTAGCTCATTAACCACAGGGATGTTTACTTCCACCACTGGGGGATTCTAGAGCTTGACCAACATTTTATTGCATTACAGCAGGAGCTTCCTCTTCCTCTTCATTATCTTTATCCTCCTCATTTACCTGATTCAGCAGCTCATTGAGGTCAAGTAGCATTTCAAGATGCTGAGGACCTAGAAACACTGGGTCCACAATCATCTCCTACATATCAGGTTGCAGATTAAGGTCAATCTGATGGGGTCTGTCAGCCTCATCATTCAGGTTGAAAACAGAGATGTTCTAAACATTATCTGGCCAAGCACCCCAATTTCTAGCTATTGCATCATCATTCACTTGATTGTTCTGTCCACCAAGTCCCCAAGGAAAAGGATTGGGGCCTAACTGCTGATTGAATTGGGTAGCAAGACTAGGCCCATTCTGACCAAAACTAAACAAATCGAAAAGACCACCAGGCGAGAAATCATCAGGCCCAGGGGCTAGATCTTCATTATTGGGTAGCCCCCTAGAAGATTGCCCTACAATACTTCACACTGCACAGTCCATGACTCCCCAGGAAGCCCTCCCCTCTATAAGAACAAGAAACTGAGGAATTGATTCAAGGTCGATGACCCTTGCTCTCACCAGGATCCTTGACAAATGTCTACCATCATCAATCCAGTAGAGCACTCCGCCAAAGGTACTAATCATATTGGCCACAAACTCATCTTCCCTAAAATTAGGTGGGTATCCCAACAGTAGCAACCAACATTCTCTGTTGAAGTTGATTGCGCGCCAATTCTACCCTTGTTATGCTCAACAAAGGTGATCATGACATCTCCAAAGATGAAAGGACAATGGCGAATGAGCCGATCCCTATCAAAAGCATTTTTGAACCTAACATATTCTTGACCAAGGTGGGTTGGCTACATGTTTGTGAACACCACATTCTGCTCGTTGGTAAAAAACTCTGTCATAACCCCACGGATGGCCTGGAAAGTTACCTAATGCACCGGCATCCGGTGGATGGAGACGATGGCCAGGTCTTGATTCTTAGCTCAAGGGCGCATCAGTACCACCCTCTCCATTAACTTTCGAGCAGCAACCTCCTTATGATTTAGTCCCCAAGGAATGAACGACTCTGGGTCAGCACGCTAGCTTGAGGCACGCTAGCTTGAGGAGATTGAGAGTTGGAATGAGGATTGGGGTTTTCTATAACAGTGTCGCGGACCTCAGCATTCAGTGAAGAGCTCCAATGTATAGTCTGGGAAGCCGAAGGGCCACTCGGGATGTTTGCAGAGCCCAAGAACTATGGCGGTGAAGACGAACCTAGTGTCATACTAATTCTCTTGAACCAGCGTGTGCAATCAAGACAAGGGCCAAAATCCTTTGAAAAATTATCTAACATTTTCCCTTTCACAATCTCCTGTTGGTTCTCCCAATTCTCACGGCAAGAGACTGCAACATGACCCAACCCATTGTAGACATCGCATTTAATTGGAAAGTTGCATGCAGACCTCGAGTGCGCCGAGGAGTAACACTGCCGACAGCGCACTAGAGTCGAAGGGATTGAGCCATTCTGCATACTCCTCATTGAATTCACATCAACAACTTTCGAAAAACCCAAATTCAAATCCAAATTCAGAGATTCAGACCCTGATTGCTGTTGTTGAACTTAACATTCAGGTTCATACTGAAGCTGTCTAACATTGGTGTCAGGGTGCTGAAGCTGCTTCGCATCAGTTGACTGACGATGAGATTTCTTGAGTTGACCTTTCTGAGAGGAGTGACTGGGCTAAGAAAGACGATTAAATGTTGATGTCCTTGGGAAAATAATGCGATAAAAAATAGAGGTATGGTTGGAAGGAGCTTGCTTGCCCTGATTTCCAAAGACAGTCTGACAACTAGGGATGGAGTTGGCACCAGTAAGAACAGCAGCAGGATTGATCCCTGAAGAAGATTTTGCAGGTTGCTTGATCAGGTCAGCAAAGGAGAGCTTCTTTCCAACTTCAACCCAAGGAAAAACTAGCTTTCCGCAAGAAAGCGAGCGCGCCATAGCCAAACCAGCATCATTGAAAAGATAGAAGCTGAGCTCAAACTTAAGACAAGAGAACTTTCTGAGCTTGTAGATTTCAAAACCAACTTTCATGCAAGAAACTAGGAAGAGGAAGACTCGGTCATCAACTAGACAAACTTGAAAACGGTCAGCAGAGTCCGCAAAGAGAGAGCTAAGAACAGCGGCAACAAAAGAGTCTTCAAGACGAAGACGACATCTCCCAAAAGCAACCAGCAAGGAGAAAGAGCCAGCAACAGCTAAGGAGGGGGAACCGGCTTGCCAAACGTGGTGGAGATGTAATGTAACAGAACCGACCAAATTATAAGAGCACAAGTACAAAACCAAGCACCGAAGCGCTCAAATTTTCGAACTTGAGCCCATATAATCCCGGTAGTCAATCGAAACCACGAAGGATTTCAAACCAACTTGCTTACAACCAGGATCGCATCATTCAACATACAACATCATACGTTACATTTCACAAGTAGTTCTGAAATAAGTTTACACACCCGGAGTCGCAATTATTACAAACCAAGTTTATAAAAGTAGCGGAAGCAAACACACACTAGTTGTTTAACTACTGCCAGTCTTGCTGATCAACATCCCACAAAAGCATCAGGAAAGTACATAAAAGATGATCACGCCCAAGTGATCTAGTCTTCGTCACCCGCAGGGTGGAGACAATTTTTGCAGAAACCTTGGTAGAGCATATCATCTGCAACAGGAGGGAATAAACCCTGAGTACTGGAATGTACTCAGCTAGACTTACCCGTCGAAAACCAGAAATAAGATGACACCAAGGATTATGCAAGGCTTACACAAGGGGCTAGCTGACATAACATTTTGCATAAAGGCATAAGTAATTGAAACTCTTATAGCCTGTACAAGCAGTTATTTTTAGCATTTACCTGTCATCTATCTTAGCACCTGTACTAAACATGCACTTGATTATAATCAAACAATTATCATCATTATATCCAGAGCAGGTATGAATTGTGGCAACATTGTATCATTCCCTTAACCACCGGTTCATTTAATGAGATCTACGTTGCCGCTGCTCAAGTCAAGTGCTCACTAACCGGGAGCGACGGCGATTCGAATCGAATTCCTATCCAGCTGGAGGGGTATTTCTAACACTCACCGTGCAGACCCCTGCCAGGGTCGCACAGGCCACCGTTTCATATGATTCAGGAATCGCGGGTCCGAATAATGTCGCGACCCCAAGGGCGACACTCTGCCAGGTGATAGGGACTCTAACCCCCCTTGGTCTCACGCCAATGTCCCCAAGCACATCCTTTCTCTCCTCCAAGAAGCAACCTACCATTCGATTCCCGGCCTGAATCACATTACTCGGCTTCGCGGTCGGAACGGCTTATCCGGCCAACTAAGTGTTAGACTGCGTTCAACATGACTCAAGGACGTACAGCGAATCGGTCCTTAAACGACTCAGACGGGCATAGCTCCACACCCAAGACGTGAAGTGTCTTGCGGCTGTACTATCGAACTCCCGCCCGGTCTCAATTTCATTGTTAAGCATGGTTCCATCCACGATAGCCATAAAGCCACTCGTGATTCCTTCCTACATCTCGTGGATGACCGGAAATCACCCGACTTCTACCGTACTAAGTAGGGCTAAGCATTGACACGTGCCTAAACCTAATATAGGATTAAGTACGATATCTGGACAAGGACAGGTATAATGTAACAAGTGTTTTCATGTAACTCCTACAACGTAATGCAGTAAACAATTAAAAGTACTCAAGATTAATTTATAAATCAGTAGGTTCAGCATGCACCGGGGCTTGCCTTTCAGAAAGGTCGAAGGCCGGTGATCAGGACACTCAGGTAGATCTTCGGCAGGAGCTTCGTCGCCGGTTGGTTCCTCTAGCTGCTCCGGCTGGTCGTGGACTTCCTCCGGAATCACAGGCTCGAATTCGAGGAGAGTTACCCCCTCTGGTACACCTATTGCATGAATGCACAATAAATATCATGGATGCATAAAGGTGCAACATGCTCGGAATGAGATGCATTTCAGAAATAAAATATAATAATCTAATCAAGTTACTTTATTCGTACGTGCAAATCTCTTCTCCGGTGGAGAAGTACTTACCTAAGCTACTCAACCTAAGATACAGCCGTTCTTCTTCGGTTAAGGCTCTAACACCTAGCAATACAAGAGTAATATTACTTAGGTTACGACAGTAAGACATTCTAGACAGCAGCTACTTGTTTCTAACATAACTGGAGATTCCTAAATCCAAAAGATATGGTCTAACACAATCTGGAAAGCTTAAGAAATGCACCACAAAATATTTTCAGACCACAACACTTAATTCCAAAGTTTACCTAGTCGAAATTACAAAGTTCCAGAATCTGTTCTCTCTAAACAGAGAGCAGTCAATTCTGGACTGTCACTTTAAACAGCAATAACTCCCAAACTACTAAGCCAAATGCTCCCAAATTTTGACACAAGCTCATTTACAAATTTTACTACAACTTTGGTATTTACAAGTTTTCCAGCAACCACCTTTATCCAAGGTCAAACCTAGAAATACTATCAGCTGTCCAGAAAACCTAAAATTGTAAAGGTTAAATATTTATTGATGTGGCGAACATTCTCTAAGACCAAACTAATACTACTACAAGTTCACAAAGGTCACAAAAACACCAGAAAGTAAGGTGTGCCCACCTAGAATATTTATTTAAACTCATTTCTTAATTTACTTAAGTAATTAAGTGGAATTTCAAACATATATGTAAACTGCTCCTAAAATTCTACAAAAATTACAGGAGACTCTCTGACCCAAAAAGAGGCTACTGTAAAACTTTGTACTAAATTTATTCGAAGGAACTTCCTACACAAAATTCCCAAGCCAAAAAAGGCTGATTTTTGTATAAATAACAAAGCATAGTAAAAAGTGTCAAACAACAGATTTCCTAATTTTATTAGACACTCTAGGGTACCAAGACATTCTCCAAAAATTTATATGAACATTGCACAAGTAGAAAAATTACAAAAATTCATTTAAGTACTTCCTAAAATAACAAGATAGCATTATAACTTGAAAAGTACTTAAGCACTACTGCCCAAATTTTTACCAGAGCTAGAGCATGTATAAATTAGTCTACCCACCAAATTTCATACTTTTTGGAACACTGAAACTCGAGATATAATTTAAACAAGTTTGCATGTGATTTAAAACACATTTCAAAGACCTATTTAAATATCCCAAAAACTAAACATCACATAGCAAACTCATATTTTTCTAAAATACTACACATCATGTAGATCCTAACAAAATTTATCTCATGATTTTTGAGCAAGTAAAACCCTAGATCTACATTTTCCAAAACATTATCTAAAACTGTGACAGAATAAAAAGAAATGAAATAAATCGGATTTGTTACTGGGCCGGCCCGGGAACAGACGCGGCCCACGACGCGCGCGCGCGGCCTGCTCGGCCATCCCGCCGCGCGCGGCAACCGACAGGTGGGTCCCCGCGGTCAGTGACGGAGGTCAGGGGAGCGGCGAACCGCGAGCTCCGGCGAGCTCAAGCTCGTCGGAGGGGAGCTCGCTTGGGAAAACAAACACACCCACGCGTTCCCCGTCATACAGTGCTTCGATTCGTGCAAGCAGGAAGGCTTGGGTTGGAGTGGGAGGGGCTCGCCACCGTGAACGGCGCCCAGTGAGGGTCGGTGACGGTGCGCCGCCGCCGGTGAGGCCGCACGGTCACAACTAAACTTGGTACGAGCTTTACTGCAGCTAGGCGGAGCGATTGAGGTAGGAAGGGAAGACGGAGAGAGGCCCGAACTATCCCGGCCACGGTGAACCTGCATGGCAGAGCTCCAGTGACCTCTCGGGAACGGGCGGAGACGGCAATGTGGATCACCTCGGGCTCAATCAAAGCCACCGGTTGGTCGCAGAGGTGTAGGGCGGTAAGGCGGAGGGACGGGCGTGATCTGGTGAGTGGTGGTGTGGTGGGGAGTGCGCGCGAGCTCGCCGGAGTGGGGCGACAATGGCGGCTCGGTTTCTCCGCTTTGAAGCCGAACGAGGGAGGGAGAGGGAATGGAGGCAGCCTCGACGCGTCGTGGCGGTCTTGAAGGCGCCGTGGACTGGCCGGTGGGGCCAGGACCGGCGTACGGTCACCACCGCGTGTCCACGCGTCGGTGAGGCCCTGGTGGCCGGTCGGCCACTCCCCCTTCTCTGACGAACTGAAACGAGTCGAACGGTGCCGTTGGTGATCGACTGACAGGGCAACTTCGTCGACGATTTACTCTCAAACCAGTGAGAACCAGGCGTGGTTGATGTTGGCAATGTTGTAGAGCTACATGAGGGCTACAAGTTTGTCAATTGGAGTTTGGACTGGTTCGGCCTAGATTTGAAACCACAGAGCTCCAAAGTGGTGCACTTCGAAACTGAAACGTGTTTTCAGTCAGTGAACCCGACTGAAACCCTATTTTCAAGACACCACAACTCCTAAACCATTTAGAACTAGGTGATGGTGATATTGACAATGTTGTAGAGCTATGTGTGGACAACAACTTTGTCAATTGGCTCAAAGACTGGTTTGGCCTAGTTTGTGAGTTACAAGTTGCCAAAGTGAGGTACAGTGAAACGGGTTTCAGTTTCACACTTAGCCAAAAATTGCTAAGTCCCAAAACAGCCTCTAATACTGACTTGTGGGCCATTTTTGAGCATGTTCTGATCATTTTCATGAGATGGCCACATTAGATCTTTTGTTCCTTATGAAATTCTCTACAACTTTACTTAAGGGTGCTCCTCCATGCAAGATTTCTAAGCTAGATTTTTTAATTGGTCAAACCAGATCATTCTAGGGGTCCAACTTAGTCAACCACATTTGGAAGGGCAATTTGGTAATTTTGGTCAACATGAACATTGCTCCACTACTTACCCTAAATGTAATTAAGGTGTTATAAGACCTAATTAGCCACTCTACACATTGGTTGCACAAAATTCCTCGTTCCTGAGTATCGATCACTCAGACTGGCTTTTCTTCGTAAGTTAGATCGGATTCCAGCCTGATATCTCCTAAAGGGACTCTTTCCTCAGGAACTCGAAGACACTTTTTGAGCTGTGATACATGGAAGACGTTGAATATGACACTCATTTCTGGAGGTAACTGGATTTTATACGCAACAGCTCCACTCTTGCCTATGATTTTGAAAGGACCCACGTATCTTGGCGCAAGTTTCCGCTTAACACCAAAACGTTGGACACTCTTCATTGGAGAAACTTTCAGATACACGAAGTCTCCAACTTCAAACTCGAGTGGTTTTCTACGACGATCAGCATAACTTTTCTGTCTAGCTTGGGCTGCAGCCATATGTTTTTGGATGGTACGGACTTGTTCCTCAGCTTCCTCAACAAAAGCAATACCATAAAATCTTCTCTCACCAGCTTCTATCCAATTTAGTGGGGTTCTACACTTACGACCATACAAAGCTTCGAATGGGACCATCTTAATACTCTCTTGGTAACTATTATTGTACGAGAATTCGGCCAGAGGTAACCATTTTTCCCAAGAACCCTTGGATGATATTACACAGGCCCACAACAGATCTTCCAAGATTTGGTTAACCCATTCCGTCTGTCCTGATGTTTGGGGGTGATAAGCAGAGCTTCTCACTAACTTGGTTCCCAGAAGGTGATGCAAGTGTTCCCAAAAGCGAGCAGTGAACTGGGGACCACGGTCAGATATGATAGTACGAGGTATCCCATGGAGCCAGACTATCTGATTGAAGTACAACTCAGCATAGTCAGTGGGACGATAGTCCACTCTAACTGGAATGAAGTGAGCTGATTTGGTCAAACGATCCACAATTACCCAGATGGAGTTATGATTTTTGACAGTAGGAGGAAGTCCGACAATAAAATCCATACTTATTTCTTCCCATTTCCAACCTGGGATAGAAAGTGGTTGAAGTAACCCAGCTTTCATGTGCACAGCTTTAACTCTACAGCAGGTGTCACACCGGGCCACATATGCAGCTATTTCTTTCCGCATCTTGGTCCACCAATAGTATGGCTTCAAATCATAATACATCTTATTGCTACCAGGATGGATGGACAACTTAGAGGAGTGTGCTTCAGACATAATATCATTTCTAAGCTCTCGGTCCTTAGGCACAACTAACCTATCCTTGAACCATAGTACACCCTCTTCATCTATCCTGAACTGTGTAGTTTCTTGCTCTTTCATCTTACGCTTGATGTGGAATATACCAGTGTCAGTCTTTTGGAGTTCAATAATTCTGTTTTTGAGAGTACAACTGACAGTGATGTTGTACAAGACTGCTGGATGTAGAAGGCGAGATCGATGAAAATCAGTTTCAACTAAGGAATGGCAATGAGACTTACGGCTTAAAGCATCCGCAACCACATTTGCCTTGCCAGGATGATAGTGCACTTGAAGGTTATAATCCTTAATCAACTCGAGCCATCTTCGTTGACGCATATTTAACTCGGTTTGGGTGAAGATGTATTTGAGGCTTTTGTGGTCTGTGTAGATATTGCAAACATTGCCCAACAGATAGTGTCGCCAGGCTTTCAAAGCATGAACGACTGCAGTGAGTTCTAAGTCATGCGTTGGATAATTCGCCTCATGTTTCCAAAGTTGTCGAGAGGTATATGCAATTACTCGGCCTTCCTGCATCAGAACACCTCCCAAACCTATGCCTGAGGCATCACAATAAACATCAAATGGTTTCTCGATATCCGGTTGTGCCAAAACCGGAGCTGAGGTTAGGAGAGTTCGCAGCTTGTGAAAAGCCGCATCACACTCAGGAGTCCAGACAAACCTAGTGTCTTTTTGTAGCAACCGAGTCATTGGCTTGGCTATTTTGGAGAAATCCAGGATGAAGCGATGATAATAGCCAGCCAAACCAAGGAAACTCCAGACCTCGTGAACTGAGATAGGAGCTTTCCAGTTCAGTACTTCTTGTACCTTGGCGGGGTCCACCATAATTCCCCCATCGGACAACACATGCCCAAGGAAAGGTACTTCTCGAAGCCAGAATTCGCACTTACTGAACTTTGCATATAGTTGATGTTCACGCAGTCTTGTGAGGACTATACGTAGATGTTCAGCATGATCTTCCTCATTTACAGAATATATCAGGATGTCATCAATAAATACCACCACAAACTTGTCCAATTCGGGCATAAACACCGAATTCATCAAGTACATAAAGTGTGCGGGGGCATTTGTCAAGACGAAAGACATAACAAGATACTCATAAAGACCGTATCTGGTAGAAAAGGCTGTCTTTGGAACATCTTCCGGGCGGATTTTAATTTGATGGTAGCCAGATCTTAGATCGACCTTGGAGAAAACTTTAGCTTTAGACAACTGATCGAACAAGATGTCGATACGTGGTAGAGGGTACTTATTTTTGACAGTGACTGCATTGAGAGGTCTATAATCTACGCACATCCGCAACGACTGATCCTTCTTCTTTACAAAGATAGCAGGACATCCCCACGGCGACGAACTAGGACGAATCAACCCCTTCTTCAAAAGTTCATTCAATTGCACCTTAAGTTCAGCGAGTTCATTTGGAGGTATCCTATAGGGTCTCCTAGAGATGGGAGCTGTGCCAGGTAACAACTCAATTTTAAATTCCACATCCTGATCCGGAGGGAGTCCCGGCAAATCATCGGGAAAAACGTCCGAAAACTCATTCACTACTGGAATTTTGGCCAACGCCTTTGCTTGCACAGCATGAACTTCCCCAGACAAATCAACTTTTCTGGGAAGTTGTAACAGAAAACCCTTTTGATCTATAGGATCTCTGAGCATAACTACCCGCGTGGATGTATCAATGAGTACCCCATTCTGACTCATCCAATTCATGCCCAGAATAACATCTATGCCTAAACCCGACAAAACCACTAAGGCAAGCGAGTACTTTCGCCCTTCTATCTCAAGCTCAAGATTCCCCACTACTTTATTTGTGGAAATATTCCCACTTGCTGCGCTAATACAATAACCCCCACCTTCAACAGTATGCAATTTGTGCGCAAACTCTGATGCAAACTTAGGACTGATAAAGGAATGCGAAGCACCTGAATCAAAAAGTACCATTGCAGGGTTTTGGTCAACTAGGAACTTACCAGCAGTGACAACCTCACCAGATAGGATTTCCTCAATACTGTTATAATGAGCGTGCCCTTGACGGCCACCTTGGTTGACATTCTTCTTAGGGTATGGATAGTTCCTGGACCAATGGCCTGGCTTGTTGCAGTTCTAGCAGGGCATGTTGCTAGGAGGGACACTGGAGCTGCCTTGGCTCGAACTACTTTTTGGCAGAGCCACTGTATATGCCTTGCAAAACCCAGTCTTCACTGGCGCCTTCTTTTGCGGAGGACGGAACTTAGCACTTGTGGCAGGAGGGCGAGGAGGAGCCCTCGGGGCAGCTGGAGCTCGAGACTGTGAAGCACCTGCCTCAAGTGCCCTCTTGCGGCTCTTAGAAGCAGCATAGATAGAGTTATTGTTCTCTTGAGTCAGAGCATCACTGATAAATTCATTGAAAGTAGTGCACTTGCTAGTGCCCATAGTCTTCATCAGCTTTGGGCCGAGGCCTCTTTTAAAGCTAGCAATTTTCTTGGAATCGGTATCCACAAACTCTGTGGCATACCTTGCCAGGTTGTTGAAAGATTGCAGATATTCAGTCAAGCTTTTATTCCCTGCGACAGCCTCATAAATTCTGTGTGCTTGATAGCCATAAGACCTGGAGGAATATAGTTCCCACGAAATGCGGCCTTGAACTGGTCCCAAGCAATCGGGACATTTGCAGGCAGTGTGGAACGATAGTGGCTCCACCAAATACCCGCTGGACCATGTAGTTGGTGAGAAGCATATTCAGTCTTTAGCTCATCAGTCAAGCGAAGCAGACGAAACTTTTGTTCAATAGTATTCAACCACTCATCAGCTTGCAGTGGTTCCTCCGCCTCCTTAAAGAGCGGGGGCTTAGTATCAAGAAAGTCCTTGAAATCACTGTACTGATTGGGTTCTGGGCCCTGGCGGCCATGACGAGCCTCCCGGTTGGCAAGCTGGCGCATAGCATCTGCCAGCATGCGCTGCCCTTCGACCACGGTCTGCATTAACTCAGCCGGGGTAGGTGGTGGCGGAGGGGTGGCTGTTCCTCATCCTCATTGCCACGACCCCGACGGAGATTGTACGACATCTGCAAAATGCATAGCCAATGAGCACTGACGATGTGGAAAGTTGTAGATGAATTATTGTAAATATGTCAAACTGACTTCATGAAATAGACTTCTCAAAATACTCATGGCACAATAATTCATCACAACCGCACAATCCATTCAAGCGGATCAATTGGCGCAATCATGCGAGAGAATCCAACAAGATGTACTTTGATAAAGGCTCACTCACAAGGAGCACAGCAGTTACTGAACCGTTTACGTTAAAATCTACGTGATTTTTGATCTTTTGCCCGGTACTTGGATTCGATTTCAAAGTTTTTAGTTGACTGAGAAAGGCTACTTCAAACTGACCACAAAGAGACTTCTCAACGGTAGAGTTCCATGGTGGATCATGACTAGCCACCTCGATACCAGCGCGTGCCAAGCAGCACAGCCTTATGTCGCGCGCCATAGGAGGCCCTCGGTTTCGTCGCGGCACCGAAGGGTACTAATCGTGACACCATCATCGAACGCAACACAATAAGACATCCAATTGCGATCGAAATTAACAGGTTCCAACTAAACATCCAGGAAACATAGGGTTCGACCTTACATCCGAAAAGTCAAGTTATTACAAAGCCTCACTCCAACCCCAGGAGGCACACAAAGACGATCCTAACATCATAGCTACGTGATAACTACTCTAAGCATCGTCCTCAGAGTCGGTGTCAAGGATCTCCCCGCCGTCCTCATCACTAACAGGCTCTAACTCCTCATCTTCTTCTTCTTCTGGCTCTTCTTCTGGTGCTTCTTCGGGTGCGGCATCTTGGGGCCCATTGACCTCCACTTCATCATCATTTTCAGCCATGAAGATTCCCGAACCCATGTCTCTGCGTTGATATTTCGAGGCAGCAGAGGATTTAGCTGGTTGTTCAGGCGGTGCACTTCTTCATGAAGATTGTCATTGTATTCTTCAGCATTCTCCAACTGTTGCTCGAGCTCAAACTGACGAGCTCTCAGAACGTTCTCCTCGTGCCAGGCTTCATCCCTCTGGTTCATGACACGGACCAGCATGCGTTGACAGTTGCGGTTTGCTACTGTCAATCTCTGGACTGCAAGGGTTTCCTGGTCACGATCACGAATCACTTGCTCCAGTTGCTGACGCGCTGCATTCCTGGCAGCAGTCACTTCAGCCAACTCTGCCCTCAGCCTTTCCACCTCAGTAGGCTCAGGGCGGGGCTCACGTGGAGCGAGCTGGTGACGCGGTGCCCTGCCCCAGTGGACTTGCGAGCGGTCCTCTTGGTACGTGCCATCTGTAGCAACAAGATACGACTTAAAGTGAGGATCATTTAGGGGATACGAAATTTAATTTAGTCGGGAGTACTGAAATTTTTAAGGAGGGAGTAAATGATATGTATGATATAATTAAACATGATGCATGCACGTTCCGTACGCCCTCTCACCTTAGTAGAAACCTAAAGTTCTAACGCTAGGCGGTGGCATACATACGTTCTCTCATATAAGCGAAACTATCGGTCTACTCGTTACGCTGTTAGTGTACCTGCAGAAAACCTCATTTCAGCCCAACAGTTTCCCAATATATGCACACAAGAAAGCAGTAATTTAAATACTTTCCATATACACATCCCCTGATGTATATACTTCAGTATCAAAGCTACCCGATATAAAGGTTCCCACAATTAAGTGCTTACGTAATTACATGGTTTAAACATGTAAGTATGCAAGTCACCAAAACTACTCTCCCCTAGATCGCCGGTTGGACGATCATGCTCTCACAACTCACACTTACCAGAGCGTCGAGGCAATTGATCCATACATTACCACCCAAGTGGATGGCATCCATACAATATCACGCCGTATGGACGACGAAACAAAAACAAACAAGGCCCCCAAGTTAGTCTTTATAATAAGCCACCTAAGAGTCCTTATTTGGGCTAAGGGATGTGATCACTGGCATACCTATGAATAATTTTTAGTGTTTTAACCCTTTTCATAATCAAATACTTTTGTTTTTAAATACTCGTACGATGTTTTTAATGTTGAATTATGCTCCGGTACCAGCTGTAACAGAACCGACCAAATTATAAGAGCACAAGTACAAAAACAAGCACCGAAGCGCTCAAATTTTCGAACTTGAGCCCATATAATCCCGGTAGTCAATCGAAACCACGAAGGATTTCAAACCAACTTGCTTACAACCAGGATCGCATCATTCAACATACAACATCATACGTTACATTTCACAAGTAGTTCTGAAATAAGTTTACACACACGGAGTCGCAATTATTACAAACCAAGTTTATAAAAGTAGCGGAAGCAAACACACACCAGTTGTTTAACTACTGCCAGTCTTGTTGATCAACATCCCACAAAAGCATCAGGAAAGTACATAAAAGATGATCACGCCCAAGTGATCTAGTCTTCGTCACCCGCAGGGTGGAGACAATTTTTGCAGAAGCCTTGGTAGAGCATATCATCTGCAACAGGAGGGAATAAACCCTGAGTACTGGAATGTACTCAGCTAGACTTACCCGTCGAAAACCAGAAATAAGATGACACCAAGGATTATGCAAGGCTTACACAAGAGGCTAGCTGACATCACATTTTGCATAAAGGCATAAGTAATTGAAACTCTTATAACCTGTACTAGCAGTTATTTTTAGCATTTACCTGTCATCTATCTTAGCACCTGTACTAAACATGCACTTGATTATAATCAAACAATTATCATCATTATATCCAGAGCAGGTATGAATTGTGGCAACATTGTATCATTCCCTTAACCACCGGTTCATTTAATGAGATCTACGTTGCCGCTGCTCAAGTCAAGTGCTCACTAACCGGGAGCGACGGCGATTCGAATCGAATTCCTATCCAGCTGGAGGGGTATTTCTAACACTCACCGTGCAGACCCCTGCCAGGGTCGCACAGGCCACCGTTTCATATGATTCAGGAATCGCGGGTCCGAATAATGTCGCGACCCCAAGGGCGACACTCTGCCAGGTGATAGGGACTCTAACCCCCCTTGGTCTCACGCCAATGTCCCCAAGCACATCCTTTCTCTCCTCCAAGAAGCAACCTACCATTCGATTCCCGGCCTGAACCACATTACTCGGCTTCGCGGTCGGAACGGCTTATCCGGCCAACTAAGTGTTAGACTGCGTTCAACATGACTCAAGGACGTACAGCGAATCGGTCCTTAAACGACTCAGACGGGCATAGCTCCACACCCAAGACGTGAAGTGTCTTGCGGCTGTACTATCGAACTCCCGCCCGTCTCAATTTCATTTTTAAGCATGGTTCCATCCACGATAGCCATAAAGCCACTCGTGACTCCTTCCTACATCTCGCGGATGACCGGAAATCACCCGACTTCTACCGTACTAAGCAGGGCTAAGCATTGACACGTGCCTAAACCTAATATAGGATTAAGTACGATATCTGGACAAGGACAGGTATAATGCAACAAGTGTTTTCATATAACTCCTACAACTTAATGCAGTAAACAATTAAAAGTACTCAAGATTAATTTATAAATCAGTAGGTTCAGCATGCACCGGGGCTTGCCTTTCAGAAAGGTCGAAGGCCGGTGGTCAGGACACTCAGGTAGATCTTCGGCAGGAGCTTCGTCGCCGGTTGGTTCCTCTAGCTGCTCCGGCTGGTCCTGGACTTCCTCCGGAATCACAGGCTCGAATTCGAGGAGAGTTACCCCTCCGGTACACCTATTGCATGAATGCACAATAAATATCATGGATGCATAAAGGTGCAACATGCTCGGAATGAAATGCATTTCAGAAATAAAATATAATAATCTAATCAAGTTACTTTATTAGTACGTGCAAATCTCTTCTCCGGTGGAGAAGTACTTACCTAAGCTACTCAACCTAAGATACAGTTGTTCTTCTTCGGTTAAGGCCCTAACACCTAACAATACAAGAGTAATATTACTTAGGTTACCACAGTAAGACATTCTGGACAGCAGCTCAAAGATTCTAACATAACTGGAGATTCCTAACTCCAAAAGATATGATCTAAGACAATCTGGAAAGCTTAAGAAATGCACCACAAAATTTTCAGACCACAACACTTAATTCCAAAGTTTACCTAGTCGAAATTAAAGTTCCAGAATCTGTTCTCTCTAAACAGAGAGCAGTCAATTCTGGACTGTCACTTAAACAGCAATAACTCCAAACTACTAAGCCAAATGCTCCCAAATTTTGACACAAGCTATTTACAAGTTTTACTACAACTTTGGTATTTACAAGTTTTCCAGCAACCACCTTTATCCAGGTCAAACCTAGAAATACTATCAGCTGTCCAGAAAACCTAAAATTGCAAAGATTAAATATTTATTGATGTGGCAAACATTCTCTAAGACCAAACTAATACTACTACAAGTTCACAAAGGTCACAAAAACACCAGAAAGTAAGGTGTGCCACCTAGAATATTTATTTAACTCATTTCTTAATTTACTTAAGTAATTAAGTGGAATTTCAAACATATATGTAAACTACTCCTAAAATTCTACAAAAATTACAGGAGACTCTCTGACCCAAAAAGAGGCTACTGTAAAAAGTTGAACTAAATTTATTTGCAGGAACTTCCTACACAAAATTCCCAAGCTAAAAAGGCTGATTTTCTTAGACACTCTAGGGTACCAAGACATTCTCCAAAAATTTATATGAACATTGCACATGTAGAAAAATTACAAAAATTCATTTAAGTATTTCCTAAAATAACAAGATAGCATTATAACTTGAAAAGTACTTAAGCACTACTGCCCAAATTTTTACCAAAGCTAGAGCAAGTATAAATTAGTCTACTCACCAAATTTCATAATTTTTGGAACACTGAAACTCAAGATATAATTTAAACAAGTTTGCATGTGATTTAAAACACATTTCAAAGACCTATTTAAATATCCCAAAAACTAAACATCACATAGCAATTCATATTTTTCTAAAATACTACACATCATGTAGATCCTAACAAAATTTATCTCATGATTTTTGAGCAAGTAAAACCCTAGATCTACATTTTCCAAACATTATCTAAAACTGTGACAGAATAAAAAGAAATGAAAATAAATGGATTTGTTACTGGGCCGGCCCGGGAAAGACGCGCCCCACGACGCGCCCGCGCGTGGCCTGCTCGGCCATCCCGCGCGCGCGGCACCGACAGGTGGGTCCCGCGGTCAGTGACAGAGGTCAGGGAGCGGCGAACACGAGCTCCGGCGAGCTCAAGCTCGTCGGAGGGAGCTCGCTTGGGAAAACAAACACACCCACGCGTTCCCCGTCATACGGTGCTTCGATTCGTGCAAGCAGGAAGGCTTGGGTTGGAGTGGGAGGGGCTCGCCACCGGGAACGGCGGCCGTGAGGGTCGGTGACGGTGCGCCGCGGCCGGTGAGGCCGCACGGTCACAACTAAACTCGGTACGAGCTTTACTGCAGCTAGGCGGAGCGATTGAGGTAGGAAGGGAAGACGGAGAGAGGCCCGAACTATCCTGGCCACGGTGAACCTGCATGGCGGAGCTCCGGTGACCTCTCGGGAACGGGCGAGACGGCAATGTGGCTCACCTCGGGCTCAATCAAGCCACCGGTTGGTCGCAGAGGTGTAGGGCGGTAGGCGGAGGGACGGGCGTGATCTGGTGAGCGGTGGTGCGGTGGGGAGTGCGCGCGAGCTCGCCGGAGTGTGGGCGACAATGGCGGCTCGGTTTCTCCGCTTTGAAGCCGAACGAGGGAGGGAGAGGGAATGGAGGCAGCCTCGACGCGTCGTGGCGGTCTTGAAGGCGCCGTGGACTGGCCGGTGGGGCAGGACCGCGTACGGTACCACCGCGTGTCCACGCGTCGGCGAGGCCCTGTGGCCGGTCGGCCACTCCCCTTCTCTGACGAACTGAAACGAGTCGACGGTGCCGTTGGTGATCGACTGACAGGGCAACTTCATCGTGATGATTACTCTCAAACCAGTGAGAACCAGGCGTGGTTGATGTTGCAATGTTGTAGAGCTACATGAGGGCTACAAGTTTGTCAATTGGAGTTTGGACTGGTTCGGCCTGGATTTGAAACCACAGAGCTCCAAAGTGGTGCACTTCGAAACTGAAACGTGTTTTCAGTCAGTGAAACCGACTGAAACCCTATTTTCAAGACACCACACTCCTAAACCATTTAGAACTAGGTGATGGTGATATTGACAATGTTGTAGAGCTATGTGTGGACAACAACTTTGTCAATTGGCTCAAAGACTGGTTTGGCCTAGTTTGTGAGTTACAAGTTGCCAAAGTGAGGTACAGTGAAACGGTTTTCAGCTTCACACTTAGCCAAAAATTGCTAAGTCCCAAACAGCTCTAATACTGACTTGTGGGCATTTTTGAGCATGTTCTGATCATTTTCATGAGATGGCCATATTAGAACTTTTGTTCCTTATGAAATTCTCTACAACTTTGCTTAAGGGTGCTCCTCCATGCAAGATTTCTAAGCTGGACTTTTTAATTGGTCAAACCAGATCACTCTAGGGGTCCAACTTAGTCAACAACATTTGGAAGGGCAATTTGGTAATTTTGGTCAACATGAACATTGCTCCACTACTTACCCTAAATGTAATTAAGGTGTTATAAGACCTAATTAGCCACTCTACACATTGGTTGCACAAAATTCCTAGTGTCACATACTTTGGAACAAGTAATTCAATACTTTCTCCCAAATGTTGCAAGCTCATGTTGCACATGTTGCATGAGTGTGTTGCATAACACTTGCTAATTATGTTACACTAAAGTGGTTGACATGTCTCACAAAGGAAATTGCACATAAGGTACTTGTGTGTTGCACACTACTCACTTCTTACTTCACATGAAATATAAACATATGTGGCAATGTTTCAAAGCATGTTTCACATATTATAAGCTTATGCATGAAATGAATGATGCTTGCTTATGCTTATGCAAATGCAATGCAATTAAGGAGCTAAACACCTGAGGTGTTACATGTAAGCGCAGAACTTGTCCCAGCCGCCAAGGACTTGAGGGGCTCCTTGAGGGTCGTCGGAGCAGGGGGAGGGATGAAGCAAGGGAAACCTCACCGGAGGGGTGGCGGGGTGCAACCTTAGTGGCTGCCGCGAGCGGGGACGAGGGCTAGGCATCGGTCTCTCTATAGTTTCTTCTCTTGCTAACTTGACAAGCCAAGCGATTAGCTGCACTGTGATTTCAATTTTGAGTACAGGCTAGGCATTGATCCTCTCTGCAGTTTCTTCTCTTGCTACTCGACAAGCCAAGCGAATTAGCTCAGCTGTGATTTCATTGAGTAGTGCAATTCTTTTTTCATCTCAGCATTTTTGAATTCCTTCGTTGAAAATTTGGCCACTTGATTATCAATCAAGATCTACTTCTCCTTTTTGCCTTTAATAGCCGATGTCTCCAACACCTTAATCAACTTTTTATCATTGGAAACTTAGATTGAACTAGCACCTTTGTGACCATCCTTTTTGACACTGTAAACTTGCTTGATTATCGTTTTCTTCCCTCACGAGCTCCAGACTGATTTGTTTGATTAAAACGGTCATTATTAGAATATGTTTCACGTGTGGGCCTTCTTGGAGTAGCCCATTCCGGATAAAAATAATCACCGTGCATAGGAGGATTGACATCCATATATTATAATAACTCCAAGATGGATAAGAATAAGACATACGACGGACACTCCCATGGCATATGCATCGCTGGTCCAGGTTGAAACGGCATCGATGTATGAAAATTCTCATGTTGCCGATTCAGACATCAACCTTCTGTTTTGAATATGACTTGCTTGCCTGAAATTTTTGGACTGACTAGCACATTTTGCATCTGCTTCTCTTTGGTACTTAGCCAGAAGCTCTTTAAGGTAAGCTTCGGCTTTTTAAGCGTCTTTGTTTAACTTCAGTATGCCCCAGTGCTTGATGCAATCTTGGTGCTCTCCACAATAATCTTTGGGTGCTCATCAATAGTAGCTGAATGTTTACAATTTGCAGTAACTGAATTCTCTCTCATTTTAGACATGTCTGAACCATTCAGTTTGGCCATAAGTACTGTTTTCGCCTTGGTCAAATAAATAACTGAACTGTCATTGTGGTCATCTATAGCTACTATTTTTGAAGCACTAATATCTGAAATAAGGCTTTGTTTAACTGACGCACGAGCGAGCGAGCCAGTACTTGAATCCGAACAAGACAACACTTGTTCGGCTTTCTCATTTACTGTACAGTTTGTTTCTTTCTCATCATCAACATGTACAGTAGCCGAAGCATTATTGCCTTCGGCTGTACTATCTTTTAGGCTTTTAGCATAGGACTACTATTGATACTAATGTAAGGAATAACTTTAGTATCTAATTGACTCATTGGTGCGCAGGCAGCAGCTACTGTTTACTTCTCCCAAAACAAAACCAGATTTCCTACTTTCACTATTTATATTGGTCGACTTCTCAAAATTGATAACAGGATTATTAGAGCAATCTTGAGAGCTTGGGAAATTCAATTGGCTTTATGAATAGCCAATTGCATTTTTTGACGAAATATATTACAAGCGTTGGTGCTATGATCAAATGAATTATGCCGTTCACAATATACCCGTTCTTCTAAACATTTATCCGGTGGTATGACTTGGTGAACAGTTATTCTAATATACTGATTTTCTAACAAAATATCAAATATGTGATCACACAAAGTCATATCAAAAGTGTACTTCATTTTCTTCAGCCGATTCTTTTGTGGAGATGGCTTTAATGTTAAGCAAATGAGTGGTTTAGATTTCTCGTCTATCCATTCGGCTATATATTTAATTTTATCCGATGTTTTAAAATTGACCATAGTACTAGATCGGCTTCCTCAACATTTTTCAACCTCGCTTTGCATCTTTGAATCCAAAATAATTACAGCATATGTATCTCATTTGAGACTGAGTGTAAACCGAGTGTAAAACAAGTAAAGTTACCCATGTAAATATTAATTTGGAGAAAACAATGGGCAAAGCTTTAGCTCTAAATAAATTGCTACTATCGGCCTCTCTAGGTTGCTCAATATATTGGCCGATATGTTTTTGAAATATTGCTAGTAAGTAAACTACCATTCTCAATCGATCTCTATATATTATTCTTAACAAAATCACTAATGCATGCAGTAATTGCAAATTTATGATCCGATTGAAAAATAGGTTAATTACTTCTTAGATAGTATCTTCTGGGATAAGTTGGAGAAGCGCGTGGTTGCTCTACTTGAATGATATCTTTCTTGCCTTTTGATGACTACCCAACACTA
>CM036226.1:36491684-36525957 GCA_020631735.1 Saccharum officinarum
AGGAGATCCATCGGGCGCATCCAAAATGATTTCTGAAGCCTGGTACGTTCGGCGCAAACCGTGCACCTATCTTGCGTCAAGGTTAGCACTATCTCCAACAAACCAAAACGACCATCCACTTCAGCTTCGTCACCTAGGAGTACCATCGGGTGCGTCTAAAACGATTTCTGAGCCTATGGTATGTTCAACGGAAACCGTGCACCTATCTTGCGTCAAGATTTGCACTATCTCAAAACATACCAAAACGAGCATCCGCTTGAGCCACGTCACCTAGGAGTACCATCGGGTGCGTCCAAAACGATTTCTGTGTCTATGGTACGTTTGGCGCAAACCGTGCTCCAATCTTGCACTGACACTACCACTGTCTCCAAATGGATTGAAATGAGATTCCACATGACCAATGTCACATAGGAGATCCATCGGGTGCGTCCAAAATGATTTCTAACCCTATGTTAAGTTCGGCGCAAACCGTGCATCTATCTTGCGTCAAGATTAGCACTATCTCCAAAGAGACCAAAACGAGCATCCACTTGAGCCTCTTCAGCAAGGAGTACCATCGGGTGTGTCTGAAATGATTTTCGAGCTTGTGGTACGTTCGGCGCAAACCGTGCACCTATCTTGCATCAAGATTAGCACTATCTCCAAAGAGACTAAAACAAGTAACCACTTGAGCCTCGTCACCTAGAAGTACCATCGAGTGCATCCCAAAATGATTTCTGAGCTACGTTTGGCGCAAACCGTGCACCTATCTTGCACTGACTCTAACAGTGTCTCCAAATGGATTGAAACGAGATTCCACATGACCAATGTCACCGAGGAGATCCATCAGGTGCGTCCAAAATGATTTCTGAGCCTATGGGACGTTAGGCGCAAACCGTGCACCTATCTTGTGTCAAGATTAGCTCTATGTCCAAACAGACCAAAACGAGCATCCACATGTGCCTCGTCACCTAGGAGTACCATCAGGTGCGTCCAAAACGATTTTCAAGCCTATGGTACGTTCGACGCAAACCGTGCATCTATCTTGCGTCAAGATTAGCGCTATCTCCAAACAGAACAAAACGAGCATCCACTTGAGCCTCGTCACCTAGGAGTACCATCGAGCACATCCAAAATGATTTCTGAGCCTATCCTACGTTCCACGCAAACCGTGCACCTATCTTGCGTCAAGGTTAGCACTATGTCTAACACAGACCAAAACAAGCATCCACTTGAGCTTCGTCACCTAGGAGTACCATCGAGCGCGTCTAAAACGATTTCCAAGCCTATGGAACGTTCGACGCAAACCATGCACCAATCTCGCATCAAGATTAGCACTGTCTCCAAACAGACCAAAACGAGCGTCCACTTAAGCCACTTCACCTAGGAGTACCATCGGGTGCGTCCAAAACGATTTTTGTGCCTATGGTATGTTTGGCGCAAACAGTGCACCTATCTTGCACTAACAGTACCGCGTCTCCAAATGGATTGAAACGAGATTCCAGATGACCAATGTCACCTAGGAGATCCATCGGGCGCATCCAAAATGATTTCTGAGCCTATGGTACGTTCGGCGCAAACCGTGCACCTATCTTGCGTCAAGGTTAGCACTATCTCCAAACAGACCAAAACGACCATCCACTTCAGCTTCGTCACCTAGGAGTACCATCGGGTGCGTCTAAAACGATTTCTGAGCCTATGGTATGTTCAACGGAAACCGTGCACCTATCTTGCGTCAAGATTTGCACTATCTCAAAACATACCAAAACGAGCATCCGCTTGAGCCACGTCACCTAGGAGTACCATCGGGTGCGTCCAAAACGATTTCTGTGTCTATGGTACGTTTGGCGCAAACCGTGCTCCTATCTTGCACTAACACTACCACTGTCTCCAAATGGATTGAAATGAGATTCCACATGACCAATGTCACATAGGAGATCCATCGGGTGCGTCCAAAATGATTTCTGACCTATGTTACGTTCGGCGCAAACCGTGCATCTATCTTGCGTCAAGATTAGCACTATCTCCAAAGAGACCAAAACGAGCATCCACTTGAGCCTCTTCAGCAAGGAGTACCATCGGGTGTGTCTGAAATGATTTTCGAGCTTGTGGTACGTTCGGCGCAAACCGTGCACCTATCTTGCATCAAGATTAGCACTATCTCCAAAGAGACTAAAACAAGTAACCACTTGAGCCTCGTCACCTAGAAGTACCATCGAGTGCATCCCAAAATGATTTCTGAGCTACGTTTGGCGCAAACCGTGCACCTATCTTGCACTGACTCTAACAGTGTCTCCAAATGGATTGAAACGAGATTCCACATGACCAATGTCACCGAGGAGATCCATCAGGTGCGTCCAAAATGATTTCTGAGCCTATGGGACGTTAGGCGCAAACCGTGCACCTATCTTGTGTCAAGATTAGCTCTATGTCCAAACAGACCAAAACGAGCATCCACATGTGCCTCGTCACCTAGGAGTACCATCAGGTGCGTCGAAAACGATTTTCAAGCCTATGGTACGTTCGACGCAAACCGTGCATCTATCTTGCGTCAAGATTAGCGCTATCTCCAAACAGAACAAAACGAGCATCCACTTGAGCCTCGTCACCTAGGAGTACCATCGAGCACATCCAAAATGATTTCTGAGCCTATCCTACGTTCCACGCAAACCGTGCACCTATCTTGCGTCAAGGTTAGCACTATGTCTAACACAGACCAAAACAAGCATCCACTTGAGCTTCGTCACCTAGGAGTACCATCGAGCGCGTCTAAAACGATTTCCAAGCCTATGGAACGTTCGACGCAAACCATGCACCAATCTCGCATCAAGATTAGCACTGTCTCCAAACAGACCAAAACGAGCGTCCACTTAAGCCACTTCACCTAGGAGTACCATCGGGTGCGTCCAAAACGATTTTTGTGCCTATGGTATGTTTGGCGCAAACAGTGCACCTATCTTGCACTAACAGTACCGCGTCTCCAAATGGATTGAAACGAGATTCCAGATGACCAATGTCACCTAGGAGATCCATCGGGCGCATCCAAAATGATTTCTGAGCCTATGGTACGTTCGGCGCAAACCGTGCACCTATCTTGCGTCAAGGTTAGCACTATCTCCAACAAACCAAAACGACCATCCACTTCAGCTTCGTCACCTAGGAGTACCATCGGGTGCGTCTAAAACGATTTCTGAGCCTATGGTATGTTCAACGGAAACCGTGCACCTATCTTGCGTCAAGATTTGCACTATCTCAAAACATACCAAAACGAGCATCCGCTTGAGCCACGTCACCTAGGAGTACCATCGGGTGCGTCCAAAACGATTTCTGTGTCTATGGTACGTTTGGCGCAAACCGTGCTCCAATCTTGCACTGACACTACCACTGTCTCCAAATGGATTGAAATGAGATTCCACATGACCAATGTCACATAGGAGATCCATCGGGTGCGTCCAAAATGATTTCTAACCCTATGTTAAGTTCGGCGCAAACCGTGCATCTATCTTGCGTCAAGATTAGCACTATCTCCAAAGAGACCAAAACGAGCATCCACTTGAGCCTCTTCAGCAAGGAGTACCATCGGGTGTGTCTGAAATGATTTTCGAGCTTGTGGTACGTTCGGCGCAAACCGTGCACCTATCTTGCATCAAGATTAGCACTATCTCCAAAGAGACTAAAACAAGTAACCACTTGAGCCTCGTCACCTAGAAGTACCATCGAGTGCATCCCAAAATGATTTCTGAGCTACGTTTGGCGCAAACCGTGCACCTATCTTGCACTGACTCTAACAGTGTCTCCAAATGGATTGAAACGAGATTCCACATGACCAATGTCACCGAGGAGATCCATCAGGTGCGTCCAAAATGATTTCTGAGCCTATGGGACGTTAGGCGCAAACCGTGCACCTATCTTGTGTCAAGATTAGCTCTATGTCCAAACAGACCAAAACGAGCATCCACATGTGCCTCGTCACCTAGGAGTACCATCAGGTGCGTCGAAAACGATTTTCAAGCCTATGGTACGTTCGACGCAAACCGTGCATCTATCTTGCGTCAAGATTAGCGCTATCTCCAAACAGAACAAAACGAGCATCCACTTGAGCCTCGTCACCTAGGAGTACCATCGAGCACATCCAAAATGATTTCTGAGCCTATCCTACGTTCCACGCAAACCGTGCACCTATCTTGCGTCAAGGTTAGCACTATGTCTAACACAGACCAAAACAAGCATCCACTTGAGCTTCGTCACCTAGGAGTACCATCGAGCGCGTCTAAAACGATTTCCAAGCCTATGGAACGTTCGACGCAAACCATGCACCAATCTCGCATCAAGATTAGCACTGTCTCCAAACAGACCAAAACGAGCGTCCACTTAAGCCACTTCACCTAGGAGTACCATCGGGTGCGTCCAAAACGATTTTTGTGCCTATGGTATGTTTGGCGCAAACAGTGCACCTATCTTGCACTAACAGTACCGCGTCTCCAAATGGATTGAAACGAGATTCCAGATGACCAATGTCACCTAGGAGATCCATCGGGCGCATCCAAAATGATTTCTGAGCCTATGGTACGTTCGGCGCAAACCGTGCACCTATCTTGACGTTAGCACCTATCTAACCACTTCAGCTTCGTCACCTAGGAGTACCATCGGGTGCGTCCAAAACGAAGCCTATGGTACTGTTCGGCGCAAACCGTGCATCTATCTTGCGTCAAGATTAGCACTATCTCCAAAGAGACCAAAACGAGCATCCACTTGAGCCTCTTCAGCAAGGAGTACCATCGGGTGTGTCTGAAATGATTTTCGAGCTTGTGGTACGTTCGGCGCAAACCGTGCACCTATCTTGCATCAAGATTAGCACTATCTCCAAAGAGACTAAAACAAGTAACCACTTGAGCCTCGTCACCTAGAAGTACCATCGAGTGCATCCCAAAATGATTTCTGAGCTACGTTTGGCGCAAACCGTGCACCTATCTTGCACTGACTCTAACAGTGTCTCCAAATGGATTGAAACGAGATTCCACATGACCAATGTCACCGAGGAGATCCATCAGGTGCGTCCAAAATGATTTCTGAGCCTATGGGACGTTAGGCGCAAACCGTGCACCTATCTTGTGTCAAGATTAGCTCTATGTCCAAACAGACCAAAACGAGCATCCACATGTGCCTCGTCACCTAGGAGTACCATCAGGTGCGTCGAAAACGATTTTCAAGCCTATGGTACGTTCGACGCAAACCGTGCATCTATCTTGCGTCAAGATTAGCGCTATCTCCAAACAGAACAAAACGAGCATCCACTTGAGCCTCGTCACCTAGGAGTACCATCGAGCACATCCAAAATGATTTCTGAGCCTATCCTACGTTCCACGCAAACCGTGCACCTATCTTGCGTCAAGGTTAGCACTATGTCTAACACAGACCAAAACAAGCATCCACTTGAGCTTCGTCACCTAGGAGTACCATCGAGCGCGTCTAAAACGATTTCCAAGCCTATGGAACGTTCGACGCAAACCATGCACCAATCTCGCATCAAGATTAGCACTGTCTCCAAACAGACCAAAACGAGCGTCCACTTAAGCCACTTCACCTAGGAGTACCATCGGGTGCGTCCAAAACGATTTTTGTGCCTATGGTATGTTTGGCGCAAACAGTGCACCTATCTTGCACTAACAGTACCGCGTCTCCAAATGGATTGAAACGAGATTCCAGATGACCAATGTCACCTAGGAGATCCATCGGGCGCATCCAAAATGATTTCTGAGCCTGTGGTACGTTCGGCGCAAACCGTGCACCTATCTTGCGTCAAGGTTAGCACTATCTCCAACAAACCAAAACGACCATCCACTTCAGCTTCGTCACCTAGGAGTACCATCGGGTGCGTCTAAAACGATTTCTGAGCCTATGGTATGTTCAACGGAAACCGTGCACCTATCTTGCGTCAAGATTTGCACTATCTCAAAACATACCAAAACGAGCATCCGCTTGAGCCACGTCACCTAGGAGTACCATCGGGTGCGTCCAAAACGATTTCTGTGTCTATGGTACGTTTGGCGCAAACCGTGCTCCAATCTTGCACTGACACTACCACTGTCTCCAAATGGATTGAAATGAGATTCCACATGACCAATGTCACATAGGAGATCCATCGGGTGCGTCCAAAATGATTTCTAACCCTATGTTAAGTTCGGCGCAAACCGTGCATCTATCTTGCGTCAAGATTAGCACTATCTCCAAAGAGACCAAAACGAGCATCCACTTGAGCCTCTTCAGCAAGGAGTACCATCGGGTGTGTCTGAAATGATTTTCGAGCTTGTGGTACGTTCGGCGCAAACCGTGCACCTATCTTGCATCAAGATTAGCACTATCTCCAAAGAGACTAAAACAAGTAACCACTTGAGCCTCGTCACCTAGAAGTACCATCGAGTGCATCCCAAAATGATTTCTGAGCTACGTTTGGCGCAAACCGTGCACCTATCTTGCACTGACTCTAACAGTGTCTCCAAATGGATTGAAACGAGATTCCACATGACCAATGTCACCGAGGAGATCCATCAGGTGCGTCCAAAATGATTTCTGAGCCTATGGGACGTTAGGCGCAAACCGTGCACCTATCTTGTGTCAAGATTAGCTCTATGTCCAAACAGACCAAAACGAGCATCCACATGTGCCTCGTCACCTAGGAGTACCATCAGGTGCGTCGAAAACGATTTTCAAGCCTATGGTACGTTCGACGCAAACCGTGCATCTATCTTGCGTCAAGATTAGCGCTATCTCCAAACAGAACAAAACGAGCATCCACTTGAGCCTCGTCACCTAGGAGTACCATCGAGCACATCCAAAATGATTTCTGAGCCTATCCTACGTTCCACGCAAACCGTGCACCTATCTTGCGTCAAGGTTAGCACTATGTCTAACACAGACCAAAACAAGCATCCACTTGAGCTTCGTCACCTAGGAGTACCATCGAGCGCGTCTAAAACGATTTCCAAGCCTATGGAACGTTCGACGCAAACCATGCACCAATCTCGCATCAAGATTAGCACTGTCTCCAAACAGACCAAAACGAGCGTCCACTTAAGCCACTTCACCTAGGAGTACCATCGGGTGCGTCCAAAACGATTTTTGTGCCTATGGTATGTTTGGCGCAAACAGTGCACCTATCTTGCACTAACAGTACCGCGTCTCCAAATGGATTGAAACGAGATTCCAGATGACCAATGTCACCTAGGAGATCCATCGGGCGCATCCAAAATGATTTCTGAGCCTGTGGTACGTTCGGCGCAAACCGTGCACCTATCTTGCGTCAAGGTTAGCACTATCTCCAACAAACCAAAACGACCATCCACTTCAGCTTCGTCACCTAGGAGTACCATCGGGTGCGTCTAAAACGATTTCTGAGCCTATGGTATGTTCAACGGAAACCGTGCACCTATCTTGCGTCAAGATTTGCACTATCTCAAAACATACCAAAACGAGCATCCGCTTGAGCCACGTCACCTAGGAGTACCATCGGGTGCGTCCAAAACGATTTCTGTGTCTATGGTACGTTTGGCGCAAACCGTGCTCCAATCTTGCACTGACACTACCACTGTCTCCAAATGGATTGAAATGAGATTCCACATGACCAATGTCACATAGGAGATCCATCGGGTGCGTCCAAAATGATTTCTAACCCTATGTTAAGTTCGGCGCAAACCGTGCATCTATCTTGCGTCAAGATTAGCACTATCTCCAAAGAGACCAAAACGAGCATCCACTTGAGCCTCTTCAGCAAGGAGTACCATCGGGTGTGTCTGAAATGATTTTCGAGCTTGTGGTACGTTCGGCGCAAACCGTGCACCTATCTTGCATCAAGATTAGCACTATCTCCAAAGAGACTAAAACAAGTAACCACTTGAGCCTCGTCACCTAGAAGTACCATCGAGTGCATCCCAAAATGATTTCTGAGCTACGTTTGGCGCAAACCGTGCACCTATCTTGCACTGACTCTAACAGTGTCTCCAAATGGATTGAAACGAGATTCCACATGACCAATGTCACCGAGGAGATCCATCAGGTGCGTCCAAAATGATTTCTGAGCCTATGGGACGTTAGGCGCAAACCGTGCACCTATCTTGTGTCAAGATTAGCTCTATGTCCAAACAGACCAAAACGAGCATCCACATGTGCCTCGTCACCTAGGAGTACCATCAGGTGCGTCGAAAACGATTTTCAAGCCTATGGTACGTTCGACGCAAACCGTGCATCTATCTTGCGTCAAGATTAGCGCTATCTCCAAACAGAACAAAACGAGCATCCACTTGAGCCTCGTCACCTAGGAGTACCATCGAGCACATCCAAAATGATTTCTGAGCCTATCCTACGTTCCACGCAAACCGTGCACCTATCTTGCGTCAAGGTTAGCACTATGTCTAACACAGACCAAAACAAGCATCCACTTGAGCTTCGTCACCTAGGAGTACCATCGAGCGCGTCTAAAACGATTTCCAAGCCTATGGAACGTTCGACGCAAACCATGCACCAATCTCGCATCAAGATTAGCACTGTCTCCAAACAGACCAAAACGAGCGTCCACTTAAGCCACTTCACCTAGGAGTACCATCGGGTGCGTCCAAAACGATTTTTGTGCCTATGGTATGTTTGGCGCAAACAGTGCACCTATCTTGCACTAACAGTACCGCGTCTCCAAATGGATTGAAACGAGATTCCAGATGACCAATGTCACCTAGGAGATCCATCGGGCGCATCCAAAATGATTTCTGAGCCTGTGGTACGTTCGGCGCAAACCGTGCACCTATCTTGCGTCAAGGTTAGCACTATCTCCAACAAACCAAAACGACCATCCACTTCAGCTTCGTCACCTAGGAGTACCATCGGGTGCGTCTAAAACGATTTCTGAGCCTATGGTATGTTCAACGGAAACCGTGCACCTATCTTGCGTCAAGATTTGCACTATCTCAAAACATACCAAAACGAGCATCCGCTTGAGCCACGTCACCTAGGAGTACCATCGGGTGCGTCCAAAACGATTTCTGTGTCTATGGTACGTTTGGCGCAAACCGTGCTCCAATCTTGCACTGACACTACCACTGTCTCCAAATGGATTGAAATGAGATTCCACATGACCAATGTCACATAGGAGATCCATCGGGTGCGTCCAAAATGATTTCTAACCCTATGTTAAGTTCGGCGCAAACCGTGCATCTATCTTGCGTCAAGATTAGCACTATCTCCAAAGAGACCAAAACGAGCATCCACTTGAGCCTCTTCAGCAAGGAGTACCATCGGGTGTGTCTGAAATGATTTTCGAGCTTGTGGTACGTTCGGCGCAAACCGTGCACCTATCTTGCATCAAGATTAGCACTATCTCCAAAGAGACTAAAACAAGTAACCACTTGAGCCTCGTCACCTAGAAGTACCATCGAGTGCATCCCAAAATGATTTCTGAGCTACGTTTGGCGCAAACCGTGCACCTATCTTGCACTGACTCTAACAGTGTCTCCAAATGGATTGAAACGAGATTCCACATGACCAATGTCACCGAGGAGATCCATCAGGTGCGTCCAAAATGATTTCTGAGCCTATGGGACGTTAGGCGCAAACCGTGCACCTATCTTGTGTCAAGATTAGCTCTATGTCCAAACAGACCAAAACGAGCATCCACATGTGCCTCGTCACCTAGGAGTACCATCAGGTGCGTCGAAAACGATTTTCAAGCCTATGGTACGTTCGACGCAAACCGTGCATCTATCTTGCGTCAAGATTAGCGCTATCTCCAAACAGAACAAAACGAGCATCCACTTGAGCCTCGTCACCTAGGAGTACCATCGAGCACATCCAAAATGATTTCTGAGCCTATCCTACGTTCCACGCAAACCGTGCACCTATCTTGCGTCAAGGTTAGCACTATGTCTAACACAGACCAAAACAAGCATCCACTTGAGCTTCGTCACCTAGGAGTACCATCGAGCGCGTCTAAAACGATTTCCAAGCCTATGGAACGTTCGACGCAAACCATGCACCAATCTCGCATCAAGATTAGCACTGTCTCCAAACAGACCAAAACGAGCGTCCACTTAAGCCACTTCACCTAGGAGTACCATCGGGTGCGTCCAAAACGATTTTTGTGCCTATGGTATGTTTGGCGCAAACAGTGCACCTATCTTGCACTAACAGTACCGCGTCTCCAAATGGATTGAAACGAGATTCCAGATGACCAATGTCACCTAGGAGATCCATCGGGCGCATCCAAAATGATTTCTGAGCCTGTGGTACGTTCGGCGCAAACCGTGCACCTATCTTGCGTCAAGGTTAGCACTATCTCCAACAAACCAAAACGACCATCCACTTCAGCTTCGTCACCTAGGAGTACCATCGGGTGCGTCTAAAACGATTTCTGAGCCTATGGTATGTTCAACGGAAACCGTGCACCTATCTTGCGTCAAGATTTGCACTATCTCAAAACATACCAAAACGAGCATCCGCTTGAGCCACGTCACCTAGGAGTACCATCGGGTGCGTCCAAAACGATTTCTGTGTCTATGGTACGTTTGGCGCAAACCGTGCTCCAATCTTGCACTGACACTACCACTGTCTCCAAATGGATTGAAATGAGATTCCACATGACCAATGTCACATAGGAGATCCATCGGGTGCGTCCAAAATGATTTCTAACCCTATGTTAAGTTCGGCGCAAACCGTGCATCTATCTTGCGTCAAGATTAGCACTATCTCCAAAGAGACCAAAACGAGCATCCACTTGAGCCTCTTCAGCAAGGAGTACCATCGGGTGTGTCTGAAATGATTTTCGAGCTTGTGGTACGTTCGGCGCAAACCGTGCACCTATCTTGCATCAAGATTAGCACTATCTCCAAAGAGACTAAAACAAGTAACCACTTGAGCCTCGTCACCTAGAAGTACCATCGAGTGCATCCCAAAATGATTTCTGAGCTACGTTTGGCGCAAACCGTGCACCTATCTTGCACTGACTCTAACAGTGTCTCCAAATGGATTGAAACGAGATTCCACATGACCAATGTCACCGAGGAGATCCATCAGGTGCGTCCAAAATGATTTCTGAGCCTATGGGACGTTAGGCGCAAACCGTGCACCTATCTTGTGTCAAGATTAGCTCTATGTCCAAACAGACCAAAACGAGCATCCACATGTGCCTCGTCACCTAGGAGTACCATCAGGTGCGTCGAAAACGATTTTCAAGCCTATGGTACGTTCGACGCAAACCGTGCATCTATCTTGCGTCAAGATTAGCGCTATCTCCAAACAGAACAAAACGAGCATCCACTTGAGCCTCGTCACCTAGGAGTACCATCGAGCACATCCAAAATGATTTCTGAGCCTATCCTACGTTCCACGCAAACCGTGCACCTATCTTGCGTCAAGGTTAGCACTATGTCTAACACAGACCAAAACAAGCATCCACTTGAGCTTCGTCACCTAGGAGTACCATCGAGCGCGTCTAAAACGATTTCCAAGCCTATGGAACGTTCGACGCAAACCATGCACCAATCTCGCATCAAGATTAGCACTGTCTCCAAACAGACCAAAACGAGCGTCCACTTAAGCCACTTCACCTAGGAGTACCATCGGGTGCGTCCAAAACGATTTTTGTGCCTATGGTATGTTTGGCGCAAACAGTGCACCTATCTTGCACTAACAGTACCGCGTCTCCAAATGGATTGAAACGAGATTCCAGATGACCAATGTCACCTAGGAGATCCATCGGGCGCATCCAAAATGATTTCTGAGCCTGTGGTACGTTCGGCGCAAACCGTGCACCTATCTTGCGTCAAGGTTAGCACTATCTCCAACAAACCAAAACGACCATCCACTTCAGCTTCGTCACCTAGGAGTACCATCGGGTGCGTCTAAAACGATTTCTGAGCCTATGGTATGTTCAACGGAAACCGTGCACCTATCTTGCGTCAAGATTTGCACTATCTCAAAACATACCAAAACGAGCATCCGCTTGAGCCACGTCACCTAGGAGTACCATCGGGTGCGTCCAAAACGATTTCTGTGTCTATGGTACGTTTGGCGCAAACCGTGCTCCAATCTTGCACTGACACTACCACTGTCTCCAAATGGATTGAAATGAGATTCCACATGACCAATGTCACATAGGAGATCCATCGGGTGCGTCCAAAATGATTTCTAACCCTATGTTAAGTTCGGCGCAAACCGTGCATCTATCTTGCGTCAAGATTAGCACTATCTCCAAAGAGACCAAAACGAGCATCCACTTGAGCCTCTTCAGCAAGGAGTACCATCGGGTGTGTCTGAAATGATTTTCGAGCTTGTGGTACGTTCGGCGCAAACCGTGCACCTATCTTGCATCAAGATTAGCACTATCTCCAAAGAGACTAAAACAAGTAACCACTTGAGCCTCGTCACCTAGAAGTACCATCGAGTGCATCCCAAAATGATTTCTGAGCTACGTTTGGCGCAAACCGTGCACCTATCTTGCACTGACTCTAACAGTGTCTCCAAATGGATTGAAACGAGATTCCACATGACCAATGTCACCGAGGAGATCCATCAGGTGCGTCCAAAATGATTTCTGAGCCTATGGGACGTTAGGCGCAAACCGTGCACCTATCTTGTGTCAAGATTAGCTCTATGTCCAAACAGACCAAAACGAGCATCCACATGTGCCTCGTCACCTAGGAGTACCATCAGGTGCGTCGAAAACGATTTTCAAGCCTATGGTACGTTCGACGCAAACCGTGCATCTATCTTGCGTCAAGATTAGCGCTATCTCCAAACAGAACAAAACGAGCATCCACTTGAGCCTCGTCACCTAGGAGTACCATCGAGCACATCCAAAATGATTTCTGAGCCTATCCTACGTTCCACGCAAACCGTGCACCTATCTTGCGTCAAGGTTAGCACTATGTCTAACACAGACCAAAACAAGCATCCACTTGAGCTTCGTCACCTAGGAGTACCATCGAGCGCGTCTAAAACGATTTCCAAGCCTATGGAACGTTCGACGCAAACCATGCACCAATCTCGCATCAAGATTAGCACTGTCTCCAAACAGACCAAAACGAGCGTCCACTTAAGCCACTTCACCTAGGAGTACCATCGGGTGCGTCCAAAACGATTTTTGTGCCTATGGTATGTTTGGCGCAAACAGTGCACCTATCTTGCACTAACAGTACCGCGTCTCCAAATGGATTGAAACGAGATTCCAGATGACCAATGTCACCTAGGAGATCCATCGGGCGCATCCAAAATGATTTCTGAGCCTGTGGTACGTTCGGCGCAAACCGTGCACCTATCTTGCGTCAAGGTTAGCACTATCTCCAACAAACCAAAACGACCATCCACTTCAGCTTCGTCACCTAGGAGTACCATCGGGTGCGTCTAAAACGATTTCTGAGCCTATGGTATGTTCAACGGAAACCGTGCACCTATCTTGCGTCAAGATTTGCACTATCTCAAAACATACCAAAACGAGCATCCGCTTGAGCCACGTCACCTAGGAGTACCATCGGGTGCGTCCAAAACGATTTCTGTGTCTATGGTACGTTTGGCGCAAACCGTGCTCCAATCTTGCACTGACACTACCACTGTCTCCAAATGGATTGAAATGAGATTCCACATGACCAATGTCACATAGGAGATCCATCGGGTGCGTCCAAAATGATTTCTAACCCTATGTTAAGTTCGGCGCAAACCGTGCATCTATCTTGCGTCAAGATTAGCACTATCTCCAAAGAGACCAAAACGAGCATCCACTTGAGCCTCTTCAGCAAGGAGTACCATCGGGTGTGTCTGAAATGATTTTCGAGCTTGTGGTACGTTCGGCGCAAACCGTGCACCTATCTTGCATCAAGATTAGCACTATCTCCAAAGAGACTAAAACAAGTAACCACTTGAGCCTCGTCACCTAGAAGTACCATCGAGTGCATCCCAAAATGATTTCTGAGCTACGTTTGGCGCAAACCGTGCACCTATCTTGCACTGACTCTAACAGTGTCTCCAAATGGATTGAAACGAGATTCCACATGACCAATGTCACCGAGGAGATCCATCAGGTGCGTCCAAAATGATTTCTGAGCCTATGGGACGTTAGGCGCAAACCGTGCACCTATCTTGTGTCAAGATTAGCTCTATGTCCAAACAGACCAAAACGAGCATCCACATGTGCCTCGTCACCTAGGAGTACCATCAGGTGCGTCGAAAACGATTTTCAAGCCTATGGTACGTTCGACGCAAACCGTGCATCTATCTTGCGTCAAGATTAGCGCTATCTCCAAACAGAACAAAACGAGCATCCACTTGAGCCTCGTCACCTAGGAGTACCATCGAGCACATCCAAAATGATTTCTGAGCCTATCCTACGTTCCACGCAAACCGTGCACCTATCTTGCGTCAAGGTTAGCACTATGTCTAACACAGACCAAAACAAGCATCCACTTGAGCTTCGTCACCTAGGAGTACCATCGAGCGCGTCTAAAACGATTTCCAAGCCTATGGAACGTTCGACGCAAACCATGCACCAATCTCGCATCAAGATTAGCACTGTCTCCAAACAGACCAAAACGAGCGTCCACTTAAGCCACTTCACCTAGGAGTACCATCGGGTGCGTCCAAAACGATTTTTGTGCCTATGGTATGTTTGGCGCAAACAGTGCACCTATCTTGCACTAACAGTACCGCGTCTCCAAATGGATTGAAACGAGATTCCAGATGACCAATGTCACCTAGGAGATCCATCGGGCGCATCCAAAATGATTTCTGAGCCTGTGGTACGTTCGGCGCAAACCGTGCACCTATCTTGCGTCAAGGTTAGCACTATCTCCAACAAACCAAAACGACCATCCACTTCAGCTTCGTCACCTAGGAGTACCATCGGGTGCGTCTAAAACGATTTCTGAGCCTATGGTATGTTCAACGGAAACCGTGCACCTATCTTGCGTCAAGATTTGCACTATCTCAAAACATACCAAAACGAGCATCCGCTTGAGCCACGTCACCTAGGAGTACCATCGGGTGCGTCCAAAACGATTTCTGTGTCTATGGTACGTTTGGCGCAAACCGTGCTCCAATCTTGCACTGACACTACCACTGTCTCCAAATGGATTGAAATGAGATTCCACATGACCAATGTCACATAGGAGATCCATCGGGTGCGTCCAAAATGATTTCTAACCCTATGTTAAGTTCGGCGCAAACCGTGCATCTATCTTGCGTCAAGATTAGCACTATCTCCAAAGAGACCAAAACGAGCATCCACTTGAGCCTCTTCAGCAAGGAGTACCATCGGGTGTGTCTGAAATGATTTTCGAGCTTGTGGTACGTTCGGCGCAAACCGTGCACCTATCTTGCATCAAGATTAGCACTATCTCCAAAGAGACTAAAACAAGTAACCACTTGAGCCTCGTCACCTAGAAGTACCATCGAGTGCATCCCAAAATGATTTCTGAGCTACGTTTGGCGCAAACCGTGCACCTATCTTGCACTGACTCTAACAGTGTCTCCAAATGGATTGAAACGAGATTCCACATGACCAATGTCACCGAGGAGATCCATCAGGTGCGTCCAAAATGATTTCTGAGCCTATGGGACGTTAGGCGCAAACCGTGCACCTATCTTGTGTCAAGATTAGCTCTATGTCCAAACAGACCAAAACGAGCATCCACATGTGCCTCGTCACCTAGGAGTACCATCAGGTGCGTCGAAAACGATTTTCAAGCCTATGGTACGTTCGACGCAAACCGTGCATCTATCTTGCGTCAAGATTAGCGCTATCTCCAAACAGAACAAAACGAGCATCCACTTGAGCCTCGTCACCTAGGAGTACCATCGAGCACATCCAAAATGATTTCTGAGCCTATCCTACGTTCCACGCAAACCGTGCACCTATCTTGCGTCAAGGTTAGCACTATGTCTAACACAGACCAAAACAAGCATCCACTTGAGCTTCGTCACCTAGGAGTACCATCGAGCGCGTCTAAAACGATTTCCAAGCCTATGGAACGTTCGACGCAAACCATGCACCAATCTCGCATCAAGATTAGCACTGTCTCCAAACAGACCAAAACGAGCGTCCACTTAAGCCACTTCACCTAGGAGTACCATCGGGTGCGTCCAAAACGATTTTTGTGCCTATGGTATGTTTGGCGCAAACAGTGCACCTATCTTGCACTAACAGTACCGCGTCTCCAAATGGATTGAAACGAGATTCCAGATGACCAATGTCACCTAGGAGATCCATCGGGCGCATCCAAAATGATTTCTGAGCCTGTGGTACGTTCGGCGCAAACCGTGCACCTATCTTGCGTCAAGGTTAGCACTATCTCCAACAAACCAAAACGACCATCCACTTCAGCTTCGTCACCTAGGAGTACCATCGGGTGCGTCTAAAACGATTTCTGAGCCTATGGTATGTTCAACGGAAACCGTGCACCTATCTTGCGTCAAGATTTGCACTATCTCAAAACATACCAAAACGAGCATCCGCTTGAGCCACGTCACCTAGGAGTACCATCGGGTGCGTCCAAAACGATTTCTGTGTCTATGGTACGTTTGGCGCAAACCGTGCTCCAATCTTGCACTGACACTACCACTGTCTCCAAATGGATTGAAATGAGATTCCACATGACCAATGTCACATAGGAGATCCATCGGGTGCGTCCAAAATGATTTCTAACCCTATGTTAAGTTCGGCGCAAACCGTGCATCTATCTTGCGTCAAGATTAGCACTATCTCCAAAGAGACCAAAACGAGCATCCACTTGAGCCTCTTCAGCAAGGAGTACCATCGGGTGTGTCTGAAATGATTTTCGAGCTTGTGGTACGTTCGGCGCAAACCGTGCACCTATCTTGCATCAAGATTAGCACTATCTCCAAAGAGACTAAAACAAGTAACCACTTGAGCCTCGTCACCTAGAAGTACCATCGAGTGCATCCCAAAATGATTTCTGAGCTACGTTTGGCGCAAACCGTGCACCTATCTTGCACTGACTCTAACAGTGTCTCCAAATGGATTGAAACGAGATTCCACATGACCAATGTCACCGAGGAGATCCATCAGGTGCGTCCAAAATGATTTCTGAGCCTATGGGACGTTAGGCGCAAACCGTGCACCTATCTTGTGTCAAGATTAGCTCTATGTCCAAACAGACCAAAACGAGCATCCACATGTGCCTCGTCACCTAGGAGTACCATCAGGTGCGTCGAAAACGATTTTCAAGCCTATGGTACGTTCGACGCAAACCGTGCATCTATCTTGCGTCAAGATTAGCGCTATCTCCAAACAGAACAAAACGAGCATCCACTTGAGCCTCGTCACCTAGGAGTACCATCGAGCACATCCAAAATGATTTCTGAGCCTATCCTACGTTCCACGCAAACCGTGCACCTATCTTGCGTCAAGGTTAGCACTATGTCTAACACAGACCAAAACAAGCATCCACTTGAGCTTCGTCACCTAGGAGTACCATCGAGCGCGTCTAAAACGATTTCCAAGCCTATGGAACGTTCGACGCAAACCATGCACCAATCTCGCATCAAGATTAGCACTGTCTCCAAACAGACCAAAACGAGCGTCCACTTAAGCCACTTCACCTAGGAGTACCATCGGGTGCGTCCAAAACGATTTTTGTGCCTATGGTATGTTTGGCGCAAACAGTGCACCTATCTTGCACTAACAGTACCGCGTCTCCAAATGGATTGAAACGAGATTCCAGATGACCAATGTCACCTAGGAGATCCATCGGGCGCATCCAAAATGATTTCTGAGCCTGTGGTACGTTCGGCGCAAACCGTGCACCTATCTTGCGTCAAGGTTAGCACTATCTCCAACAAACCAAAACGACCATCCACTTCAGCTTCGTCACCTAGGAGTACCATCGGGTGCGTCTAAAACGATTTCTGAGCCTATGGTATGTTCAACGGAAACCGTGCACCTATCTTGCGTCAAGATTTGCACTATCTCAAAACATACCAAAACGAGCATCCGCTTGAGCCACGTCACCTAGGAGTACCATCGGGTGCGTCCAAAACGATTTCTGTGTCTATGGTACGTTTGGCGCAAACCGTGCTCCAATCTTGCACTGACACTACCACTGTCTCCAAATGGATTGAAATGAGATTCCACATGACCAATGTCACATAGGAGATCCATCGGGTGCGTCCAAAATGATTTCTAACCCTATGTTAAGTTCGGCGCAAACCGTGCATCTATCTTGCGTCAAGATTAGCACTATCTCCAAAGAGACCAAAACGAGCATCCACTTGAGCCTCTTCAGCAAGGAGTACCATCGGGTGTGTCTGAAATGATTTTCGAGCTTGTGGTACGTTCGGCGCAAACCGTGCACCTATCTTGCATCAAGATTAGCACTATCTCCAAAGAGACTAAAACAAGTAACCACTTGAGCCTCGTCACCTAGAAGTACCATCGAGTGCATCCCAAAATGATTTCTGAGCTACGTTTGGCGCAAACCGTGCACCTATCTTGCACTGACTCTAACAGTGTCTCCAAATGGATTGAAACGAGATTCCACATGACCAATGTCACCGAGGAGATCCATCAGGTGCGTCCAAAATGATTTCTGAGCCTATGGGACGTTAGGCGCAAACCGTGCACCTATCTTGTGTCAAGATTAGCTCTATGTCCAAACAGACCAAAACGAGCATCCACATGTGCCTCGTCACCTAGGAGTACCATCAGGTGCGTCGAAAACGATTTTCAAGCCTATGGTACGTTCGACGCAAACCGTGCATCTATCTTGCGTCAAGATTAGCGCTATCTCCAAACAGAACAAAACGAGCATCCACTTGAGCCTCGTCACCTAGGAGTACCATCGAGCACATCCAAAATGATTTCTGAGCCTATCCTACGTTCCACGCAAACCGTGCACCTATCTTGCGTCAAGGTTAGCACTATGTCTAACACAGACCAAAACAAGCATCCACTTGAGCTTCGTCACCTAGGAGTACCATCGAGCGCGTCTAAAACGATTTCCAAGCCTATGGAACGTTCGACGCAAACCATGCACCAATCTCGCATCAAGATTAGCACTGTCTCCAAACAGACCAAAACGAGCGTCCACTTAAGCCACTTCACCTAGGAGTACCATCGGGTGCGTCCAAAACGATTTTTGTGCCTATGGTATGTTTGGCGCAAACAGTGCACCTATCTTGCACTAACAGTACCGCGTCTCCAAATGGATTGAAACGAGATTCCAGATGACCAATGTCACCTAGGAGATCCATCGGGCGCATCCAAAATGATTTCTGAGCCTGTGGTACGTTCGGCGCAAACCGTGCACCTATCTTGCGTCAAGGTTAGCACTATCTCCAACAAACCAAAACGACCATCCACTTCAGCTTCGTCACCTAGGAGTACCATCGGGTGCGTCTAAAACGATTTCTGAGCCTATGGTATGTTCAACGGAAACCGTGCACCTATCTTGCGTCAAGATTTGCACTATCTCAAAACATACCAAAACGAGCATCCGCTTGAGCCACGTCACCTAGGAGTACCATCGGGTGCGTCCAAAACGATTTCTGTGTCTATGGTACGTTTGGCGCAAACCGTGCTCCAATCTTGCACTGACACTACCACTGTCTCCAAATGGATTGAAATGAGATTCCACATGACCAATGTCACATAGGAGATCCATCGGGTGCGTCCAAAATGATTTCTAACCCTATGTTAAGTTCGGCGCAAACCGTGCATCTATCTTGCGTCAAGATTAGCACTATCTCCAAAGAGACCAAAACGAGCATCCACTTGAGCCTCTTCAGCAAGGAGTACCATCGGGTGTGTCTGAAATGATTTTCGAGCTTGTGGTACGTTCGGCGCAAACCGTGCACCTATCTTGCATCAAGATTAGCACTATCTCCAAAGAGACTAAAACAAGTAACCACTTGAGCCTCGTCACCTAGAAGTACCATCGAGTGCATCCCAAAATGATTTCTGAGCTACGTTTGGCGCAAACCGTGCACCTATCTTGCACTGACTCTAACAGTGTCTCCAAATGGATTGAAACGAGATTCCACATGACCAATGTCACCGAGGAGATCCATCAGGTGCGTCCAAAATGATTTCTGAGCCTATGGGACGTTAGGCGCAAACCGTGCACCTATCTTGTGTCAAGATTAGCTCTATGTCCAAACAGACCAAAACGAGCATCCACATGTGCCTCGTCACCTAGGAGTACCATCAGGTGCGTCGAAAACGATTTTCAAGCCTATGGTACGTTCGACGCAAACCGTGCATCTATCTTGCGTCAAGATTAGCGCTATCTCCAAACAGAACAAAACGAGCATCCACTTGAGCCTCGTCACCTAGGAGTACCATCGAGCACATCCAAAATGATTTCTGAGCCTATCCTACGTTCCACGCAAACCGTGCACCTATCTTGCGTCAAGGTTAGCACTATGTCTAACACAGACCAAAACAAGCATCCACTTGAGCTTCGTCACCTAGGAGTACCATCGAGCGCGTCTAAAACGATTTCCAAGCCTATGGAACGTTCGACGCAAACCATGCACCAATCTCGCATCAAGATTAGCACTGTCTCCAAACAGACCAAAACGAGCGTCCACTTAAGCCACTTCACCTAGGAGTACCATCGGGTGCGTCCAAAACGATTTTTGTGCCTATGGTATGTTTGGCGCAAACAGTGCACCTATCTTGCACTAACAGTACCGCGTCTCCAAATGGATTGAAACGAGATTCCAGATGACCAATGTCACCTAGGAGATCCATCGGGCGCATCCAAAATGATTTCTGAGCCTGTGGTACGTTCGGCGCAAACCGTGCACCTATCTTGCGTCAAGGTTAGCACTATCTCCAACAAACCAAAACGACCATCCACTTCAGCTTCGTCACCTAGGAGTACCATCGGGTGCGTCTAAAACGATTTCTGAGCCTATGGTATGTTCAACGGAAACCGTGCACCTATCTTGCGTCAAGATTTGCACTATCTCAAAACATACCAAAACGAGCATCCGCTTGAGCCACGTCACCTAGGAGTACCATCGGGTGCGTCCAAAACGATTTCTGTGTCTATGGTACGTTTGGCGCAAACCGTGCTCCAATCTTGCACTGACACTACCACTGTCTCCAAATGGATTGAAATGAGATTCCACATGACCAATGTCACATAGGAGATCCATCGGGTGCGTCCAAAATGATTTCTAACCCTATGTTAAGTTCGGCGCAAACCGTGCATCTATCTTGCGTCAAGATTAGCACTATCTCCAAAGAGACCAAAACGAGCATCCACTTGACCTCTTCAGCAAGGAGTACCATCAGGTGTGTCTGAAATGATTTTCGAGCTTGTGGTACGTTCGGCGCAAACCGTGCACCTATCTTGCATCAAGATTAGCACTATCTCCAAAGAGACTAAAACAAGTAACCACTTGAGCATCGTCACCTAGAAGTACCATCGAGTGCTTCCCAAAATGATTTCTGAGCTACGTTTGGCGCAAACCGTGCACCTATCTTGCACTGACTCTAACAGTGTCTCCAAATGGATTGAAACGAGATTCCACATGACCAATGTCACCGAGGATGATGAGGACATCATTGGCTCAAATATGACCATGTCAACCACTTCTATACCAAAGGTGCAACCATTCTATATGAGGCTTATCATTGATGCATTTGATGAATTGGTGCTCCACCATAAAATATGTATATTTCATTTTCAGAATTACTTACATGGATCAAGGAAAGGTTTGATTGCATATGGAAAGCATGGGAGGTTAATGAAGTTGATTGGGACCAAATCCAAGTATTCCCAACGTTCTCCACCTGGACACCACGTCACTTTTGGTCCAAGGAAAGAAAGAGATCAAATCCAACACGTTTTGGGGCTGGATTCGAACTCCAGGACAGCTCCAACTTGTGTTGTTCACCACAGTCGCATACGGAATCGGATTGGGACGTTCTAGCACTTTTTGGAAAGCTTATCAAGTCTATTTTCCAACGGATCTAGACTCATGGCTATATCTTATCCGATGCTTCCGCAATCGTCGTTTCAATGCCGGGCCTTTTCTGCCTTTGGTGCTGTGTCACCCTATTTTGGGCTGATGGCCCATGTATCAAGTTGGGTTCATTAGGGACGTGTCCTAGGGTTGGAGAACGACCCCAACACCCCTGGTCGTTCCCCTAGGTATTAATAAGGATTAGAGCCGCCACAAACAGATTGGGTTTTGTTTTGTTGAAAGTTTAGCCATTGCTACTTCCTTGTAGACGCGTGTGTCGACTAGACCATCCGTTCTACTCGATTCAGAACCCCAACTTTGTGATTTCAGATTGGTTTTCATCTCCATATTTGCAATTGAGTTGCTTGTTCTACTTGTTCTTGCTTGTTCCTCGATTGCTTGCAGGAATTACCCTAGTGGTTTGGTTGATCGTGTTCCACAAGATCGCGACGGCTGTTGGAGGTGGTGTATCGGTTGCTAAGGCGCAGCATCCTTGGATGGTTGTAGTCGGGCCATGAACGTCATCTCCATCCCCAAATCGAGTTATCCACCTTCTCTCATCGAAAGATCAGGATTCACCCTAGCGGGTTCATATCAGTTGGTAATCAGAGCAAGGTTGATCGGTGAGAGACTTCTAGTTCTTTGCTGTTTTTAATCTCCTATGGTCCAGAAAAAGCCAAAACAAAATTAGTAGATTAGTTCTTCATAATCCGAAAACCCCTTTGAGCTTAATACTATTACTGCTTAGTTAGGGCTTATTGAATTAACGGTTGCATCGTCGTGCAAGTTGCTGGTCTTAGCGTCTAGTCGTTTAGAGTTTCGAGTTCTAGTCACGTTTCTGTCACCATCGCAGATTTGAGTTTATTTGTTTCTCTCTAGGAATCCAAGTGGATTTTCAAATTCCTTTGTTTTGTTTACCACCATTATCCTAGCCACGTCCTTGGAGGTTTCATCCACGTCCATATTTCCATCTACAAAAAGGAAATCCAACAAGATCAAGATAGAATTCGATTCGGAGTCCTGTTTTATCTTGAAAACAAAAGCACCATATTTCCTTTGTCAGGAGTCTGAATAGGGAGTTTAAATACAATCTGAAAACCTTAACTTGTCCTCTTTCCAACGGATCAGAGCTTGGTCCCAAATTCATTCTGAGCGCTTCGCAATTGCCCTGGAGATTTGCGCGTCTGCTGGTTTTGCAAAACAACCACTTGTTTCACTTTGCTACTGAATCACCCTTCCCAAGGAAACATTTAATTGCTGTAAGTAGCTTGTTATTTCTTGTTGCAAAATTTCAGTTTTGTGCTAGTTGAAAAAGAACAGAAAAAAAGACAGAAAGAAAGAAAAGAAAGAAAGAAAGAAAAGAAAGAGAAAGAAGAAGAGAAGAGTTTTTCTTTTGTTGTTATTCCTGTCCTTGTGATCCTTCTTTGCTGCTGCTCAGTGACTTCGTTTGTGTCCAGGCTTGCGTCTCTAGCATGTACTAGCCTAGGACCAGCATAATAACGTCGTTGAGCGTTTGTTCAATTTGCTTGCAACTAACGTGGTTCTAGTACTTCCTTGCTTTAGCCCACCTATAGCTCCACATATTTCGACTACAGCTTGACAGGTGTTGTTGTTGCGGCACCGATACACTTCACTCCACGGTTGTAGACTTGTTGGTTGCCGTCACCTCCTGTTTGGCTTGGTAAGAACTTGTAAGGGCTTGTTTTAACAAGTTGAGTTTGAGAGAATTACATCTGACACATCCTAGTAGTTGATAGGAGGATACCTATTATTTTTGTGTTTCTTGTTTTCTACTAATCATGGCAGGTGATATGGAGATTTTTGAGCTGTTGAAACTAGACCCTCATATTCAGGATGTCATTCAACACTTGCCATTATATGATGGTAAGTTTGATCCTCAAGCTTACATCGATTGGGAGTTAAAAGTAGACAATGAATTTGATGAGCATGACCTATCCGAGAAACAAAAGATTTGTATTGCCTCTAATATTTTGATTGAATATGCTTTGCTAGAATGGAAACACATTTGTAGGCACATCAAAGTTCCAGAATCTTGGAAAGACTTCAAATTTCTTTTTAGAGATGCATTCGTTCCTGCATATTATGTTGATTATTTGCTTGCAAAATTAGACAACTTGAAGCAGGGTAGCAAGACTGTGAAACAATACTACCATAATTTTAAGATTTGTATCATGTTTGGTGGATTGGATGAATGCATGGAAGATGTTATGAGTAGATTCATGAGAGGGCTCAATTCTGAAATTCGAACCTTATTAATTAGCAAATCATATTGCCATATTGGTCAATTGTTTTGTCTGGCTCTCAATGCTGAAAAAGAGATTCTATTATCTGTGAATACTTGCCAGAATGATGTGACCCATAATGTCCAAAATTTGTCCACTCTGCATGCTAATGAAGAGCAACAAATAGTGGAACCCACTACTAATTTTCCTTTGTCACAAAATGAATTACTCGCGGTTCCTTGTGATAAAGAGGAGTTGTGTGTTGATGATTCTTTTACTCCTATTCCACAAGTAGCAAATAAGTGTGATACTTTTGGTTTGGAACCATACAAATGTGCTGAAGATAAGCTTTTTCATCCTATTACATGTGCACCAGATGAACTGAATTTGTTGTCCTCTTTAAATACTTTGGGTTATATAGAATTTGATATTCTGTGTAATCTAAATTGTCTAAAAGAGAAACTTAAATTTGATTCTATTTTGCCAAGTTTTAATCATTGTTCGCTTCATGCAATTGGCAAATATGACAACAAAGGAGAATATTTGGTGCATAAAGTTTATATTTGCTCTAATCTGAAATATCCTTTTGGGCCACAATACCATGATCAAATTGAGGGCTGCACTAACACTAATGATGTCTTGCAAAGTTTTTCTAGTTTTTCCCAAATGCAACAGGATAAATATCAAGAAGGGGAGCACGGTTCACTTTTACCTACAACACATCCTCCAACAAAGGTCAAACCGAGGACGGTTTGCTGTCAAGAAGGGGAGAATGATGAGGACATCATTGGCTCAAATATGACCATGTCAACCACTTCTATACCAAAGGTGCAACCATTCTATATGAGGCTTATCATTGATGCATTTGATGAATTGGTGCTCCACCATAAAATGTGTATATTTTCATTTTCAGAATTACTTACATGGATCAAGGAAAGGTTTGATTGCATATGGAAAGCATGGGAGGTTAATGAAGTTGATTGGGGACCAAATCCAAGTATTCCCAACGTTCTCCACCTGGACACCACGTCACTTTTGGTCCAAGGAAAGAAAGAGATCAAATCCAACACGTTTTGGGGCTGGATTCGAACTCCAGGACAGCTCCAACTTGTGTTGTTCACCACAGTCGCATACGGAATCGGATTGGGACGTTCTAGCACTTTTTGGAAAGCTTATCAAGTCTATTTTCCAACGGATCTAGACTCATGGCTATATCTTATCCGATGCTTCCGCAATCGTCGTTTCAATGCCGGGGCCTTTTCTGCCTTTGGTGCTGTGTCACCCTATTTTGGGCTGATGGCCCATGTATCAAGTTGGGTTCATTAGGGACGTGTCCTAGGGTTGGAGAACGACCCCAACACCCCCTGGTCGTTCCCCTAGGTATTAATAAGGATTAGAGCCGCCACAAACAGATTGGGTTTTGTTTTGTTGAAAGTTTAGCCATTGCTACTTCCTTGTAGACGCGTGTGTCGACTAGACCATCCGTTCTACTCGATTCAGAACCCCAACTTTGTGATTTCAGATTGGTTTTCATCTCCATATTTGCAATTGAGTTGCTTGTTCTACTTGTTCTTGCTTGTTCCTCGATTGCTTGCAGGAATTACCCTAGTGGTTTGGTTGATCGTGTTCCACAAGATCGCGACGGCTGTTGGAGGTGGTGTATCGGTTGCTAAGGCGCAGCATCCTTGGATGGTTGTAGTCGGGCCATGAACGTCATCTCCATCCCCAAATCGAGTTATCCACCTTCTCTCATCGAAAGATCAGGATTCACCCTAGCGGGTTCATATCAGAGGAGATCCATCAGGTGCGTCCAAAATGATTTCTGAGCCTATGGGACGTTTGGCGCAAACCGTGCACCTATCTTGTGTCAGGATTAGCTCTACGTCCAAACAGACCAAAACGAGCATCCACATGTGCCTCGTCACCTAGGAGTACCATCAGGTGCGTCGAAAACGATTTTCAAGCCTATGGTACGTTCGACGCAAACTGTGCATCTATCTTGCGTCAAGATTAGCGCTATCTCCAAACAGAACAAAACGAGCATCCACTTGAGCCTCGTCACCTAGGAGTACCATCGAGCACATCCAAAAATGATTTCTAAGCCTATCCTACGTTCCACGCAAACTGTGCACCTATCTTGCGTCAAGGTTAGCACTATGTCTAACACAGACCAAAACAAGCATCCACTAGAGCTTCGTCACCTAGGAGTACCATCGAGCGCGTCTAAAACGATTTCCAAGCCTATGGAACGTTCGACGCAAACCATGCACCAATCTCGCATCAAGATTAGCACTGTCTCCAAACAGACCAAAACGAGCGTCCACTTAAGCCACTTCACCTAGGAGTACCATCGGGTGTGTCCAAAACGATTTTTGTGCCTATGGTATGTTTGGCGCAAACAGTGCGCCTATCTAGCACTAACAGTACCGCGTCTCCAAATGGATTGAAACGAGATTCCAGATGACCAATGTCACCTAGGAGATCCATCGGGCGCATCCAAAATGATTTCTGAGCCTGTGGTACGTTCGGCGCAAACCGTGTACCTATCTTGCGTCAAGGTTAGCACTATCTCCAACAAACCAAAACGACCATCCACTTCAGCTTCGTCACCTAGGAGTACCATCGGGTGCGTCTAAAACGATTTCTGAGCCTATGGTATGTTCAACGAAAACTGTGCACCTATCTTGCGTCAAGATTTGCACTATCTCAAAACATACCAAAACGAGCATCCGCTTGAGCCACGTCACCTAGGAGTACCATCGGGTGCGTCCAAAACGATTTCTGTGTCTATGGTACGTTTGGCGCAAACCGTGCTCCAATCTTGCACTAACACTACCACTGTCTCCAAATGGATTGAAATGAGATTCCACATGACCAATGTCACATAGGAGATCCATCGGGTGCGTCCAAAATGATTTCTAACCCTATGTTAAGTTCGGCGCAAACCGTGTTTCTATCTTGCGTCAAGATTAGCACTATCTCCAAAGAGACCAAAACGAGCATCCACTTGAGCCTCTTCAGCAAGGAGTACCATCGGGTGTGTCTGAAATGATTTTCGAGCTTGTGGTACGTTCGGCGCAAACCGTGCACCTATCTTGCATCAAGATTAGCACTATCTCCAAAGAGACTAAAACAAGTAACCACTTGAGCCACGTCACCTGGAAGTACCATCGAGTGCATCCGAAAATGATTTCTGAGCTACTTTTGGCGCAAACCGTGCACCTATCTTGCACTAACTCTAACAGTGTCTCCAAATAGATTGAAACGAGATTCCACATGACCAATGTCACCGAGGAGATCCATCAGGTGCGTACAAAATGATTTCTGAGACTATGGGACGTTAGGCGCAAACCGTGCACCTATCCTGTGTCAAGATTAGCTCTATGTCCAAACAGACCAAAACGAGCATCCACATGTGCCTCGTCACCTAGGAGTACCATCAGGTGCGTCGAAAACGATTTTCAAGCCAGTGGTACGTTCGACGCAAACCGTGCATCTATCTTGCGTCAAGATTAACGCTATCTCCAAACAGAACAAAACGAGCATCCACTTGAGCCTCGTCACCTAGCAGTACCATCGAGCACATCCAAAATGATTTCTAAGCCTATCCTACGTTCCACGCAAACCGTGCACCTATCTTGCGTCAAGGTTAGCACTATGTCTAACACAGACCAAAACAAGCATCCACTTGAGCTTCATCACCTAGGAGTACCATCGAGCGCGTCTAAAACGATTTCCAAGCCTATGGAACGTTCGACACAAACCATGCACCAATCTCGCATCAAGATTAGCACTGTCTCCAAATAGACCAAAACGAGCGTCCACTTAAGCCACTTCACATAGGAGTACCATCGGGTGCGTCCAAAACGATTTTTGTGCCTATGGTATGTTTGGCGCAAACAGTGCACCTATCTTGCACTAACAGTACCGCGTCTCCAAATGGATTGAAACGAGATTCCAGATGACCAATGTCACCTAGGAGATCCATCGGGCGCATCCAAAATGATTTCTGAGCCTGTGGTACGTTCGACGCAAACCGTGCACCTATCTTGCGTCAAGGTTAGCACTATCTCCAACAAACCAAAACGACCATCCACTTCAGCTTCGTCACCTAGGAGTACCATCGGGTGCGTCTAAAACGATTTCTGAGCCTATGGTATGTTCAACGGAAACCGTGCACCTATCTTGCGTCAAGATTTGCACTATCTCAAAACATACCAAAACGAGCATCCGCTTGAGCCACGTCACCTAGGAGTACCATCGGGTGCGTCCAAAACGATTTCTGTGTCTATGGTACGTTTGGCGCAAACCGTGCTCCAATCTTGCACTAACACTACCACTGTCTCCAAATGGATTGAAATGAGATTCCACATGACCCAATGTCACATAGGAGATCCATCGGGTGCGTCCAAAATGATTTCTAACCCTATGTTAAGTTCGGCGCAAACCGTGTTTCTATCTTGCGTCAAGATTAGCACTATCTCCAAAGAGACCAAAACGAGCATCCACTTGAGCCTCTTCAGCAAGGAGTACCATCGGGTGTGTCTGAAATGATTTTCGAGCTTGTGGTACGTTCGGCGCAAACCGTGCACCTATCTTGCATCAAGATTAGCACTATCTCCAAAGAGACTAAAACAAGTAACCACTTGAGCCACGTCACCTGGAAGTACCATCGAGTGCATCCCAAAATGATTTCTGAGCTACTTTTGGCGCAAACCGTGCACCTATCTTGCACTAACTCTAACAGTGTCTCCAAATAGATTGAAACGAGATTCCACATGACCAATGTCACCGAGGAGATCCATCAGGTGCGTACAAAATGATTTCTGAGACTATGGGACGTTAGGCGCAAACCGTGCACCTATCCTGTGTCAAGATTAGCTCTATGTCCAAACAGACCAAAACGAGCATCCACATGTGCCTCGTCACCTAGGAGTACCATCAGGTGCGTCGAAAACGATTTTCAAGCCAGTGGTACGTTCGACGCAAACCGTGCATCTATCTTGCGTCAAGATTAACGCTATCTCCAAACAGAACAAAACGAGCATCCACTTGAGCCTCGTCACCTAGGAGTACCATCGAGCACATCCAAAATGATTTCTAAGCCTATCCTACGTTCCACGCAAACCGTGCACCTATCTTGCGTCAAGGTTAGCACTATGTCTAACACAGACCAAAACAAGCATCCACTTGAGCTTCATCACCTAGGAGTACCATCGAGCGCGTCTAAAACGATTTCCAAGCCTATGGAACGTTCGACACAAACCATGCACCAATCTCGCATCAAGATTAGCACTGTCTCCAAACAGACCAAAACGAGCGTCCACTTAAGCCACTTCACATATCGGTGCAACATAAGAGCAGGGTTTGCGCCGAACGTACAATAGGCCTAGAAATCATTTTGGACGCACCCGACGATACTCCTAGGTGACGAGGCTCAAGTGGAAGCATGTTTGAGTCCGTTTGGAGATTGTGCTAATCTTGGCGCAAGATAGGTGCGCGGTTTTTGTCGAATGTACCACCGAATCAAAAATCATCTTAGACACACCATGTGGAACTCCTAGGTGAGTAGGTCGTGTGGAATGTCGTTTCGGTCCATTTGGAGACGATGTTAGTGTTAGTACAATATATGTGCACGGTTTGCGCCCAACGTACAATAGGCTCAGAAATCGTTTTGGACACACCCGATAATACTCCTAGGTGACGAGGCTCAAGTGGAAGCTTGTTTGATTCTATTTGGAGATAGTGCTAATCTTGATGCAAAAAATATGTGTGGTTTGTGTCGAACGTACCATTGGCTCGGAAATCATGTTGGACGCACCGATGGAACTCCTACGTGAGTGGGTCATATGGAATCTCGTTTTGGTCCGTTTAGAGACAGTGTTAGTGTCAGTGCAGTATAAGAGTAGGGTTTGCTCCGAACGTACAATAGGCTTAGAAATCATTTTGGACGCACCCAACGATACTCCTTGGTGACGAGGCTCAAGTGGAAGCTTGTTGGACTCAATGCAAGAAAGTTGCGCGGTTTGTTTATAATGTACCATCGGATCAGAAATCGTCTTGGACGCACCCGATGAAACTCCTAGGTTGGTCATGTGGAATCTCATTTCGGTCTGTTTGGAGACAGTGTTAGTGTCGGTGCAATATAGGTGCTCGGTTTGCGCCGAACGTACAATAGGCTTAGAAATCATTTTGGACGCACCAGATGATACTCCTACGTCACGAGGCTCAAGTGGAACCTTGTTTGAGTCCGTTTGGATATAGTGGTAAACTCGATGCAAGAATGGTGTGCAGTTTGGGTCGAATGTACCATCGGATCGGAAATCGTTTTGGACGCACCCGACGATACTCCTAGGTGACGAGGCTCAAGTGGAAGCTTGTTTGAGTCTGTTTTGAGATAGTGCTAATCTTGACGCAAGAAATGTGCATGGTTTGTGTCCAACGTACCATTGGCTTGGAAAACATGTTGGACGCACCCGATGGAACTCCAAGGTGAGTGGTTCATGTGGAATCTCGTTTTGGTCCATTTAGAGACAGTGTTAGTGTCGGTGCAATATAGGTGCACGGTTTGCGCTGAACGTACAATAGGCTCAGAAATTGTTTTGGACGCATACGACGATACTCTAGGTGACGAGGCTCAAGAGGAAGCTTGTTGGACTCCGTTTAGAGATAGTGGTAACCCTGATGCAAGAAAGGTGCGCGGTTTGTGTCGAATGTAACATCAGCTCAGAAATCATATTGGTCGCAACCAGTGGAACTCCTAAGTGAGTAGGTCATGTGGAATCTCATTTTGGTCTATTTTGAGATAGTGTTAGTATCGGTGCAATATAGGTGCACGGTTTGCACCGAACGTATGATAGGCTCAGAAATCGTTTTGGACGCACCCGACGATACTGCTAGGTGAGTGTGTCATGTGGAATCTCGTTTAGATCCGTTTGGAGATAGTGTTACTGTCGGTGCAACATAAGTGCATTGTTTGCGCCGAATGTACAATAGGCTCACAAATCATATTGGATGCAAGAAAGGTGTGCGGTTTGTTTCGAATGTACCATTGGATCAAAAATCGTCTTGGACGCACCTGATGGAACACATAGGTGAGTGGGTCATGTGGAATCTTGTTTCGGTCCGTTTGGAGACAGTGTTAGTGTCAGTGCAATATAGGTGTGCGGTTTGCGCCGAACGTACAATAGGCTCCGAAATCGTTTTGCACGCGCCTGACGATACTCCTAGGTGACGAGGCTCAAATGGAAGCTTGTTTGAGTCCATTTTCTAGAGAGTGGTAATCTCGATACAAGAAAGGTGCGCGGTTTGTGTCAAATGTACCATCGGCTCGGAAATCATCTTCGATGCACCCGATGGAACTTCTAGGTGAGTGGGTCATGTGGAATCTCATTTCGGACGGTTTGCGCTGAACGTACAATAGGCTTAGAAATAGTTTTGGACGCACCCAACGATACTCCTAGGTGACGAGGCTCAAGTGGAAGCTTGTTTCAGTTTGTTTGGAGATAGTGCTAGTCTTGACATAAGATACGTGCGCGGTTTGGGTCGAACGTACCATTGGCTCAGAAATCATGTTGGACGCACCCGATGGAACTCCTAGGTGAGTGAGTCTTGTGGAATCTCATTTCAGTCCATTTGGATACAGTGTTTGTGTCGGTGCAATATAGGTGCATGGTTGCGCCGAACGTACAATAGGCTCAAAAATCATTTTGGACGCACCCGATGATACTCCTAGTGACGAGGCTCAAGTAGAAGCTTGTTTGTGTCTGTTTGGAGATAGTGGTAATCTTGAAGCAAGAAATGTGCGCGGTTTGTGTCGAACGTACCATTGGCTCGGAAATCATGTTGGACGCTCCCAATGGAACTCCTAGGTGAGTGGGTCATGTGGAATCTCATTTCTATCCGCTTGGAGACAGTGTTACTGTCGGTGGCAATATAAGGGCAAGGATTGCGCGAACGTACCATAGGCTCAGAATTTGTTTTGGATGCTCCAGATGATACTCCTAGGTGATGAGTGTCAAGTGGAAGCTTTTGAGTCCGTTTGGAGATAGTGCTAATCTTGAAGCAAGAAATGTGCGCGGTTTGTGTCGAACGTACCATTGGCTTGGAAATCATGTTGGACGCACCCGATGGAACTGCTAGGTTAGTGGGTCATGTGTAATCTCGTTTCGGTCCGTTTGGAGACAGTGTTAGTGTCGGTGCAATATAGGTGCTCGGTTTGCGCCGAACATACAACAGGCTCAGAAATCGTTTTGGACGCACCCGACGATACTCCTAGGTGACGAGGCTCAAGTGGGAGCTTGTTGGAGTCCGTTTAGAGATGGGGGTAATGTGGAATGTACCATAGACCAGAAATCATATTGGTCGCACCCAATGGAACTGCTAGGTGAGTGGGTCATGTGGAATCTCATTTCGGTCCGTTTGGAGACAGTGTTAGTGTCGGTGCAATATATGTGCACGGTTTGCGCCGAACATACAACAGGTAAAGAAATCGATTTGGACGCACCCGATGGAACTCCTAGGTGAGTGGGTCTTGTGGAATCTCATTTCAGTCCATTTGGATACAGTGTTTATGTCGGTGCAATATAGGTGCATGGTTTGCGCCGAATGTACAATAGGCTCAAAAATCATTTTGGACACACCCGACGAAACTCCTAGGTGACGAGGCTCAAGTGGAAGCTTGTTTGTGTCTGTTTGGAGATAGTGGTAATCTTGAAGCAAGAAATGTGTGCGGTTTGTGTCGAACGTACCATTGGCTCGAAAATCATGTTGGACGCTCCCAATGGAACTCCTAGGTGAGTGGGTCATGTGGAATCCCATTTCTATCCATTTGGAGACAGTGTTACTGTCGGTGCAATATAAGGGCAAGGATTGCGCCGAACGTACCATAGGCTCAGAATTTGTTTTGGATGCACCAGATGATACTCCTAGGGGTGATGAGTGGTCAAGTGGAAGCTTTTTTGAGTCCGTTTGGAGATAGTGCTAATCTTGAAGCAAGAAATGTGCGCGGTTTGTGTCGAACGTACCATTAGCTCGAAAATCATGTTGGATGCACCCGATGGAACTGCAAGGTGAGTGGGTCATGTGTAATCTCGTTTCGGTCCGTTTGGAGACTGTGTTAGTGTCGGTGCAATATAGGTGCTCGGTTTGCACCGAACGTACAACCGGCTCAGAAATCATTTTGGACGCACCCGACGATACTCCTAGGTGACGAGGCTCAAGTGGGAGATTGCTGGAGTCCGTTTAGAGCTAGGGGTATCCTGATGCAAGAAAGGTGTGCGGTTTGTGTCGAATGTCCCATAGGCTAGAAATCATATTGGTCGCACCCAATGGAACTCCTAGGTGAGTGGGTCATGTGGAATCTCATTTTGGTATGTTTTGAGACAGTGTTAGTGTCGGTGCAATATAGGTGCACGGTTTGCCGCCAAACGTACAATAGGCTCAGAAATTGTTTTGACATGCCCGAAGATACTCCTAGGTGACGAGGATCAAGTGGAAGCTTGTTTGAGTCCGTTTGGAGTAGTGGTAGTGTTGATGCAAGAAATATGCGTGGTTTGTGTCGAACGTACCATTGGCTAGGAAATCATGTTGGATGCACCCGATGGAACTCCTATGTGAGTGGGTCATGTGGAATCTCGTTTTGGTCCATTTGGAGATAGTGTTAGTGTCGGTGCAATATAGGGCACTGTTTGCGCTGAACGTACAATAGGTTCAGAAATCATATTGGACGCACCCGACGATACTCCTAGGTGACGAGGCTCAAGTGGAAGCTTGTTTGAGTCTGTTTGAGATAGTGGTAATCTCGATGCAAGAAAGGTGCGCGGTTTGTTTTCGAATGTACCATTGGATCAAAAATCATCTTTGACGCACCCGATGGAAACTCCTAGGTGAGTGGGTCACGTGGAATCTTGTTTCAGTCCGTTTGGAGACAGTGTTAGTGTTAGTGCAATATAGGTGCACGGTTTGCGCCGAAAGTACAATAGGCTCAGAAATCGTTTTGGACGCGCCTGACGATACTCCAAGGTGACGAGGCTCAAATGGAAGCTTGTTTGAGTCCGTTTGGAGAGAGTGGTAATCTCGATGCA
>CM036226.1:36526057-36729326 GCA_020631735.1 Saccharum officinarum
GCCTCGTCACCTAGAAGTACCGTCGAGTGCATCCCAAAATGATTTCTGAGCTACGTTTGGCGCAAACCGTGCACTATATCTTGCACTGACTCTAACAGGTCTTCCAAATGGATTGAAACGAGATTCCACATGACCAATGTCACAGGATATCCATCAGGTGCGTCCAAATGATTTCCTGAGCCTATGGACGTTAGGCGCAAACCGTGCACCTATCTTGTGTCAAGATTAGCTCTATGTCCAAACAGACAAAACGAGCATCCACATGTGCCTCGTCACCTAGGAGTACCATCAGGTGCGTCAAAACGATTTTCAAGTATGGTACGTTCGCGCAAACCGTGCATCTATCTTGCGTCAAGATTAGCGCTATCTCCAAACAGAACAAAACGAGCATCCACTTGAGCTCGTCACCTAGGAGTACCATCGAGCACATCCAAAATGATTTCTGAGCCTATCCTACGTTCCACGCAAACTGTGCACCTATCTTGCGTCAAGGTTAGCACTATGTCTAACACAGACCAAAACAAGCATCCACTTGAGCTTCGTCACCTAGAGTACCATCGAGCGCGTCTAAAACGATTTCCAAGCCTATGGAACGTTTGACGCAAACCATACACCAATCTCGCATCAAGATTAGCACTGTCTCCAAACAGACCAAAACGAGCGTCTACTTAAGCCAGTTCACCTAGGAGTAGCATCGGGTGCGTCCAAAACGATTTTTATGCCTATGGTATGTTTGGCGCAAACAGTGCACCTATCTTGCACTAACTGTACCGCGTCTCCAAATGGATTGAAACGAGATTCCAGATGACCAATGTCACCTAGGAGATCCATCGGGCGCATCCAAAATGATTTCTGAGCCTGTGGTACGTTTGGCGTAAACCGTGCACCTATCTTGCGTCAAGGTTAGTACTATCTCCAACAAACCAAAACGACCATCCACTTCAGCTTCGTCACCTAGGAGTACCATCGGGTGCGTCTAAAACGATTTCTGGCTATGGTATGTTCAACGAAAACCGTGCACCTATCTTGCGTCAAGATTTGCACTATCTCAAACACTACCAAAACGAGCATCCGCTTGAGCCACGTCACCTAGGAGTACCATCGGGTGCGTCCAAAACGATTTCTGTGTCTATGGTACGTTTAGCGCAAACCGTGCTCCAATCTTGCACTGACACTACCACTGTCTCCAAATGGATTGAAATGAGATTCCACATGACCAATGTCATATAGGAGATCCATCGGGTGCGTCCAAAATGATTTCTAACCGTATGTTAAGTTCGGCGCAAACCGTGCATCTATCTTGCGTCAAGATTAGCACTATCTCCAAAGAGACCAAAACGAGCATCCACTTGTGCCTCTTCAGCAAGGAGTACCATTGGGTGTGTCTGAAATGATTTTCGAGCTTGTGGTACGTTCGGCGCAAACTGTGCACCTATCTTGCATCAAGATTAGCACTATCTCCAAAGAGACTAAAACAAGTAACCATTTGAGCCTCGTCACCTAGAAGTACCGTCGAGTGCATCCCAAAATGATTTCTGAGCTATGTTTGGCGCAAACCGTGCACCTATTTGCACTGACTCTAACAGTGTCTCCAAAATGGATTGAAACGAGATTCCACGTGACCAATGTCACCGAGGAGATCCATCAGGTGCGTCCAAAATGATTTCTGAGCCTATGGGACGTTAGGCGCAACCGTGCACCTATCTTGTGTCAAGATTAGCTCTATGTCCAAACAGACCAAAACGAGCATCCACATGTGCCTCGTCACCTAGGAGTACCATCAGGTGCGTCAAAAACAATTTTCAAGCCTATAGTACGTTCGACGCAAACCATGCATCTCTTGCGTCAAGATTAGCGCTATCTCCAAACAGAACAAAACGAGCATCCACTTGAGCCTCGTCACCTAGGAGTACCATCGAGCACATCCAAAATGATTTCTAAGCCTATCCTACGTTCCACGCAAACCGTGCACCTATCTTGCGTCAAGGTTAGCACTATGTCTAACACAGACCAAAACAAGCATCCACTTGAGCTTCGTCACCTAGGAGTACCATCGAGCGCGTCTAAAACGATTTCCAAGCCTATGGATTGTTCGACACAAACCATGCACCAATCTCGCATCAAGATTAGCACTATCTCCAAACAGACCAAAACGAGCGTCCACTTAAGCCACTTCACATAGGAGTACCATCGGGTGCGTCCAAAACGATTTTTGTGCCTATGGTATGTTTGGTGCAAACAGTGCGCCTATCTTGCACTAACAGTACCGCGTCTCCAAATGGATTCAAACGAGATTCCAGATGACCAATGTCACCTTGGAGATCCACCGGGCGCATCCAAAATGATTTCTGAGCCTGTGGTACGTTTGGCGCAAACCGTGCACCTATCTTGCGTCAAGGTTAGCACTATCTCCAACAAACCAAAACGACCATCCACTTCAGGTTCGTCACCTAGGAGTACCATCGGGTGCGTATAAAAGGATTTCTGAGCCTATGGTATGTTCAACGGAAACCGTGCACCTATCTTGCATCAAGATTTGCACTATCTCAAAACATACCAAAACGAGAATCCGCTTGAGCCACGTCACCTAGGAGTACCATCGGGTGCGTCCAAAACGATTTCTGTGTCTATGGTACGTTTGGCGCAAACCGTGCTCCAATCTTGCACTGACACTACCACTGTATCCAAATGGATTGAAATGAGATTCCACATGACCAATGTCACATAGGAGATCCATCGGGTGCTTCCAAAATGATTTCTAACCCTATGTTAAGTTCGGCGCAAACCGTGCATCTATCTTGCGTCAAGATTAGCACTATCTCCAAAGAGACCAAAACGAGCATCCACTTGACCTCTTCAGCAAGGAGTACCATCGGGTGTGTCTGAAATGATTTTCGAGCTTGTGGTACGTTCGGCGCAAACCGTGCACCTATCTTGCATCAAGATTAGCACTATCTCCAAAGAGACTAAAACAAGTAACCACTTGAGCATCGTCACCTAGAAGTACCATCGAGTGCATCCCAAATGATTTCTGAGCTACGTTTGGCGCAAACCGTGCACCTATCTTGCACTGACTCTAACAGTGTCTCCAAATGAATTGAAACGAGATTCCACATGACCAATGTCACCGAGGAGATCCATCAGGTGCGTCCAAAATGATTTCTGAGCCTATGGGACGTTTGGCGCAAACCGTGCACCTATCCTGTGTCAAGATTAGCTCTACGTCCAAACAGACCAAAACGAGCATCCACATGTGCCTCGTCACCTAGGAGTACCATCAGGTGCGTCGAAAACGATTTTCAAGCCTATGGTATACGTTCGACGCAACCGTGCATCTATCTTGCGTCAAGATTAGCGCTATCTCCAAACAGAACAAAACGAGCATCCACTTGAGCCTCGTCTCCTAGGAGTACCATCGAGCACATCCAAAATGATTTCTAAGCCTATCCTACGTTCCACGCAAACCGTGCACCTATCTTGCGTCAAGTTTAGCACTATGTCTAACACAGACAAAACAAGCATCCACTTGAGCTTCGTCACCTAGGAGTACCATCGAGCGCGTCTAAAACGATTTCCAAGCCTATGGAACGTTCGACGCAAACCATGCACCAATCTCGCATCAAGATTAGCACTGTCTCCAAACAGACGAAAACGAGCGTCCATTAAGCCACTTCACCTAGGAGTACCATCGGGTGCGTCCAAAAACGATTTTTGTGCCTATGGTATGTTTGGCGCAAACAGTGCGCCTATCTTGCACTAACAGTACCGCGTCTCCAAATGGATTGAAACGAGATTCCAGATGACCAATGTCACCTAGGAGATCCATCGGGCGCATCCAAAATGATTTCTGAGCCTGTGGTACGTTCGGCGAAACCGTGCACCTATCTTGCGTCAAGGTTAGCACTATCTCAACAAACCAAAACGACCATCCACTTCAGCTTCGTCACCTAGGAGTACCATCGGTGCGTCTAAAACGATTTCTACGCCTATGGTATGTTCAACGGAAAACCGTGCACCTATCTTGCGTCAAGATTTGCACTATCTCAAAACATACCAAAACGAGCATCCGCTTGAGACACGTCACCTAGGAGTACCATCGGGTGCGTCAAACGATTTCTGTGTCTATGGTACGTTTGGCGCAAACCGTGCTCCAATCTTGCACTGACACTACACTGTCTCCAAATGGATTGAAATGAGATTCCCACATGACCAATGTCACATAGGAGATCCATCGGTTGCGTCCAAAATGATTTCTAACCCTATGTTAAGTTCGGCGCAAACCGTGCATCTATCTTGCGTCAAGATTAGCACTATCTCCAAGAAGACCAAAACGAGCATCCACTTGACCTCTTCAGCAAGGAGTACCATCAGGTGTGTCTGAAATGATTTTCGAGCTTGTGGTACGTTCGGCGCAAACCGTGCACCTATCTTGCATCAAGATTAGCACTATCTCCAAAGAGACTAAAACAAGTAACCACTTGAGCATCGTCACCTAAAAGTACCATTGAGTGCTTCCCAAAATGATTTCTGAGCTACGTTTGGCGCAAACCATGCACCTATCTTGCACTGATTCTAACAGTGTCTCCAAATGGATTGAAACGAGATTCCACATGACCAATGTCACCGAGGATGATGAGGACATCATTGGCTCAAATATGACCATGTCAACCACTTCTATACCAAAGGTGCAACCATTCTATATGAGGCTTATCATTGATGCATTTGATGAATTGGTGCTCCACCATAAAATATGTATATTTTCATTTTCAGAATTACTTACATGGATCAAGGAAAGGTTGATTGCATATGGAAGCATGGGAGGTTAATGAAGTTGATTGGGGACCAAATCCAAGTATTCCCAACGTTCTCCACCTGGACACCACGTCACTTTTGGTCCAAGGAAAGAAAGAGATCAAATCCAACACGTTTTGGGGCTGGATTCGAACTCCAGGACAGCTCCAACTTGTGTTGTTCACCACAGTCGCATACGGAATCGGATTGGACGTTCTAGCACTTTTGGAAAGCTTATCAAGTCTATTTTCCAACGGATCTAGACTCATGGCTATATCTTATCCGATGCTTCCGCAATCGTCGTTTCAATGCCGGGCCTTTTCTGCCTTTGGTGCTGTGTCACCCTATTTTGGGCTGATGGCCCATGTATCAAGTTGGGTTCATTAGGGACGTGTCCTAGGGTTGGAGAACGACCCCAACACCCCTGGTCGTTCCCCTAGGTATTAATAAGGATTAGAGCCGCCACAAACAGATTGGGTTTTGTTTTGTTGAAAGTTTAGCCATTGCTACTTCCTTGTAGACGCGTGTTGTCGACTAGACCATCCGTTCTACTCGATTCAGAACCCCAACTTTGTGATTTCAGATTGGTTTTTCATCTCCATATTTGCAATTGAGTTGCTTGTTCTACTTGTTCTTGCTTGTTCCTCGATTGCTTGCAGGAATTACCCTAGTGGTTTGGTTGATCGTGTTCCACAAGATCGCGACGGCTGTTGGAGGTGGTGTATCGGTTGCTAAGGCGCAGCATCCTTGGATGGTTGTAGTCGGGCCATGAACGTCATCTCCATCCCAAATCGAGTTATCCACCTTCTCTCATCGAAAGATCAGGATTCACCCTAGCGGGTTCATATCAGTTGGTAATCAGAGCAAGGTTGATCGGTGAGAGACTTCTAGTTCTTTGCTGTTTTTAATCTCCCTATGGTCCAGAAAAAGCCAAAACAAAATTAGTAGATTAGTTCTTCATAATCCGAAAACCCCTTTGAGCTTAATACTATTACTGCTTAGTTAGGGCTTATTGAATTAACGGTGCATCGTCGTGCAAGTTGCTGGTCTTAGCGTCTAGTCGTTTAGAGTTTCGAGTTCTAGTCACGTTTCTGTCACCATCGCAGATTTGAGTTTATTTGTTTCTCTCTAGGAATCCAAGTGGATTTTCAAATTCCTTTGTTTTGTTTACCACCATTATCCTAGCCACGTCCTTGGAGGTTTCCATCCACGTCCATATTTCCATCTACAAAAGGAAATCCAACAAGATCAAGATAGAATTCGATTCGGAGTCCTGTTTTATCTTGAAAACAAAAGCACCATATTTTCCTTTGTCAGGAGTCTGAATAGGGAGTTTAAATACAATCTGAAAACCTTAACTTGTCCTCTTTCCAACGGATCAGAGCTTGGTCCCAAATTCATTCTGAGCGCTTCGCAATTGCCCTGGAGATTTGCGCGTCTGCTGGTTTTGCAAAACAACCACTTGTTCACTTTGCTACTGAATCACCCTTCCAAGGAAACATTTAATTGCTGTAAGTAGCTTGTTATTTCTTGTTGCAAAATTTCAGTTTTTGTGCTAGTTGAAAAAGAACAGAAAAAGAAAGAAGAAAGAAAAGAAAGAAAGAAAGAAAAAAGAAGAGAAAGAAGAAGAGAAGAGTTTTTCTTTTGTTGTTATTCCTGTCCTTGTGATCCTTCTTTGCTGCTGCTCAGTGACTTCGTTTGTGTCCAGGCTTGCGTCTCTAGCATGTACTAGCCTAGGACCAGCATAATAACGTCGTTGAGCGTTTTGTTCAATTTGCTTGCAACTAACGTGGTTCTAGTACTTCCTTGCTTTAGCCACACTATAGCTCCACATATTTCGACTACAGCTTGACAGGTGTTGTTGTTGGCGGCACCGATACACTTCACTCCAACGGTTGTAGACTTGTTTGGTTGCCGTCACCTCCTGTTTTGGCTTGGTAAGAACTTGTAGGGCTTGTTTTACACAGTTGAGTTTGAGAGAATTAATCTCTGACACATCCTAGTAGTTGATTAGGAGGATACCTATTATTTTTGTGTTTCTTGTTTCTACTAATCATGGCAGGTGATATGGAGATTTTTTGAGCTGTTGAAACTAGACCCTCATATTCAGGATGTCATTCAACACTTGCCATTATATGATGGTAAGTTTGATCCTAAGCTTACATCGATTGGGAGTTAAAAGTAGACAATGAATTTGATGAGCATGACCTATCCGAGAAACAAAAGATTTGTATTGCCTCTAATATTTTGATTGAATATGCTTTGCTAGAATGGAACACATTTGTAGGCACATCAAAGTTCCAGAATCTTGGAAAGACTTCAAATTTCTTTTTAGAGATGCATTCGTTCCTGCATATTATGTTGATTATTTGCTTGCAAAATTAGACAACTTGAAGCAGGGTAGCAAGACTGTGAAACAATACTACCATATAATTTTAAGATTTGTATCATGTTTGGTGGATTGGATGAATGCATGGAAGATGTTATGAGTAGATTCATGAGAGGGCTCAATTCTGAAATTCGAACCTTATTAATTAGCAAATCATATTGCCATATTGGTCAATTGTTTTGTCTGGTCTCAATGCTGAAAAAGAGATTCTATTATCTGTGAATACTTGCAGAATGATGTGACCCATAATGTCCAAAATTTGTCCACTCTGCATGCTAATGAAGAGCAACAAATAGTGGAACCCACTACTAATTTTCCTTTGTCACAAAATGAATTACTCGCGTTCTTGTGATAAGAGGAGTTGTGTGTTGATGATTCTTTTACTCCCTATTCCACAAGTAGCAAATAAGTGTGATACTTTTGGTTTGGAACCATACAAATGTGCTGAAGATAAGCTTTTTCATCCTATTACATGTGCACCAGATGAACTGAATTTGTTGTCCTCTTTAAATACTTTGGGTTATATAGAATTTGATATTCTGTGTAATCTAAATTGTCTAAAAGAGAAACTTAAATTTGATTCTATTTTGCCAAGTTTTAATCATTGTTCGCTTCATGCAATTGGCAAATATGACAACAAAGGAGAATATTTGGTGCATAAAGTTTATATTTGCTCTAATCTGAAATATCCTTTTGGGCCACAATACCATGATCAAATTGAGGGCTGCACTAACACTAATGATGTCTTGCAAAGTTTTTCTAGTTTTTCCCAAATGCAACAGGAATAAATATCAAGAAGGGGAGCACGTTCACTTTTACCTACAACACATCTCCAACAAAGGTCAAACCGAGGACGGTTTGCTGTCAAGAAGGGGAGAATGATGAGGACATCATTGGCTCAAATATGACCATGTCAACCACTTCTATACCAAAGGTGCAACCATTCTATATGAGGCTTATCATTGATGCATTTGATGAATTGGTGCTCCACCATAAAATGTGTATATTTTCATTTTCAGAATTACTTACATGGATCAAGGAAAGGTTTGATTGCATATGGAAGCATGGGAGGTTAATGAAGTTGATTGGGGACCAAATCCAAGTATTCCCAACGTTCTCCACCTGGACACCACGTCACTTTTGGTCCAAGGAAAGAAAGAGATCAAATCCAACACGTTTTGGGGCTGGATTCGAACTCCAGGACAGCTCCAACTTGTGTTGTTCACCACAGTCGCATACGGAATCGGATTGGGACGTTCTAGCACTTTTTGGAAAGCTTATCAAGTCTATTTTCCAACGGATCTAGACTCATGGCTATATCTTATCCGATGCTTCCGCAATCGTCGTTTCAATGCCGGGGCCTTTTCTGCCTTTGGTGCTGTGTCACCCTATTTGGGCTGATGGCCCATGTATCAAGTTGGGGTTCATTAGGGACGTGTCCTAGGGTTGGAGAACGACCCCAACACCCCTGGTCGTTCCCCTAGGTATTAATAAGGATTAGAGCCGCCACAAACAGATTGGGTTTTGTTTTGTTGAAAGTTTAGCCATTGCTACTTCCTTGTAGACGCGTGTGTCGACTAGACCATCCGTTCTACTCGATTCAGAACCCCAACTTTGTGATTTCAGATTGGTTTTCATCTCCATATTTGCAATTGAGTTGCTTGTTCTACTTGTTCTTGCTTGTTCCTCGATTGCTTGCAGGAATTACCTAGTGGTTTTGGTTGATCGTGTTCCACAAGATCGCGACGGCTGTTGGAGGTGGTGTATCGGTTGCTAAGGCGCAGCATCCTTGGATGGTTGTAGTCGGGCCATGAACGTCATCTCCATCCCAAATCGAGTTATCCACCTTCTCTCATCGAAAGATCAGGATTCACCCTAGCGGGTTCATATCAGAGGAGATCCATCAGGTGCGTCCAAAATGATTTCTGAGCCTATGGGACGTTTGGCGCAAACCGTGCACCTATCTTGTGTCAGGATTAGCTCTACGTCCAAACAGACCAAAACGAGCATCCACATGTGCCTCGTCACCTAGGAGTACCATCAGGTGCGTCGAAAACGATTTTCAAGCCTATGGTACGTTCGACGCAAACTGTGCATCTATCTTGCGTCAAGATTAGCGCTATCTCCAAACAGAACAAAACGAGCATCCACTTGAGCCTCGTCACCTAGGAGTACCATCGAGCACATCCAAAAATGATTTCTAAGCCTATCCTACGTTCCACGCAAACTGTGCACCTATCTTGCGTCAAGGTTAGCACTATGTCTAACACAGACCAAAACAAGCATCCACTAGAGCTTCGTCACCTAGGAGTACCATCGAGCGCGTCTAAAACGATTTCCAAGCCTATGGAACGTTCGACGCAAACCATGCACCAATCTCGCATCAAGATTAGCACTGTCTCAAACAGACCAAAACGAGCGTCCACTTAAGCCACTTCACCTAGGAGTACCATCGGGTGTGTCCAAAACGATTTTTGTGCCTATGGTATGTTTGGCGCAAACAGTGCGCCTATCTAGCACTAACAGTACGCGTCTCCAAATGGATTGAAACGAGATTCCAGATGACCAATGTCACCTAGGAGATCCATCGGGCGCATCCAAAATGATTTCTGAGCCTGTGGTACGTTCGGCGCAAACCGTGTACCTATCTTGCGTCAAGGTTAGCACTATCTCCACAAACCAAAACGACCATCCACTTCAGCTTCGTCACCTAGGAGTACCATCGGGTGCGTCTAAAACGATTTCTGAGCCTATGGTATGTTCAACGAAAACTGTGCACCTATCTTGCGTCAAGATTTGCACTATCTCAAAACATACCAAAACGAGCATCCGCTTGAGCCACGTCACCTAGGAGTACCATCGGGTGCGTCCAAAACGATTTCTGTGTCTATGGTACGTTTGGCGCAAATCGTGCTCCAATCTTGCACTGACACTACCACTGTCTCCAATGGATTGAAATGAGATTCCACATGACCAATGTCACATAGGAGATCCATCGGGTGCGTCCAAAATAATTTCTAACCCTATGTTAAGTTCGGCGCAAACCGTGTTTCTATCTTGCGTCAAGATTAGCACTATCTCCAAAGAGACAAAACGAGCATCCACTTGAGCCTCTTCAGCAAGGAGTACCATCGGGTGTGTCTGAAATGATTTTCGAGCTTGTGGTACGTTCGGCGCAAACCGTGCACCTATCTTGCATCAAGATTAGCACTATCTCCAAAGAGACTAAAACAAGTAACCACTTGAGCCACGTCACCTGGAAGTACCATCGAGTGCATCCGAAAATGATTTCTGAGCTACTTTTGGCGCAAACCGTGCACCTATCTTGCACTAACTCTAACAGTGTCTCCAAATAGATTGAAACGAGATTCCACATGACCAATGTCACCGAGGAGATCCATCAGGTGCGTACAAAATGATTTCTGAGACTATGGGACGTTAGGCGCAAACCGTGCACCTATCCTGTGTCAAGATTAGCTCTATGTCCAAACAGACCAAAACGAGCATCCACATGTGCCTCGTCACCTAGGAGTACCATCAGGTGCGTCGAAAACGATTTTCAAGCCAGTGGTACGTTCGACGCAAACCGTGCATCTATCTTGCGTCAAGATTAACGCTATCTCCAAACAGAACAAAACGAGCATCCACTTGAGCCTCGTCACCTAGCAGTACCATCGAGCACATCCAAAATGATTTCTAAGCCTATCCTACGTTCCACGCAAACCGTGCACCTATCTTGCGTCAAGGTTAGCACTATGTCTAACACAGACCAAAACAAGCATCCACTTGAGCTTCATCACCTAGGAGTACCATCGAGCGCGTCTAAAACGATTTCCAAGCCTATGGAACGTTCGAACAAACCATGCACCAATCTCGCATCAAGATTAGCACTGTCTCCAAATAGACCAAAACGAGCGTCCACTTAAGCCACTTCACATAGGAGTACCATCGGTGCGTCCAAAACGATTTTTGTGCCTATGGTATGTTTGGCGCAAACAGTGCACCTATCTTGCACTAACAGTACCGCGTCTCCAAATGGATTGAAACGAGATTCCAGATGACCAATGTCACCTAGGAGATCCATCGGGCGCATCCAAAATGATTTCTGAGCCTGTGGTACGTTCGACGCAAACCGTGCACCTATCTTGCGTCAAGGTTAGCACTATCTCCAACAAACCAAAACGACCATCCACTTCAGCTTCGTCACCTAGGAGTACCATCGGGTGCGTCTAAAACGATTTCTGAGCCTATGGTATGTTCAACGGAAACCGTGCACCTATCTTGCGTCAAGATTTGCACTATCTCAAAACATACCAAAACGAGCATCCGCTTGAGCCACGTCACCTAGGAGTACCATCGGGTGCGTCCAAAACGATTTCTGTGTCTATGGTACGTTTGGCGCAAACCGTGCTCCAATCTTGCACTAACACTACCACTGTCTCCAAATGGATTGAAATGAGATTCCACATGACCAATGTCACATAGGAGATCCATCGGGTGCGTCCAAAATGATTTCTAACCCTATGTTAAGTTCGGCGCAAACCGTGTTTCTATCTTGCGTCAAGATTAGCACTATCTCCAAAGAGACCAAAACGAGCATCCACTTGAGCCTCTTCAGCAAGGAGTACCATCGGGTGTGTCTGAAATGATTTTCGAGCTTGTGGTACGTTCGGCGCAAACCGTGCACCTATCTTGCATCAAGATTAGCACTATCTCCAAAGAGACTAAAACAAGTAACCACTTGAGCCACGTCACCTGGAAGTACCATCGAGTGCATCCCAAAATGATTTCTGAGCTACGTTTGGCGCAAACCGTGCACCTATCTTGCACTAACTCTAACAGTGTCTCCAAATAGATTGAAACGAGATTCCACATGACCAATGTCACGAGGAGATCCATCAGGTGCGTACAAAATGATTTCTGAGACTATGGGACGTTAGGCGCAAACCGTGCACCTATCCTGTGTCAAGATTAGCTCTATGTCCAAACAGACCAAAACGAGCATCCACATGTGCCTCGTCACCTAGGAGTACCATCAGGTGCGTCGAAAACGATTTTCAAGCCAGTGGTACGTTCGACGCAAACCGTGCATCTATCTTGCGTCAAGATTAACGCTATCTCCAAACAGAACAAAACGAGCATCCACTTGAGCCTCGTCACCTAGGAGTACCATCGAGCACATCCAAAATGATTTCTAAGCCTATCCTACGTTCCACGCAAACCGTGCACCTATCTTGCGTCAAGGTTAGCACTATGTCTAACACAGACCAAAACAAGCATCCACTTGAGCTTCATCACCTAGGAGTACCATCGAGCGCGTCTAAAACGATTTCCAAGCCTATGGAACGTTCGACACAAACCATGCACCAATCTCGCATCAAGATTAGCACTGTCTCCAAACAGACCAAAACGAGCGTCCACTTAAGCCACTTCACATATCGGTGCAACATAAGAGCAGGGTTTGCGCCGAACGTACAATAGGCCTAGAAATCATTTTGGACGCACCCGACGATACTCCTAGGTGACGAGGCTCAAGTGGAAGCATGTTTGAGTCCGTTTGGAGATTGTGCTAATCTTGGCGCAAGATAGGTGCGCGGTTTTTGTCGAATGTACCACCGAATCAAAAATCATCTTAGACACACCATGTGGAACTCCTAGGTGAGTAGGTCGTGTGGAATGTCGTTTCGGTCCATTTGGAGACGATGTTAGTGTTAGTACAATATATGTGCACGGTTTGCGCCCAACGTACAATAGGCTCAGAAATCGTTTTGGACACACCCGATAATACTCCTAGGTGACGAGGCTCAAGTGGAAGCTTGTTTGATTCTATTTGGAGATAGTGCTAATCTTGATGCAAAAAATATGTGTGGTTTGTGTCGAACGTACCATTGGCTCGGAAATCATGTTGGACGCACCCGATGGAACTCCTACGTGAGTGGGTCATATGGAATCTCGTTTTGGTCCGTTTAGAGACAGTGTTAGTGTCAGTGCAGTATAAGAGTAGGGTTTGCTCCGAACGTACAATAGGCTTAGAAATCATTTTGGACGCACCCAACGATACTCCTTGGTGACGAGGCTCAAGTGGAAGCTTGTTGGACTCAATGCAAGAAAGTTGCGCGGTTTGTTTATAATGTACCATCGGATCAGAAATCGTCTTGGACGCACCCGATGAAACTCCTAGGTTGGTCATGTGGAATCTCATTTCGGTCTGTTTGGAGACAGTGTTAGTGTCGGTGCAATATAGGTGCTCGGTTTGCGCCGAACGTACAATAGGCTTAGAAATCATTTTGGACGCACCAGATGATACTCCTACGTCACGAGGCTCAAGTGGAACCTTGTTTGAGTCCGTTTGGATATAGTGGTAAACTCGATGCAAGAATGGTGTGCAGTTTGGGTCGAATGTACCATCGGATCGGAAATCGTTTTGGACGCACCCGACGATACTCCTAGGTGACGAGGCTCAAGTGGAAGCTTGTTTGAGTCTGTTTTGAGATAGTGCTAATCTTGACGCAAGAAATGTGCATGGTTTGTGTCCAACGTACCATTGGCTTGGAAAACATGTTGGACGCACCCGATGGAACTCCAAGGTGAGTGGTTCATGTGGAATCTCGTTTTGGTCCATTTAGAGACAGTGTTAGTGTCGGTGCAATATAGGTGCACGGTTTGCGCTGAACGTACAATAGGCTCAGAAATTGTTTTGGACGCATACGACGATACTCCTAGGTGACGAGGCTCAAGAGGAAGCTTGTTGGACTCCGTTTAGAGATAGTGGTAACCCTGATGCAAGAAAGGTGCGCGGTTTGTGTCGAATGTAACATCAGCTCAGAAATCATATTGGTCGCAACCAGTGGAACTCCTAAGTGAGTAGGTCATGTGGAATCTCATTTTGGTCTATTTTGAGATAGTGTTAGTATCGGTGCAATATAGGTGCACGGTTTGCACCGAACGTATGATAGGCTCAGAAATCGTTTTGGACGCACCCGACGATACTGCTAGGTGAGTGTGTCATGTGGAATCTCGTTTAGATCCGTTTGGAGATAGTGTTACTGTCGGTGCAACATAAGTGCATTGTTTGCGCCGAATGTACAATAGGCTCACAAATCATATTGGATGCAAGAAAGGTGTGCGGTTTGTTTCGAATGTACCATTGGATCAAAAATCGTCTTGGACGCACCTGATGGAACACATAGGTGAGTGGGTCATGTGGAATCTTGTTTCGGTCCGTTTGGAGACAGTGTTAGTGTCAGTGCAATATAGGTGTGCGGTTTGCGCCGAACGTACAATAGGCTCCGAAATCGTTTTGCACGCGCCTGACGATACTCCTAGGTGACGAGGCTCAAATGGAAGCTTGTTTGAGTCCATTTTCTAGAGAGTGGTAATCTCGATACAAGAAAGGTGCGCGGTTTGTGTCAAATGTACCATCGGCTCGGAAATCATCTTCGATGCACCCGATGGAACTTCTAGGTGAGTGGGTCATGTGGAATCTCATTTCGGACGGTTTGCGCTGAACGTACAATAGGCTTAGAAATAGTTTTGGACGCACCCAACGATACTCCTAGGTGACGAGGCTCAAGTGGAAGCTTGTTTCAGTTTGTTTGGAGATAGTGCTAGTCTTGACATAAGATACGTGCGCGGTTTGGGTCGAACGTACCATTGGCTCAGAAATCATGTTGGACGCACCCGATGGAACTCCTAGGTGAGTGAGTCTTGTGGAATCTCATTTCAGTCCATTTGGATACAGTGTTTGTGTCGGTGCAATATAGGTGCATGGTTGCGCCGAACGTACAATAGGCTCAAAAATCATTTTGGACGCACCCGATGATACTCCTAGGTGACGAGGCTCAAGTAGAAGCTTGTTTGTGTCTGTTTGGAGATAGTGGTAATCTTGAAGCAAGAAATGTGCGCGGTTTGTGTCGAACGTACCATTGGCTCGGAAATCATGTTGGACGCTCCCAATGGAACTCCTAGGTGAGTGGGTCATGTGGAATCTCATTTCTATCCGCTTGGAGACAGTGTTACTGTCGGTGCAATATAAGGGCAAGGATTGCGCCGAACGTACCATAGGCTCAGAATTTGTTTTGGATGCTCCAGATGATACTCCTAGGTGATGAGTGTCAAGTGGAAGCTTTTGAGTCCGTTTGGAGATAGTGCTAATCTTGAAGCAAGAAATGTGCGCGGTTTGTGTCGAACGTACCATTGGCTTGGAAATCATGTTGGACGCACCCGATGGAACTGCTAGGTTAGTGGGTCATGTGTAATCTCGTTTCGGTCCGTTTGGAGACAGTGTTAGTGTCGGTGCAATATAGGTGCTCGGTTTGCGCCGAACATACAACAGGCTCAGAAATCGTTTTGGACGCACCCGACGATACTCCTAGGTGACGAGGCTCAAGTGGGAGCTTGTTGGAGTCCGTTTAGAGATGGGGGTAATGTGGAATGTACCATAGACCAGAAATCATATTGGTCGCACCCAATGGAACTGCTAGGTGAGTGGGTCATGTGGAATCTCATTTCGGTCCGTTTGGAGACAGTGTTAGTGTCGGTGCAATATATGTGCACGGTTTGCGCCGAACATACAACAGGTAAAGAAATCGATTTGGACGCACCCGATGGAACTCCTAGGTGAGTGGGTCTTGTGGAATCTCATTTCAGTCCATTTGGATACAGTGTTTATGTCGGTGCAATATAGGTGCATGGTTTGCGCCGAATGTACAATAGGCTCAAAAATCATTTTGGACACACCCGACGAACTCCTAGGTGACGAGGCTCAAGTGGAAGCTTGTTTGTGTCTGTTTGGAGATAGTGGTAATCTTGAAGCAAGAAATGTGTGCGGTTTGTGTCGAACGTACCATTGGCTCGAAAATCATGTTGGACGCTCCCAATGGAACTCCTAGGTGAGTGGGTCATGTGGAATCCCATTTCTATCCATTTGGAGACAGTGTTACTGTCGGTGCAATATAAGGGCAAGGATTGCGCCGAACGTACCATAGGCTCAGAATTTGTTTTGGATGCACCAGATGATACTCCTAGGTGATGAGTGTCAAGTGGAAGCTTTTTTGAGTCCGTTTGGAGATAGTGCTAATCTTGAAGCAAGAAATGTGCGCGGTTTGTGTCGAACGTACCATTAGCTCGAAAATCATGTTGGATGCACCCGATGGAACTGCAAGGTGAGTGGGTCATGTGTAATCTCGTTTCGGTCCGTTTGGAGACTGTGTTAGTGTCGGTGCAATATAGGTGCTCGGTTTGCACCGAACGTACAACCGGCTCAGAAATCATTTTGGACGCACCCGACGATACTCCTAGGTGACGAGGCTCAAGTGGGAGATTGCTGGAGTCCGTTTAGAGCTAGGGGTATCCTGATGCAAGAAAGGTGTGCGGTTTGTGTCGAATGTCCCATAGGCTAGAAATCATATTGGTCGCACCCAATGGAACTCCTAGGTGAGTGGGTCATGTGGAATCTCATTTTGGTATGTTTTGAGACAGTGTTAGTGTCGGTGCAATATAGGTGCACGGTTTGCGCCAAACGTACAATAGGCTCAGAAATTGTTTTGACATGCCCGAAGATACTCCTAGGTGACGAGGATCAAGTGGAAGCTTGTTTGAGTCCGTTTGGAGTAGTGGTAGTGTTGATGCAAGAAATATGCGTGGTTTGTGTCGAACGTACCATTGGCTAGGAAATCATGTTGGATGCACCCGATGGAACTCCTATGTGAGTGGGTCATGTGGAATCTCGTTTTGGTCCATTTGGAGATAGTGTTAGTGTCGGTGCAATATAGGGCACTGTTTGCGCTGAACGTACAATAGGTTCAGAAATCATATTGGACGCACCCGACGATACTCCTAGGTGACGAGGCTCAAGTGGAAGCTTGTTTGAGTCTGTTTGAGATAGTGGTAATCTCGATGCAAGAAAGGTGCGCGGTTTGTTTCGAATGTACCATTGGATCAAAAATCATCTTTGACGCACCCGATGGAACTCCTAGGTGAGTGGGTCACGTGGAATCTTGTTTCAGTCCGTTTGGAGACAGTGTTAGTGTTAGTGCAATATAGGTGCACGGTTTGCGCCGAAAGTACAATAGGCTCAGAAATCGTTTTGGACGCGCCTGACGATACTCCAAGGTGACGAGGCTCAAATGGAAGCTTGTTTGAGTCCGTTTGGAGAGAGTGGTAATCTCGATGCAAGAAAGGTGCGCGGTTTGTGTCAAATGTACCATCAGCTTAGAAATCATGTTGGATGCACCCGATGGAACTCCTAGGTGAGTGGGTCAGGTGGAATCTCGTTTTGCTTCGTTTGGAGATAGTGTTAGTGTTGGTGCAATATAGGTGCACCGTTTGCGCCGAACGTACAATAGGCTCAGAAATGATTTTGGACGCACCCGACGATACTCCTAGGTGACGAGGCTCAAGTGGAGGCTTGTTTGAGTCCGTTTGGAGATAGTGGTAATCTCGATGCAAGAAAGGTGTCTGGTTTGTTTCGAATGTACCATTGGATCAGAAATCATGTTGGACGCACCCGATGCAACTCCTAGGTGAGTGGGTCATGTGGAATGTCATTTCTGTCCGTTTGGAGACAGTGTTAGTGTCGGTGCAATATAACGGTAGGGTTTGCGCCGAACGTACCGTTTGGAGATAGTGGTCATGTCGATGCAAGAAAGCTGCACGGTTTGTTTCGAATGTACCATCGGATCAGAAATCAAGTTGGACTCACCCGATGCAACTCCTAGGTGAGTGGGTAATGTGGAATCTCGTTTTGGTCTGTTTGGAGACAGTGTTAGTGTCAGTGCAATATAGGTGCACGGTTTGCGCTGAACGAAACTCCTAGGTGATGAGGCTCAAGTGGAAGCTTGTTTGAGTCTATTTGGAGAGATTGGTAGTCTCGATGTAAGAAAGGTGCGCGGTTTGTGTCAAATGTACCATCGGCTCGGAAATCGTCTTGGATGCACCCGATGGAACTCCTAGGTGAGTGGGTCATGTGGAATCTCATTTCGGTTTGCTTGGAGATAGTGTTAGTGTCGGCGCAATATAGGAGCTAGGTTTGCGCCGAACGTTCAATAGGCTCAGAAATCATTTTGGACGCACCCGACGATACTCCTAGGTGACGAGGCTCAAGTGGAAGCTTGTTTGAGTCTGTTTGGAGAGATTGGTAATCTCGATGTAAGAAAGCTGCGTGGTTTGTGTCAAATGTACCATCGGCTCGGAAATCGTCTTGGATGCACCCGATGGAACTCCTAGGTGAGTGGGTCATGTGGAATCTCATTTCGGTTTGCTTGGAGATAGTGTTAGTGTCGGTGCAATATAGGAGCTAGGTTTGTGCCGAACGTTCAATAGGCTCAGAAATCGTTTTGGACGCACCCGACGATACTCCTAGGTGACGAGGCTCAAGTGGAAGCTTGTTTGAGTCCATTTAGAGATACTGGTAATCTCGATGCAAGATTGGTGCGTGGTTAGTGTCGAATGTACCATCAGATCGGAAATCGTTTTGGCGCACACGATGATACTCCTAGGTAACGAAGCTCAAGTGGAAGGTTGTTTGAGCCCGTTTGGAGATAATGCTAATCTTGGCGCAAGATTGGTGCGCGGTTTGTGTCGAATGTATCACCAGATTGAAAATCATCTTGGACACACCATGTGGAACTCCTAGGTGAGTGGGTCGTGTGGAATGTCATTTCTGTCCATTTGGAGACAGTGTTACTGTCGGTGCAACATAAGAGCAGGGTTTGCGCCGAACGTACAATAGGCATGGAAATCATTTTGGACGCACCCGACGATACTCCTAGGTGATGAGGCTCAAGTGAAAGCTTGTTTGAGTCCGTTTGGAGATAGTGGTAATCTCGATGCAAGAAAGGTGCGCGGTTTGTTTTGAATGTACGATCGGATCGGAAATCATCTTGGACGCACCCGATGGAACTCCTAGGTGAGTGGGTCATGTGGAATCTTGTTTTGGTCCGTTTGGAGACCGCGTTAGTATCGGTGCAATATAGGTGCTCGGTTTGCGCTGAACGTTCAATAGGCTTAGAAATCGTTTTGGACGCACCCGACGATACTCCTAGGTGATGAGTGTGGGGGATAGACCCCTGGGTACCACAAGATGGTACATGGGCCGCACCATTCGAGGTGGCCCGGCCCATGAGATCAAGATGGGCACGGCGCTGCTTGGCGTGCACCGTAAGAGATTGTAATAGTACCAAATAGGATACTTTATTTGTAACCTTGTCCCTTCGGAGTATATAAGGTGGGGCAAGGGTCCCCTAGAGGACAGATCTAAAGAGGTTAACGTGTATACATCTCAATACAATACACCAAAGACACAGGACGTAGGGTATTACGTCGATCAGACGGCCCGAACCTGTCTAAATCGCTGTCTCTGCGCCTTGTGTCACCATCTGGTTCCTGATTACACGCATCCTACTGATAATCTACCACCACGGGCATCCCCCTCGGTGGACTGCCGACCATATTTCGTCGACAGTGGCGCGCCAGGTAGGGGTCCCCTTTAGGGGGCATGCGCGCTGATCCCTGATGAACCAGATGGCGTAACTCAAGATCATCATCCTTCCACGGCAGCTCGGCTTTCCCATGCTGATCCCCGCCGTTCTACACGGTTAGCTCGTCGCCAACGACACGTCAACATCGCAACACGCCGACTACTCCCACCGGTCGTCAATAAAGCTAAGTATTTTTTTTAATTGAAAATTTCTTCGATCATCGTACACCTCCGCCGACCCCCCTAAGGGTGCGCTCCGCGTCGAATTTTCTCCATACATACAATCCAAAACATGTATAAGTTTTTACAGCGGTTCGCCGATACGTTTTTCCTTCCTGCTTGAGAATCCCAGAGCCGGCACTGTCTCCGGCTCCACCCCACGCGTGCATGAGAGTCCGCCCTCTGCGCTACGGGTAGTCGGCAGTCGCTCCCTGGTAACACTGGCACTCTACGCGCGGCAGCGTTCCGTACCTCGCGCTACGAGATGTTGGTTAGTCCAGGGCTGGCGCATTCTTCAGGACAGGTTAATACATCGCGCTACGCCTCTACATAACAAAAGAGCTAAAAACAGCTAATGTTATTTTTCGAATATTACACCAAGTATAATTCATCGCCAACCGAACACCAAGTGTTTACTTCACCTCCTATAGAGAGGTCAATATATTTTGTACATCATCATGTACTACCGCTCTCCGTGTTTATTTTTCAGGAACACAGTTCGGTCAACGAGCTCATGCTTCAGGGTTCGCCAGGACCACTACGGTGCTCGGGGATTCTGGCCAGACCACGCCCGTGCTCGGGGACTCGCCAGACCACTCCGTGCTCTAGGACTTCTCGCCAGACCACTCTGTGCTCGGGATTCTACAACAATAGCAAAAGCAACAGTCTGTCATGTAGATCACCACGTCGGATTCCCAAGACGGCGCCCTGTCTCCACGAGACGACCAGATCCGATCTAAAGCCCAAGTATCAAAATCAGAGCACAAGTCGGACTACAACGCTGCCTCCATCTCCAACACGGCATTGACATTGGAATTTCCAAGTCAAGGTTTCGTCGATCAAGACTTTCCTCTGATTACAAGCAAACTAGAAGCGTGTACAGGCTTTGCAAGTTATTTAATCAGGGGGCAACTAGCGTATACGTGTGCATACATACACGACATGTTATACGCTCGAACCGCGCCCAAACACCAGGATGACAAGCAAGCAGAAAAGGAGTCATGCGAAGCTAATTAAAGTAATTAAGGTACGAAGGGCATCTACAAGAAAGCCAACTCTAGATTGCTAAGGCACTTGCATGCGCGCTTGCACGTACGCATCGTCTCCACGAGCATGCAAGGGTCAACTCCGCGCATACATGTACGCCAAACAAAGGAGTTTTTGGACTGCATCTCGCCTTGAACATCGCCGTGACAACCGCGACCACAGTCATGGCGACAGGCCGAAAACCTCGAGGACCGGATGACTTCATCACCGCCGACCAGATTTCTATCAAAGATATTTATCTACAGGAATTTCGAGCTATGCTCGGGGACTTCGTCGCTCGCTTCTCGACCTACGCTCGGGGACTGCCTCGATCACTCTCCGACCACGGCTCGGGGACTTCGTCGCTTGCGCCTCGACCAGTGCTCGGGGACTGCCTCGATCACTCTCCGACCATGACTCGAGGACTTCGTCGCTCGCTCCTCGACTGCTCTCCGACCACGGCTCGGGGACTTCGTCGCTCGCTCCTCGACTGCTCTCCGACCACGGCTCGGGGATTTCATCGCTCGCTCCTCGACCTGTGCTCGGGGACTGCCTCAACCACTCTCCGACCACGGCTCAGGGACTTTGCGTCTCAACTACCTGTGACTGGCAACTCGCATACAGTTGGGATATTTTTTCTCATTTGGACCTTGCTACAAGGCTCATACCTTGCCTTCCAGCAAGCTCGGAGACTACATCGGTACGATGCACCTGCCGGTGCATCTCGTATCGCATGTACGACGATTGGATTCTCAACTTAACTAGGAATTCTTTTTAGACCCTGGCACCACGTGCCTACGTCACCTACTACCAGGCTCGAGGACTAAGTGGGCACACTTCACCTCGCGGTGAATGTGCTTATTTTTCGACCACTACGCCTCTGATGAATAAAGATGCTACGCTTCAAGACGCACTTACATTTCTTTTTAGAAATACAAGTGGGCACACTTCCCGGGACGGAAATCTTTTTCTTTCTTCTTAAGAGCACCATACATTCTTCGGACAACCTACTTCTCCGGCGACAACGGTGGTCGGAGATGTCAAGAACTCAAGCCTCACTATTCGGAGAAGGTTAAAATGGCGTGTCGCATCAGAATACATGGCGCTCGGGGACTAGCTGTGGGGTATAGACCCCCGGGTACCACAAGATGGTACATGGGCCACACCATCCGAGGTGCCCTGGCCCATGAGATCAAGACGGGCACGGCGCTGCTTGGCGTGCACCGTAAGAGATTGTAATAGTGCCAAATAGGATACTTTATTTGTAACCTTGTCCCTTCGGAGTATATAAGGAGGGGCAAGGGTCCCCTAGAGGACAGATCTAAAGAGGTTAACGTGTATACATCTCAATACAATACACCAAAGACACAGGACGTAGGGTATTACGTCGATCAGACGGCCCGAACCTGTCTAAATCACTGTCTCTACGCCTAGTGTCACCATCTAGTTCCTGATTACACGCATCCTACTGATAATCTACCACCACGGGCATCCCCCTCGGTGGACTGCCGACCATATTTCGTCGACAATGAGGCTCAAGTGGAAGCTTGTTTGAGTCCGTTTAGAGATAGTGGTAATTTTGATGCAAGAATGGTGCGCGGTTTGTGTTGAATGTACCATTGGATCGAAAATCATTTTGGACGCACCCGACGATACTCCTAGGTGACGAGGCTCAAGTGGAAGCTTGTTTGAGTCCGTTTGGAGATTGTGCTAATCTTGGCGCAAGATAGGTGCGTGGTTTTTGTCGAATGTACCACCAAATCAAAAATCATCTTAGACACACCATGTGGAACTCCTAGGTGAGTAGGTCGTGTGGAATGTCGTTTCGGTCCATTTGGAGACGATGTTAGTGTTAGTACAATATAGGTGCACGGTTTGCGCCGAACGTACAATAGGCTCAGAAATCGTTTTGGACACACCCGATGATACTCCTAGGTGACGAGGCTCAAGTGGATGCTTGTTTCTGTCCGTTTGGAGATAGTGCTAATCTTGACACAAGATACATGCGCGGTTTGTGTGGAACGTACCATTGGCTCGGAAATGAAGTTGGACGCACCTGATCGAACTCCTAGGTGAGTGGGTCATGTGCCATCTCATTTTTGTCTGTTTGGAGACAATGATACTGTCGGTGCAATATAAGGGCAGGTTTTGCGCCGAATGTACCACAGGCTTAGAATTCGTTTTGGATGCACCAGACGATACTCCTAGGTGATGAGTCTCAAGTGGAAGCTTGTTTGAGTCCGTTTGGAGTAGTGGTAGTGTTGATGCAAGAAATGTGCGTGGTTTGTGTCGAACGTACCATTGGCTAGGAAATCATGTTGGATGCACCCGATGGAACTCCTATGTGTGTGGGTCATGTGGAATCTTGTTTTGGTCCGTTTGGAGATAGTGTTAGTGTCGGTGCAATATAGGTGCACTGTTTGCGCTGAACGTACAATAGGTTTAGAAATCATATTGGACGCACCCGACGATACTCCTAGGTGACGAGGCTCAAGTGGAAGCTTGTGTGAGTCCATTTGAGATAGTGGTAATCTCGATGCAAGAAAGGTGCGCGGTTTGTTTCGAATGTACCATTGGATCATAAATCGTCTTGGATGCACCCGATGGAACTCCTAGGTGAGTGGGTCACGTGGAATCTTGTTTCAGTCCGTTTGGAGACAGTGTGAGTGTTAGTGCAATATAGGTGCACGGTTTGCGCCGAATGTACAATAGGCTCAAAAATCGTTTTGGACGCGCCTGACAATACTCCAAGGTGACGAGGCTCAAATGGAAGCTTGTTTGAGTCTGTTTGGAGAGAGTGGTAATCTCGATGCAAGAAAGGTGCGCGGTTTGTGTCAAATGTACCATCAGCTCGGAAATCATGTTGGATGCACCCGATGGAACTCCTAGGCGAGTGGGTCATGTGGAATCTCGTTTTGGTTCGTTTGGAAATAGTGTTAGTGTTGGTGCAATATAGGTGCACCGTTTGCGCCGAATGTACAATAGGCTCAAAAAATCATTTTGGACGCACCCGACGATACTCCTAGGTGACGAGGCTCAAGTGGAGGCTTGTTTGAGTCCGTTTGGAGATAGTGGTAATCTCAATGCAAGATTGGTGCGTGGTTAGTGTCGAATGTACCATCGGATCGGAAATCGTTTTGGCGCACTCGACGATACTCCTAGGTAACGAAGCTCAAGTGGAAGGTTGTTTGAGCCCGTTTGGAGATAGTGCTAATCTTGGTGCAAGATAGGTGCGTGGTTTGTGTCGAATGTATCACCGGATTGAAAATCATCTTGGACACACCATGTGGAACTCCTAGGTGAGTGGGTCGTGTGGAATGTCATTTCTATCCGTTTGGAGACAGTGTTACTGTCGGTGCAACATAAGAGCAGGGTTTGCGCCGAACGTACAATAGGCTTGGAAATCATTTTGGACGCACCCGATGATACTCCTAGGTGATGAAGCTCAAGTGAAAGCTTGTTTGAGTCCGTTTGGAGATAGTGGTAATCTCGATGCAAGAAAGGTGCGCGGTTTGTTTCGAATGTACGATCGGATCAGAAATCATCTTGGACGCACCCGATGGAACTCCTAGGTGAGTGGGTCATGTGGAATCTTGTTTCGGTCCGTTTGGAGACCGCGTTAGTATCGGTGCAATATAGGTGCTCGGTTTGCGCCGAACGTTCAATAGGCTTAGAAATCGTTTTGGACGCACCCGACGATACTCCTAGGTGATGAGGCTCAAGTGGAAGCTTGTTTGAGTCCGTTTAGAGATAGTGGTAATCTTGATGCAAGAATGGTGTGCGGTTTGTGTTGAATGTACCATTGGATCGGAAATCATTTTGGACGCACCCGACGATACTCCTAGGTGACGAGGCTCAAGTGGAAGCTAGTTTGAGTCCGTTTGGAGATTGTGCTAATCTTGGCACAAGATAGGTGCGCGGTTTTTGTTGAATGTACCACCGAATCAAAAATCATCTTAGACGCACCCGTTGGAACTCCTAGGTGAGTAGGTCGTGTGGAATGTTGTTTCGGTCCATTTGGAGACGATGTTCGTGTTAGTGCAATATCGGTGCACGGTTTGCGCCGAACATACAATAGGCTCAGAAATCATTTTGGACACACCCGACGATACTCCTAGGTGACGAGGCTCAAGTGGAAGCTTGTTTCTGTCCGTTTGGAGATAGTGCTAATCTTGACACAAAATACGTGCGCGGTTTGTGTCGAACGTACCATTGGCTCGGAAATGAAGATGGACGCACCCGATCGAACTCCTAGGTGAGTGGGTCATGTGCAAGCTCATTTTTGTCCGTTTGGAGACAATGTTACTATCGATGCAAGAAGGGTGTGCAGTTCATTTCGAATGTACCATCGGATCAGCAATCATCTTGGACGCACCCGATGGAACTCCTAGGTGAGTGGGTCACGTGGAATCTCGTTTCTGTCCGTTTGGAGACAGTGTTAGTGTCGGTACAATATAGGTGCTCAGTTTGCGCCGAACGTACAATAGGCTTAGAAATCGTTTTGGACGCACCCGATGGAACTCCTAGGTGAGTGGGTCATGTAGAATCTCATTTCGGTCTGTTTGGAGACAGTGTTAGTGTCGGTGCAATATAGGTGCTCGGTTTGCGCCGAACGTACGATAGGCTCAGAAATCATTTTGGACGCACCCGACGATACTCCTAGGTGACGAGGCTCAAGTGAAAGCTTGTTTCAGTCCATTTGGAGATAGTGCTAATCTTGACACAAGATACGTGCGTGGTTTGTGTCGAACGTACCATTGGCTCGGAAATCATGTTGGATGCACCCGATGGAACTCCTAGGTGAGTGGGTCATGTGCAATCTCATTTTTGTCCATTTGGAGACAATGTTACTGTCGGTGCAATATAAGGGCATGGTTTGCGCCGAACGTACCATAGGCTCATAATTTGTTTTGGATGCACCAGACGATACTCCTAGGTGATGAGTCTCAAGTGGAAGCTTTTTTTGACTCCGTTTGGAGATAGTGCTAATCTTGAAGCAAGAAATGTGCGCGGTTTGTGTCGAACGTACCATTGGCTCAGAAATCATGTTGGACGCACCCGATGGATCTCCTAGGTGAGTGGGTCATGTGGAATCTCATTTCGGTCCGTTTGGAGACAGTGTTAGTGTCATTGCAATATAGGTGCACGGTTTGCACTTAACATACAATAGGCTCAGAAATCGTTTTGGACGCCCCTGACGATACTCCTAGGTGATGAGGCTCAAGTGGAAGCTTGTTTGAGTCCGTTCGGAGATGGTAGTCTTGACGTGAGAAAGTAGCATGATTTGTGTCTAATGTACCATTTTCTCGGAAGTCATGTTGGATGCACCCGATGGAACTCCTAGGTGAGTGGGTCATGTGGAATATCGTTTCAGTCCGTTTGGAGACAGCGTTAGTGTCGTTGCAATATAGGTGCACGGTTTGCACCGAACGTAGAATGGGCTCAGAAATCATTTTGGTCGACCCGATGACACTCCTAGGTGACGAGGCTCTAGTGGAAGCTTGTTTGAGTCCCTTTGGAGATAGTGGTAATCTTGATGCAAGATAGGTGCGTGGATTGTGTCAAATGTACTATCAGATCAAAAATCATCTTGGACGCACCATGAGGAACTCCTAGGTGAGTGGGTCATGTGCAATCTCGTTTCAGTCCGTTTGGAGACAGTGTTAGTGTTAGTGCAATATAAGAGCAGGGTTTGCGCCGAACGTATAATAGGCTCAGAAATCATATTGGACGCACCCGACAGTACTCCTAGGTGACGAGGCTTAAGTGGAAGCTTGTTTGAGTCTGTTTGGAGATAGTGGTAATCTCGATGCAAGAAAGGTGCACGGTTTGTTTTGAATGTACCATCGGATCAGCAATCATCTTGGACGCACCTAGTGGAACTCCTAGGTGAGTGGGTCACGTGGAATCTCGTTTCTGTCCGTTTCGAGACAGTGTTAGTGTCGGTGCAATATAGGTGCTCAGTTTGCGTCGAACGTACAATAGGCTTAGAAATCATTTTGGACGCACCCGGTGGAACTCCAAGGTGAGTGGGTCATGTGGAATCTCATTTCGGTCCATTTGGAGATGGTGCTAGTGTCGGTGCAATATAGGTGCTCGGTTTACGCCGAACGTACAATAGGCTCAGAAATCATTTTGGATGCACCCGACGATACTCCTGGGTGACGAGGCTCAAGTGTTAGCTTGTTTCAGTCCATTTTGGAGATAGTGCTAATCTTGACACAAGATACGTGCGCGGTTTGTGTCGAACGTACCATTGGCTCGGAAATCATGTTGGACGCACCCGATGGAACTCCTTGGTGAGTGGGTCATGTGCAATCTCATTTTTGTCCATTTGGAGACAATGTTACTGTCGGTGCAATATAAGGGCAGGGTTTGCGCCGAACATACCATAGGCTCATAATTTGTTTTGGATGCACCAGACGATACTCCTAGGTGATGAGTCACAAGTGGAAGCTTTTTTGACTTTGTTTGGAGATAGTGCTAATCTTGAAGCAAGAAATGTGCGCGGTTTGTGTCGAACGTACCATTGTCTCGGAAATCATGTTGCACTAAACATACAATAGGCTCAGAAATCATTTTGGACACCCCTGACGATACTCCTAGGTGACGAGGCTCAAGTGTTAGCTTGTTTGAGTCCGTTTGGAGATAGTGGTAGTCTTGACGCGAGAAAGTAGCGTGATTTGTGTCTAATGTACCATTGGCTCGGAAGTCGTGTTGGATGCACCCTAGGGAACTCCTAGGTGATTGGGTCATATGGAATATCGTTTCGGTCCGTTTGGAGACAGCGTTAGTGTCGTTGCAATATAGGTGCACGGTTTGAGCCGAACATACAATTGGCTCAGAAATCATTTTGGACGCACCTGACGATACTCCTAGGTGACGAGGCTCAAGTGGATGCTTGTTTGAGTCCATTTGGAGATAGTGCTAATCTTGATAGAAGAAATGTGCGCGGTTTGTGTCAAACGTACCATTGGCTCAGAAATCATGTTGGACGCAACCGATGGAACTCGGTGAGTGGGTCATCTGGAATCTCGTTTCGGTTCGTTTGGAGGCAGTGTTAGTGTCGATGCAATATAGGTGCACGGTTTGCGCCGAACATACAATAGGCTCAGAAATCATTTTGGACGCACCCGACGATACTCCTAGGTCATGAGGCTCAAGTGGAAGCTTGTTTGAGACCATTTCGAGATAGTGGTATTGTTGTCGGTAGAAACCTGCACGGTTTGTGCCTAATGTACCATCGGCTTGGAAGTCGTGTTGGACACACTGTCTGTGCAACATAAGAGTAGGGTTTGCGTCGATCGTACAATAGGCTCAGATATCATTTTGGACGCACCCGACGATACTCCTAGGTGACGAGGCTCAAGTGGAGGCTTGTTTGAGTCCGTTTAGAGATAGTGGTAATCTCGATGCAAGAAAGGTGCGTGGTTTGGGTCGAATTTACCATTATATCAGAAATCATCTGGGACGCACCCGATGGAACTCCTAGGTGAGTGAGTCTTGTGGAATCTCGTTTTGGTCCGTTTGGTGATAGTGTTAGTGTCGGTGCAATATAGGTGCACGGTTTGAGCCGAACGTACAATTGATTTAGAAATCATTTTGGACGCACCTGACGATACTCCTAGGTGACGAGGCTCAAGTGGAAGCTTGTTTGTGTCCGTTTGGAGATAGTGCTAATCTTGACGCAAGATAGGTGCGCGGTTTGTGTCGAATGTACTGTCAGATCAAAAATCGTCTTGGACGGTCCCTATGGAACTCCTAGGTGAGTGGGTCGTGTGAAATCTCATTTCTGTCCGTTTGGAGACAATGTTACTATTGGTGCAATATAAGGGCAGGGTTTGCACTGAACGTACCATGGGCTCATAATTCATTTTGGATGCACCCGACAATACTCCTAGGTGATGAGTCTCAAGTGGAATCTTTTTTGCGTTCGTTAGGAGATAGTGGTAGTGTTGACGTGGGAAAGGTGCGCGCGGTTTGTGTCTAATGTACCATCGGCTCGGAAGCGGTCTTGGATGCAGCCGATGGAACTCCTAAGTGAGTGGGTCATGTGGAATCTCGTTTCGTTCTGTTTGGAGACAGTGTTAGTGTCGCTGCAATATAGGTGCACGGTTTTGCACCAAACGTACAATAGGCTTAGAAATTGTTTTGGACGCACTCGACAATACTCCTAGGTGATGAGGCTCTAGTGGAAGCTTGTTTTAGTCCGTTTGGAGATAGTGCTAATTTTGACGCAAGAAATGTGCGCGGTTTGTGTCGAACGTACCATTGGCTCGGAAATCATGTTGGACGCACCTGATGGAAGCTTGTTTGAGTCCGTTTGGAGACTGCTAATCTTGACGCATGATAGGTGCGCGGTTTGTGTCGAATGTACCATTGGCTTGGAAATCATGTTGGACGCACTCGACGGAACTCTGAGGTGAGTAGGTCATGTGGAATCTCGTTACGATCTGTTTGGAGGCAGTGTTAGTGTCGATGCAATATAGGTGCACGGTTTGCGCCGAACATACAATAGGCTCAGAAATCGTTTTGGATGCACCCAGCGATACTCCTAGGTCATGAGGCTCAAGTGGAAGCTGGTTTGAGACCGTTTGGAGATAGTGGTAGTGTTGTCGGGAGAAACCTGCGTGGTTTGTGCCTAATGTACCATCGGCTTGGAAGTCGTGTTGGACACACTGTCTATGCAACATAAGAGTAGGGTTTGCGCCGATCGTACAATAGGCTCAGATATCATTTTGGACGCACCCGACGATACTCCTAGGTGACGAGGCTCAAGTGGAGTCTTGTTTGAGTCTGTTTGGAGATAGTGGTAATCTCGATGCAAGAAAGGTGCGTGGTTTGGGTCGAATTTACCATTAGATCGGAAATCGTCTAGGACGCACCTGATGGAACACCTAGGTGAGTGGGTCATGTGGAATCTCGTTTCGGTCTATTTGAAGACAGTGTTAGTGTCGCAGCAATATAGGTGCACAGTTTTGCACCAAACGTACAATAGGCTCAGAAATTGTTTTGGACGCACCCGACGATACTCCTAGGTGATGAGGCTCTAGTGGAAGCTTGTTTTAGTCCGTTTGGAGATAGTGCTAATCTTGACGCAAGAAATGTGCACGGTTTGTGTCGAACGTACCATTGGCTCGAATATCATGTTGGACGCACCTGATGGAATTCGTAGGTGAGTGGGTCATGTGGAATCTCGTTTCGGTCCATTTGGAGACGGTGTTAGTGTCGGTGCAATATAGGTGCATGGTTTGCACCGAACTTACAATAGGCACAAAAATTGTTTTAGACGCACCCAATGATACTCCTAGTTGACGAGGCTCAAGTGGAAGCTTGTTTGAGTCCGTGGTAGTGTTGGCACGAGAAGGCTGTGCGGTTTGTGTCTAATGTATCATCGGCTCGGAAGTCATGTTGGACGTACCCGATGGAACTCCTAGGTGATCGGGCCGTGTGGAATCTCATTTCGGTCCGTTTGGAGACAGTGTTAGACTCAGTGCAATATTGGTGCATGGTTTGCGCCTAGCATTCAATAGGCTCAGAAATCATTTTGGACGCACCCGACGATACTCCTAGGCGACGAAGCTCAAGTGGAAGCTTGTTTGAGTCTGTTTGGAGATAGTGCCAATCTTGATGCAAAATAGGTGCACGGTTTGTGTCGAATGTACCACGAGATCAAAAATCATCTTGGACACACCTTGTGGAACTCGTAGGTGAGTGGGTCGTGTGGAATCTCATTTCTGTACGTTTGGAAACAGTGTTACTGTCAGTGCAATATAAGAGCAGGGTTTGCGCTGAGCGTACAATAGGTTCAGAAATCGTTTTGGTTGCACCCGACGATACTCCTAGGTGACGAGGCTCAAGTGGAAGCTTGTTTGAGTCCGTTTGGAGATAGTGCTAATCTTGACGCATGATAGGTGCGCGGTTTGTGTCGAACGTACCATCGGCTTGGAAATCATGTTGGATGCACCCGATGGAACTCCGAGGTGAGTGGGTCAGGTGGAATCTCGTTTTGGTCCATTTGGAGACAGTGTTAGTGTCGGTGCAATATAAGAGGAGGGTTTGCGCCAAACATAGAATAGGCTCAGAAATTATTTTGGACGCACCCGATGATACTCCTAGCTGACGAGGCTCAAGTGGAAGCTTGTTTGAGTCCGTTTGGAGATAGTGATAGTGTTGATGCGAGAAAGGTGCGCGGTTTGTGTCTAATGTACCATCGACTCGGAAGTCATGTTGGATGCACCCAATGGAACTCCTAGGTGAGTGGGTCATGTGGAATCTCGTTTCGGTTCGTTTGGAGACAGTGTTAGTGTCACTACAATATAGGTGCACGGTTTACGCTGAATGTACAATAGGTTCAGAAATCATTTTGGACGCACCCGACGATACTCCTAGCTGACGAGGCTAAAGTGGAAGCTTGTTTGAGTCTGTTTGGAGATAGTGATAATCTTGGCGCAAGAATGTTGTGCGGTTTGTGTCGAACGTACCATCGGCTTGGAAATCATGTTGGACGCACCCGATGGAACTCCGAGGTGAGTGGGTCATGTGGAATCTCGTTTTGGTCCGTTTGGAGACAGTGTTAGTGTCGGTGCAATAAAGGTGCACGGTTTGCGACGAACGTAGAATAGGCTTAGAAATTGTTTTGGACGCACCTGACGATACTCCTAGGTGACGAGGCTCAAGTGGAAGCTTGTTTGAGTCTGTTTGGAGATAGTGGTAATCTCGATACAAGAAAGGTGCGCGGTTTCTGTCGAATGTACCATCGAATCGGAAAATCATCTTAGTCGCACCTGACGGAACTCCTAGGTGAGTGGGTGATGTGGAATCTCGTTTCGGTCCGTTTGGAGACAGTGTTAGTGTCGGTGCAATATAGGTGCACGGTTTGGGCCGAACGTACAATAGGCTCAGAAATCATTTTGGATGCACCCGACGATACTCCTAGGTGATGAGGTTCAAGTGGAAGCATGTTTGAGTCTGTTTGGAGATAGTGCTAATCTTAACGCAAGATAGGTGCACGCTTTGTGTTGAATGTACCATCGGATCGAAAATCATCTTGGACACACCCTGTGGAACTCCTAGGTGAGTGGGTCGTGTGGAATCTCGTTTCTGTGCATTTGGAGACAGTGTTACTGTCGGTGCAATATAAGAGGAGGGTTTGCGCCAAACATAGAATAGGCTCAGAAATCATTTTGGACGCAGCCGATGATACTCCTAGCTGACGAGGCTCAAGTGGAAGCTTGTTTGAGTCCGTTTGGAGATAGTGGTAATCTCGATACAAGAAAGGTGCGCGGTTTGTGTCTATTGTACCATCGGCTCGGAAGTCATGTTGGACGCACCCAATGGAACTCCTAGGTGAGTGGGTCATGTGGAATCTCGTTTCGGTCCGTTTGGAGACAGTGTTAGTGTCACTGCAATATAGGTGCACGGTTTACGCCGAACGTACAAAAGGTTCAGAAATCGTTTTTGACACTCCCAACGATACTCCTAGCTGACGAGGCTCAAGTGGAAGCTTGTTTGAGTCTGTTTGGAGATAGTGCTAATCTTGGGGCAAGAATGTTGTGCGGTTTGTGTCGTACGTACCATTGGCTCAAAAATCATGTTGGATGCACCCGATGGAACTCTTAGGTGAGTGGGTCATGTGGAATCTCATTTCGGTACGTTTGGAGATAGTGTTAGTGTCGCTTCAATATAGGTGCACGGTTTGTGCCGAACGTACAATAGGCTTAGAAATTGTTTTGGACGCACCTAACGATACTCCTAGGCGACGAGGCTCAAGTGGAAGCTTATTTGAGTCCGTTTGGAGATAGTGCTAATCATGACGCAAGATTGGTGCACGGTATGTGTCGAATGTGCCACCGGATCAAAAATCATCTTGGACACACCCTGTGGAACTCCTAGGTGAGTGGGTCATGTGGAATCTTGTTTCTATCCGTTTGGAGATAGTGTTACTATCGGTGCAATATAAGAGCAGGGTTTGCGCCGAACATACAATAGGCTCAGAAATCGTTTTGGACGCATCTGATGATACTCCTAGGTGACGAGGCATAAGTGGAAGCTTGTTTCAGTCCATTTAGAGATAGTGCTAATCTTAACGCAAGGTAGGTGCGCGGTTTGTGTCGAATGTACCATCGGCTCGAAAATCGTGTTGGACGCACCCGATGGAACCCCTAGGTGAGTGGGTCATGTGGAATCTCGTTTTGTTTTGTTTGGGGACAGTGTTAGTGTTAGTGTATTATAGGTGCACGGTTTGCGTTGAACGTTCAATAGGCTCAGAAATCGTTTTGGATGCAATCAACGATACTCCTTGGTGTCGAGGCTCAAGTGGTAGCTTGTTTGAGTCCGTTTAGAGATAGTCCTAATCTTGACGCAAGATAGGTGTGCAGTTTGTTTTGAATGTACCACCGGATCAAAAAACATCTTGGACACACCCTGTGGAACTCCTAGGTGAGTGGGTCGTATGGAATCTCGTTTTTGTCCGTTTGGAGACAGTGTTACTATCGGTGTAATATAAGAGCAGGGTTTGCGCTGAACGTACAATAAGCTTAGAAATCATTTTGGACCGACCCGACGATACGCCTACGTGATGAGTCTCAAGTGGAAGTTATTTTGAGTCTGTTTGGAGATAGTCGTAGTGTTGACGCGAGAAAGGTGCATGGTTTGTGTCTAACGTAATATCGGCTCAAAAGTCGTGTTGGACGCACCCGTTGGAACTCCTAAGTGAGTGGGTCATGTGGAATCTCGTTTCGGTCCTTTTGGAGACAGTGTTAGTGTCGCTGCAATATAGGTGCACGGTTTGCGCCGAACGTACAACAGGCTCAGAAATCATTTTGGACGCACCCGATGATACTCCTTGGTGACGAGGCTCAAGAGGAAGCTTGTTTGAGTCCGTTTAGAGATAGTAGTAATCCTGACGCAAGAAATGTGCGTGGATTGTGTTGAACGTACCATTGGCTCAGAAATCATGTTGGACGCTCCCGATGGAACTCCTAGGTGAGTGGGTCATGTGGAATCTCGTTTCGGTCTGTTTAGAGACAGTGTTAGTGTCAGTGCAATATAGGTGCACGGTTTGCGTCGAACGTTCAATAGGCTTAGAAATCATTTTGGACACACCCGACGATACTCCTAGGTGACGAGGCTCGAATGGAAGCTTGTTTGAGTCCGTTTGGAGATAGTGGTAATCCTGACGCAAGAAATGTGCGCATATTGTGTTGAACACACCATTGGCTCGGAAATCATGTTGGACGCTCTAATGGAACTCCTAGGTGAGTGGGTCATGTGGAATCTCGTTTCGGTCTGTTTAGAGACAGTGTTAGTGTTGGTGCAATATAGGTGCACGGTTTGCGCTGAATGTTCAATAGGCTCAAAAATCGTTTTGGACGCACCCGACGATAGTCCTAGGTGACGAGGCTCAAGTGGAAGCTTGTTTGAGTCCGTTTTGAGATAGTGCTAACCTTGACGCAAGATAGGTGAGCAGTTTGTGTCGAATGTACCACCGGATCGAAAATCGTCTTGGACACACCCTGTGGAACTCCTAAGTGAGTGGGTCGTGTGGAATATCGTTTCTGTCCATTTGGAGATAGTGCTAACCTTGACGTAAGATAGGTGAGTGGTTTGTGTCGAATGTACTACCAGATCGAAAATCATCTTGGACACACCATGTGGAACTCCTAGGTACAACAGGCTCATAAATCGTTTTGGACGAACCCGACAATACTCCATGGTGACGAGGCTCAAGTGGAAGCTTGGTTGAGTCCATTTGGAGATAGTGGTAATCTTGACGCAAGAAAGGTGCACGGTTTGTGTCGAATGTACAATTGGCTCAGAATCACATTGGACGCACCCGACATAACTCCTAGTTGAGTGGGTCATGTGGAATCTCATTTCGGTCCGTTTGGAGACAGTGTTAGTGTCGGTGCAATATAGGTGCACGGTTTTGCACCAAACGTACAATAGGCTTAGAAATTGTTTTGGACGCACTCGACAATACTCCTAGGTGATGAGGCTCTAGTGGAAGCTTGTTTTAGTCCGTTTGGACATAGTGCTAATCTTGATGCAAGAAATGTGCGCGGTTTGTGTCGAACGTACCATTGGCTCGGAAATCATGTTGGAGGCACCTGATAGAACTCGTAGGTGAGTGGGTCATGTGGAATCTCATTTTGGTCCATTTGGAGACGGTGTTAGTGTCGGTGCAATATAGGTTCACGGTTTGCGCCAAACTTACAATAGGCATAGAAATTGTTTTAGACGCATCCGATAGTACTCCTAGTCGACGAGGCTCAAGTGGAAGCTTGTTTAAGTCCATGGTAGTGTTGGCACGAGAAGGCTGTGCGGTTTGTGTCTAATGTACCATCGGCTCGGAAGTCGTGTTGGACGTACCCGATGGAACTCCTAGGTGATCGGGTCGTGTGGAATCTCATTTCAGTCCGTTTGGAGATAGTGTTAGACTCGGTGCAATATTGGTGCACGGTTTGCGCCTAGCATTCAATAGGCTCAGAAATTATTTTGGACGCACCCGACGATACTCCTAGGTGACAAGGTTCAAGTGGAAGCTTGTTTTAGTCCGTTTGTAGATAGTGCCAATCTTGATGCAAAATAGGTGCACGGTTTGTGTCGAATGTACCACGGGATCGAAAATCATCTTGGACACACCCTGTGGAACTCGTAGGTGAGTGGGTCATGTGGAATCTCATTTCTGTCCGTTTGGAGATAGTGTTAGTGTCGGTGCAATATAAGAGCAGGGTTTGCGCTGAACGTACAATAGGTTCAGAAATCGTTTTGGTCGCACCCGACGATACTCCTAGGTGACGAGGCTCAAGTGGAAGCTTGTTTGAGTCCGTTTGGAGACTGCTAATCTTGACGCATGATAGGTGCGCGGTTTGTGTCGAATGTACCATCGGCTTGGAAATCATGTTGGACGCACCCAACGGAACTCTGAGGTGAGTAGGTCATGTGGGATCTCGTTACGATCTGTTTGGAGGCAGTGTTAGTGTCGATGCAATATAGGTGCACGGTTTGCGCCGAACATACAATAGGCTCAGAAATCGTTTTGGATGCACCCAGCGATACTCCTAGGTCATGAGGCTCAAGTGAAAGCTGGTTTGAGACCGTTTGGAGATAGTGGTAGTGTTGTCGGGAGAAACCTGCGTGGTTTGTGCCTAATGTACCATCGGCTTGGAAGTCGTGTTGGACACACTATCTATGCAACATAAGAGTAGGGTTTGCGCCGATCGTACAATAGGCTCAGATATCATTTTGGACGCACCCGACGATACTCCTAGGTGACGAGGCTCAAGTGGAGTCTTGTTTGAGTCTGTTTGGAGATAGTGGTAATCTCGATGCAAGAAAAGTGCGTGGTTTGGGTCGAATTTACCATTAGATCGGAAATCGTCTAGGACGCACCTGATGGAACTCCTAGGTGGTGGGTCATGTGGAATCTCGTTTCGGTCTATTTGAAGACAGTGTTAGTGTCGCAGCAATATAGGTGCACAGTTTTGCACAAACGTACAATAGGCTCAGAAATTATTTTGGACGCACCCGACGATACTCCTAGGTGATGAGGCTCTAGTGGAAGCTTGTTTTAGTCTGTTTGGAGATAGTGCTAATCTTGACGCAAGAAATGTGCACGGTTTGTGTCGAACGTACCATTGGCTCGAATATCATGTTGGACGCACCTGATGGAATTCGTAGGTGAGTGGGTCATGTGGATTCTCGTTTCGGTCCATTTGGAGACGGTGTTAGTGTCGGTGCAATATAGGTGCATGGTTTGCACCGAACTTACAATAGGCACAAAAATTGTTTTAGACGCACCCAATGATACTCCTAGTTGACGAGACTCAAGTGGAAGCTTGTTTGAGTCCGTGGTAGTGTTGGCACGAGAAGGCTGTGCGGTTTGTGTCTAATGTATCATCGGCTCGGAAGTCATGTTGGACGTACCCGATGGAACTCCTAGGTGATCGGGCTGTGTGGAATCTCATTTCGGTCCGTTTGGAGACAGTGTTAGACTCAGTGCAATATTGGTGCATGGTTTGCATCTAGCATTCAATAGGCTCAGAAATCATTTTGGACGCACCCGACGATACTCCTAGGCGACGAAGCTCAAGTGGAAGCTTGTTTGAGTCTGTTTGGAGATAGTGCCAATCTTGATGCAAAATAGGTGCACGGTTTGTGTCGAATGTACCACGAGATCAAAAATCATCTTGGACACACCTTGTGGAACTCGTAGGTGAGTGGGTCGTGTGGAATCTCATTTCTGTACGTTTGGAGACAGTGTTACTGTCAGTGCAATATAAGAGCAGGGTTTGCGCTGAGCGTACAATAGGTTCAGAAATCGTTTTGGTCGCACCCGACGATACTCCTAGGTGATAAGGCTCAAGTGGAAGCTTGTTTGAGTCCGTTTGGAGATAGTGCTAATCTTGACGCATGATAGGTGCGCGGTTTGTGTCGAACGTACCATCGGCTTGGAAATCATGTTGGATGCACCCGATGGAACTCCGAGGTGAGTGGGTCATGTGGAATCTCGTTTTGGTCCGTTTGGAGACAGTGTTAGTGTCGGTGCAATATAAGAGGAGGGTTTGCGCCAAACGTAGAATAGGCTCAGAAATCATTTTGGACGCACCCGATGATACTCCTAGCTGACGAGGCTCTAGTGGAAGCTTGTTTGAGTCCGTTTGGAGATAGTGATAGTGTTGATGCGAGAAAGGTGCGCGGTTTGTGTCTAATGTACCATCGGCTCGGAAGTCATGTTGGATGCACCCAATGGAACTCCAGGTGAGTGGGTCATGTGGAATCTCGTTTCGGTCCGTTTGGAGACAGTGTTAGTGTCACTACAATATAGGTGCACGGTTTACACTGAACGTACAATAGGTTCAGAAATCGTTTTGGACGCACCCGACGATACTCCTAGCTGACGAGGCTCAAGTGGAAGCTTGTTTGAGTCCGTTTAGAGATAGTGATAATCTTGGCGCAAGAATGTTGTGTGGTTTGTGTCGAACGTACCATCGGCTTGGAAGTCATGTTGGACGCACCCGATGAAACTCCGAGGTGAGTGGGTCTTGTGGAATCTCGTTTTGGTCCGTTTGGAGACAGTGTTAGTGTCGGTGCAATAAAGGTGCACGGTTTGCGACGAACGTAGAATAGGCTTAGAAATTGTTTTGGACGCACCCGACGATACTCCTAGGTGACGAGGCTCAAGTGGAAGCTTGTTTGAGTCTGTTTGGAGATAGTGGTAATCTCGATACAAGAAAGGTGCGCGGTTTCTGTCGAATGTACCATCGAATCAGAAATCATCTTAGTCGCACCTGACGGAACTCCTAGGTGAGTGGGTGATGTGGAATCTCGTTTCGGTCCGTTTGGAGACAGTGTTAGTGTCGGTGCAATATAGGTGCACGGTTTGGGCCGAACGTACAATAGGCTCAGAAATCATTTTGGATGCACCCGACGATACTCCTAGGTGACGAGGTTCAAGTGGAAGCATGTTTGAGTCTGTTTGGAGATAGTGCTAATCTTAACGCAAGATAGGTGCACGCTTTGTGTTGAATGTACCATCGGATCGAAAATCATCTTGGACACACCCTGTGGAACTCCTAGGTGAGTGGGTCGTCTGGAATCTCGTTTCTGTGCATTTGGAGACAGTGTTACTGTCGGTGCAATATAAGAGGAGGGTTTGCGCTGAACGTACAATAAGCTCAGAAATCATTTTGGACAGACCCGACGATACGCCTACGTGATGAGTCTCAAGTGGAAGTTATTTTGAGTCCGTTTGGAGATAGTCGTAGTGTTGACACGAGAAAGGTGCATGGTTTGTGTCTAACGTAATATCGGCTCAAAAGTCGTGTTGGACGCACCCGTTGGAACTCCTAAGTGAGTGGGTCATGTGGAATCTCGTTTCGGTCCATTTGGAGACAGTGTTAGTGTCGCTGCAATATAGGTGCACGGTTTGCGCCGAACGTACAATAGGCTCAGAAATCATTTTGGACGCACCCGATGATACTCCTTGGTGACGAGGCTCAAGAGGAAGCTTGTTTGAGTCCGTTTGGAGATAGTAGTAATCCTGATGCAAGAAATGTGCGCGGATTGTGTTGAACGTACCATTGGCTCAGAAATCATGTTGGACGTTCCCGATGGAACTCCTAGGTGAGTGGGTCATGTGGAATCTCGTTTCGGTCTGTTTAGAGACAGTGTTAGTGTCAGTGCAATATAGGTGCACTGTTTGCGCCGAACGTTCAATAGGCTTAGAAATCATTTTGGACACACCCGACGATACTCCTAGGTGACGAGGCTCGAATGGAAGCTTGTTTGAGTCCGTTTGGAGATAGTGGTAATCCTGACGCAAGAAATGTGCGCATATTGAGTTGAACATACCATTGGCTCGGAAATCATGTTGGACGCTCCGATGGAACTCCTAGGTGAGTGGGTCATGTGGAATCTCGTTTCGGTCTGTTTAGACACAGTGTTAGTGTTGGTGCAATATAGGTGCACGGTTTGCGCTGAATGTTCAATAGGCTCAAAAATCGTTTTGGACGCACCCGACGATAGTCCTTGGTGACGAGGCTCAAGTGGAAGCTTGTTTGAGTCCGTTTTGAGATAGTGCTAACCTTGACGCAAGATAGGTGAGCAGTTTGTGTCGAATGTACCACCGGATCGAAAATCGTCTTGGACACACCCTGTGGAACTCCTAAGTGAGTGGGTCGTGTGGAATATCGTTTCTGTCCATTTGGAGATAGTGCTAACCTTGACGTAAGATAGGTGAGTGGTTTGTGTCGAATGTACTACCAGATCGAAAATCATCTTGGACACACCCTGTGGAACTCCTAGGTACAACAGGCTCATAAATCGTTTTGGACGAACCCGACAATACTCCATGGTGACGAGGCTCAAGTGGAAGCTTGGTTGAGTCCATTTGGAGATAGTGGTAATCTTGACGCAAGAAAGGTGCACGGTTTGTGTCGAATGTACAATTGGCCCAGAATCACATTGGACGCACCCGACATAACTCCTAGTTGAGTGGGTCATGTGGAATCTCATTTCGGTCCGTTTGGAGACAGTGTTAGTGTCGGTGCAATATAGGTGCACGGTTTGCGCTGAACGTACAATAGGCTTAGAAATCATTTTGGCGCACCTGGCGATACTCCTAGGTGACGAGGCTCAAGTGGAAACTTGTTTGAGTCCGTTTGGAAATAGTAGTAATCCTGACGCAAGAAATGTGCGCGGATTGTGTTGAACGTACCATTGGCTCAGAAATCATGTTGGACGCTCCCGATGGAACTTCTAGGTGAGTGGGTCATGTGGAATCTCGTTTCGGTCTGTTTAGAGACAGTGTTAGTGTCAGTGCAATATAGGTGCACGGTTTGCGCCGAATGTTCAATAGGCTTAGAAATCATTTTGGACACACCCGACGATACTCCTAGGTGACGAGGCTCGAATGGAAGCTTGTTTGAGTCCGTTTGGAGATAGTTGTAATCCTGACACAAGAAATGTGCGCATATTGTGTTGAACATACCATTGGCTCGGAAATCATGTTGGACGCTCCGATGGAACTCCTAGGTGAGTGGGTCATGTGGAATCTCGTTTCGGTCTGTTTAGAGACAGTGTTAGTGTTGGTGCAATATAGGTGCACGGTTTGCGCTGAATGTTCAATAGGCTCAAAAATCGTTTTGGACGCACCCGACGATAGTTCTAGGTGACGAGGCTCAAGTGGAAGCTTGTTTGAGTCCGTTTGGAGATAGTAGTAATCCTGATGCAAGAAATGTGCGCGGATTGTGTTGAACGTACCATTGGCTCAGAAATCATGTTGGACGTTCCCGATGGAACTCCTAGGTGAGTGGGTCATGTGGAATCTCGTTTCGGTCTGTTTAGAGACAGTGTTAGTGTCAGTGCAATATAGGTGCACTGTTCGATCCGTTTGGAAATAGTGGTATATCGATGCAAGAAAGGTGCGGGTTTGTGTCGAATGTACCATCGGATCAGAAATCATCTTAGGCGCACCCGATGGAACTCCTTGGTGAGTGGGTCATGTGGAATCTCGTTTTGGTGCGCTTAGAGACATTGTTAGTGTCGGTGCAATATAGGTGCACGGTTTGCGCTGAACGTACAATAGGCTCAGAAATCGTTTATGACGCACCCGACGATACACCTAGATGACGAGGCTCAAGTGGAAGCTTGTTTGAGTCCGTTTGGAGATAGTGGTAATCTCGATGCAAAAAAGGTGTGCGGTTTGTGTCGAATGTACCATCGGATCAGAAATCGTCTTGGTCGTACCCGATGGAACTCTGAGGTGAGTGGGTCATGTGGAATCTCGTTTCGGTGCATTTGGAGATAGTGTTAGTGTCGGTGCAATATAGGTGCACGGTTTGCGCCAAACGTACAATAAGCTCAGAAATCATTTTGGACGCACCCGATGGAACTCCTAGGTGAGTGGGTCATGTGGAATCTCATTTCTGTCCGGTTGGAGACAGTGCTACTGTCGGTGCAATATAAGCACCGAACTTACAAAAGGCTCAGAAACCGTTTTAGATAAACCCGACGACACTTCTAGGTAACGAAGCTGAAGTGAAAGCTTGTTTGAGTCCATTTGGAGATAGTGGTAATCTCAATGGAAGAAAGGTGCGCGGTTTGTGTTGAATGTACCATCGGCTCGGAAATCGTCATGGGCGCACCCGATGGAACTCCTAGGTGAGTGGGTCGTGTGGAATCTCGTATCGGTCCGTTTGGAGACAGTGTTAGTGTCGGTGCAATAAATGTGCACGGTTTGCGCCGAACGTACAATAGGCTCAGAAATCATTTTGGACGCACTCGACGATACTCCTAGGTGACGAGGCTCTGGTGGAAGCTTGTTTGAGTCCATTTGGAGATAGTGGTAATCTTGACGCATGAAAGATGCACGGTTTGCGTCGAATGTACCATCGGCTCAGGAATCGTATTGGACGCACCTGACATAACTCCTAGGTGAGTGGGTCATGTGGAATCTCATTTCAGTCCGTTTGGACACAGTGTTAGTGTCGGTGCAATATAGGTGCACAGTTTGGCCGAATGTACAATAGGCTTAGAAATCATTTTGGCGCACCTGGCGATACAACACAAGTGGAATCTTGTTTCATTCCGTTTGGAGATAGTGCTATTCTTGACGCAAGATAGGGGCGCGAGTTGTGTTGAATGTACCATCGGCTTGGAAATCATGTTGGACGCACCCGATGGAACTCCTAGGTGAGTGGGTCATGTAGAATCTTGTTTTGGTCTGTTTGGGGACAATGTTAGTTTCGGTGCAATATAGGTGCACGGTTTGCACCGAACGTTGAATGGGCTCAGAAATCATTTTGGATGCACCCAACGATACTCCTACGTGACGAGGCTCAAGTGGAAGCTCTTTTGAGTCCGTTTGGAGATTGTGCTAATCTTGACGCAAGAGAGGTGCGCGGTTTGTGTCGAATGTACCATCGGATCAAAAATCATCTTAGACAAACCCTGTGGAACTCCTAGGTGAGTGGGTCATGTGGAATCTCGTTTCTATCTGTTTGGAGGCAGTGTTACTGTCGGTGCAATATAAGAGCAGGGTTTGCGCCGAACGTACAATAGGCTCAGAAATCATTTTGGACGGATCCGACGATAGTCCTACGTGATGAGTCTCAAGTGGAAGTTTTTTTGAGTCCGTTTGGAGATAGTCGTAGTGTTGACACGAGAAAGGTGCGTGGTTTGTGACTAATGTAATATTGGCTCAGAATTTGTGTTGGACGCACCCGTTGGAACTCCTAAGTGAGTGGGTCATGTGGAATCTCGTTTCAGTCTATTTGGAGACAGTGTTAGTGTCACTGCAATATAGGTGCACGGTTTGCGTCGAACATACAATAGGCTCATAAATCATTTGGACGCACCCGAAGATACTCCGTGGTGACGAGGCTCAAGTGGAAGCTTGTTTGAGTCCATTTGGAGATAGTGGTAATCTTGACATAAGAAATGTGCGCGGTTTGTGTCGAACGTACCATTGGCTCGGAAATCATGTTGAGCACACCCGATGGAACTCCTAGGTGAGTGGGACATGTGGAATCTCGTTTCGGTCCGTTTAGAGACAATGTTAGTGTTGGTGCAATATAGGTGCACGGTTTGTGCCGAACGTTCAATAGGCTCCGAAATCGTTTTGGACGCACCCGATGATACTCCTAGGTGACGAGGCTCCAGTTGAAGCTTGTTTGAGTCCGTTTGGAGATAGTGGTAATCTGAACGCAAGAAAGGTGCATGGTTTGTGTCGAATGTACCATCGGCTCAGAAATCATATTGGACGCACCTGACATAACTCCTAGGTGAGTGGGTCATGTGGAATCTCGTTTCAGTCCGTTTGGAGACAGTGTTAGTGTCGGTGCAATATAGGTGCACGGTTTGCGTCGAATGTACAATAGGCTCAGAAATCGTTTTGGACGCAGCCGACGATACTCCTAGGTGACGAGGCACAAGTGGAAGCTTGTTTCAGTCCATTTGGAGATAGTGCTAATCTTGACGCAAGATAGGTGGGTGGTTTGTGTTGAATGTTCCACCGCATCGAAAATCGTGTTGGACACACCCCATGGAACACCAAGGTGAGTGGGACATGTGGAATCTCGTTTCTGTCCGTTTGGAGACAGTGTTATTGTCGGTGCAATATAAGAGCAAGGTTTGCGCCGAACGTACAATAGGCTTAGAAATCACTTTGGACGCACCTGACGATACTCCTTGGGGACGAGGCTCAAGTGGATGCTTGTTTGAGTCCGTTTGGAGATAGTGCTAATCTTGACGTAAGAAATGTGCGCGGTTTGTGTCGAATGTACCAATGGCACGGAAATCATATTGGACGCACCAGACATAACTCCTAGGTGAGTGGGTCATGTGGAATCTCATTTCGGTCCGTTTGGACACAGTGTTTTGTGTCGGTGCAATATAGGTGCACGGTTTGCGCCGAACGTTCAATAGGCTCAAAAATCATTTTGGACGCACCCGACGATAGTCCTAGGTGACGAGGCTCAAGTGGAAGCTTGTTTGAGTCCGTTTGGAGATAGTGCTAATGTTGACGCAAGATAGGTGAGCGGTTTGTGTTGAATGTACCACCGGATCAAAAATCATCTTGGACGCACCTGAGATAACTTCTAGGTGAGTGGGTCATGTGGAATCTCGTTTCGGTCCGTTTGGAAACAATGTCACTATCAGTGCAATATAAGAGTAGGGTTTGCGCCGAACGTACAATCGGCTCAGAAATCGTTTTGGACGTACCTGACGATACTCCTTGGTGACGAGGCTCAAGTGGATGCTTGTTTGAGTCCGTTTGGAGTTTGTGGTAATCTCGATGGAAGAAAGGTGTGTAGTTTGTTTCGAATGTACCATCGGATTGGATATCACCTTGGATGCACCCGATGGAACTCCTAGGTAAGTGGGTCATGTGAAATCTCGTTTCGGTCCGTTTGGAGACAGTGTTAGTGTCGAGGCAATATAGGTGCACGGTTTGCGCCAAACGTACAATAGGCTCAGAAATCATTTAGGACGCACCCGACGTTTCTCCTAGGTGATGAGGCACAAGTGGAATCTTGTTTCAGTCTGTTTGAAGATAGTGCTAACCTTTCGCAAGATAGGGGCGTGGTTTTTGTTGTATGTACCATCGGCTTGGAAATCATATTGGACGCACCCGATGGAACTCCTAGGTGAGTGGGTCATGTGGAATCTCGTTTTGGTCTGTTTGGGGACAATTTTAGTTTTGGTGCAATATAGGTGCACGGTTTGTGCCGAACGTTGAATGGGCTCAGAAATCATTTTGGACGCACCTGACGATACACCTAGGTGACAAGGCTCAAGTGCGAGCTTGTTTGAGTCCGTTTGGAGATATTGCAAATCTTGACGCAAGATACGTGCGTGGTTTGTGTCGAAGGTACCACTAGATCAAAAATCGTCTTGGACGCACCCGACGACACTCCTAGGTGACGAGACTCAAGTGGAAGCTTGTTTGAGTCCGTTTGGAAATAGTGGTATCTAAATACAAGTAGGGTGCGCGGTTTGTGTCGAATGTACCATCGGATCGGAAATCGTCTTGGGTGCACCCGATGGAACTCCAAGGTGAGTGGTCAGGTGGAATCTCGTTTCGCTCCGGTTGGAGACAGTGTTAGTGTCGGTGCAATATAGGTGCACGGTTTGCCCCAAACATACAATAGGCCTAGAAATCATTTTCGACGCACGCGGCAATACTCCTAGGTGATGAGGCACAAGTGGAATCTTGTTTTAGTCCGTTTGGAGATAGGTGCGTGGTTTGCGTTGAACGTACCATCGGTTCGAATATCAAGTTGGACGCACCCAGTGGAAATCCTAGGTGAGTGGGTCGTGTGGAATCTCGTTTCGGTCCGTTTGGATATAGTGTTAGTGTCAATGCAATATAGGTGCACGGTTTGCGCCGAACGTACAATAGGCTCAGAAATCGTTTTGGACGCACCCGACGATACACCTAGGTGACGAGGCTCAAGTGGAAACTTGTTTCAGTCCATTTGGAGATTGTGCTAATTTTGACGCAAGATAGGTGCGCGGTTTGTGTCGAATGTTCCACCGGATCAAAAATTGTCTTGGACACACCCTGTGGAACACCTAGGTGAGTGGGTCATGTGGAATCTCATTTCTGTCTGTTTGGGGACAGTGTTACTGTCAGTGCAATATAATTGCAGGGTTTGCGCCGAACATACAATAGGCTCAAAAATCATTTTGGACGCACCCGACGATACACCTAGGTGACGAGGCACAAGTGGAAGCTTGTTTCAGTCCATTTGGAGGTGTCAGTGCAATATAGGTGCACGGTTTGCGCCAAACGTATAATAGGCTCAAAAATCATTTTGGACGCACCCGACGATACTCCTAGGTGACAAGGCTCAAGTGGAAGCTTGTTTCAATCCGTTTGGAGATAGTGCTATTCTTGACGCAAGATAGGTGCGCGGTTTGTGTCGAATGTATCACCGGATCGAAAATCGTCTTGGACACACCCTGTGGAACTCCTAGGTGAGTGGGTCATATCTTGTTTCTGTCCGTTTGGAGACATTGTTACTGTCAGTGCAATATAAGAGTAGGGTTTGCGCCGAACGTACAATAGGCTCAGAAATTATTTTGGACACACCCGACGATACTCCTAGGTGACGAGGCTCAAGTGGAAGCTTGTTTGTGTCCATTTGGAGTTAGTGGTAATCTCGATGCAAGAAAGGTGCACGGTTTGTTTTGAATGTACCATCGGATCGGATATCGTCTTGGACACACTCGATGGAACTCCTAGGTGAGTGGGCCATGTGGAATCTCGTTTCGGTCCGTTTGGAGACAGTGTTAGTGTCCTTGTAAGATGGGTGCACGGTTTGCGCCAAACGTACAATAGGCTCAAAAAATCATGTTGGATGCACTCGACGATACTCCTAGGTGATGAGCCTCAAGTGGAAGCTTGTTTGAGTCTGTTTGGAGATAGTGCTAATCTTGACGCAAGATATGTGCGCGGTTTCTGTCGAATGTACCACCAGATGGAAAAACGTCTTGGACGCACCCGACGATACTCCTAGGTGACGAGGCCCAAGTGAAAGCTTGTTTGAGTCCGTTTGGAAATAGTGGTATCTCAATACAAGTAAGGTGCACTGTTTGTGTCGAATGTACCATCGGATCGAAAATCATCTTGGGCGCACCCGATTGAACTCCAAGGTGAGTGGGTCATGTGGAATCTCGTTTCGCTCCGTTTGGAGACAGTGTTAGTGTCGGTGCAATATTGGTGCACGGTTTGCGCCGAACGTACAATAGGCTCAGAAATCGTTATGGACGCACCCGACGATACTCCTAGGTGACGAGGCTCAAGTGGAAGCTTGTTTCAGTCCGTTTGGAGATAGTGCTATTCTTGACGCAAGATAGGTGCGCGGTTTGTGTCGAATGTACCACCGGATTGAAAATCATCTTGGACACACCGTGTGGAACTCCTAGGTGAGTGGGTCATGTGGAATCTTGTATCTTTCCGTCTGGAGACAATGTTACTATCAGTGCAATATAAGAGCAGGGTTTGCGCCGAACGTACAATAGGCTCAGAAATCATTTTGGACACACCCGACGATACTCCTAGGTGATGAGGCTCAAGTGGAAGCTTGTTTGTGTCCGTTTGGAGTTAGTGGTAATCTCGATGCCAGAAAGGTGCATGGTTCGTTTCGAATGTACCATCGGATCGGATATCGTCTTGGATGAACCCGATGGAACTCCTAGGTGAGTGGGCCATGTGGAATCTCGTTTCGTTCCGTTTGGAGATAGTATTAATGTCCATGTAATATAGGTGCACGGTTTGCGCCAAACGTACAATAGGCTCAGAAATCGTGTTGGACGCACTCAACGATACTCCTGGGTGATGAGGCTCAAGTGGAAGCTTGTTTGAGTCCATTTGGAGATAGTGCTAATCTTGACGCAAGATATGTGCATGGTTTGTGTCGAATGTACCACCAGATCAAAAATTGTCTTGGACGCACCCGACGATACTCCTAGGTGACGAAGCTTGTTTGAGTCCGTTTGGAAATAGTGGTATCTCAATACAAGTAAGGTGCACGGTTTGTGTCGAATGTACCATCGGATCGGAAATCGTCTTGGGCACACCTGATGGAACTCCAAGGTGAGTGGGTCATGTGGAATCTCGTTTCGCTCCGTTTGGAGACAGTGTTAGTGTCGGTGTAATATAAGTGCACGGTTTGCACCAAACGTACAATAGGCCTAGAAATCATTTTAGACGCACGCGATGATACTCCTAGGTGATGAGGCACAAGTGGAATCTTGTTTCAGTCTGTTTAGAGATAGTGCTAATCTTGACGCAAGATAGGGGCGAGGTTTCTATTGAATGTACCATCGGCTTGGAAGTCATGTTGGACGCACCCGATGGAACTCCTAGGTGAGTGGGTCATGTGGAATCTCGTTTCTATCTGTTTGGAGATAGTGTTTGTGTCACTGCAATATAGGTGCACGATTTCTACCGAACATACAATAGGCTCAGAAATCGTTTTGGACGCACCCGACGATACTCCAAGGTGACGAGGCTCAAGTGGAAGCTTGTTTGAGTCCGTTTGGAGATAGTGCTAACCTTGATGCAAGATAGGTGAGCGGTTTGTGTTGAATGTGCCACCAGATCGAAAATCATCTTGGACACACCCTATGGAACTCCTCGGTGAGTGGGTCAAGTGGAATATCGTTTCTTTCTGTTTGGAAACAGTGTCACTGTTAGTGCAGTATAAGAGTAGAGTTTGCACCAAACTACAATAGGATCAGAAATCATTTTGGACGCACCCGACGACACTCCTTGGTGACGAGGCTCAAGTGGAAGCTTGTTTGAGTCCGTTTGGAGATAGTGCTAACCTTGACGGAAGATAGGTGAGCGGTTTGTGTTGAATGTACCACCGGATCGAAAATCACTTTGGACACACCCTGTGGAACTCTTAGGTGAATGGGTCATGTGGAATATCGTTTCTGTCCATTGTGCATCTAAAACGATTTCTTATCCTATTGTAGTTCGGTGCAATATAAGAGTAGGGTTTGCTCTGAACTACAATAGGATAAGAAATCGTTTTAGACGCACCAGACGATACTGCTTGGTGACGAGGCTCAAGTGGAAGCTTGTTTGAGTCCGTTTGGAGATAGTGCTAACCTTGACGCAAGATAGGTGAGCGGTTTGTGTCGAATGTACCACCGGATCGCAAATCGTCTTGGACACACCCTGTGGAACTCCTAGGTGAGTGGGTTATTTGGAATCTTGTTTCTTTCCGTTTGGAGACAGTGTTACTGTCGGTGCAATATTAGAGCAGGGTTTGTGCCGAACGTACAATAGGCTCAGAAATCATTTTGGACACACCTGACGATACTCCTAGGTGACGAGGCTCAAGTGGAAGCTTGTTTGTGTCCGTTTGGAGTTAGTGGTAATGTCGATGCAAGAAAGGTGCATGGTTTGTTTCGAATGTACCATCGAATCGGATATCGCCTTGGACGCACCTGATGGAACTCCTAGGTGAGTGGGCCATGTGGAATCTCATTTTGGTTCGTTTGGAGATAGTGTTAGCGTCTGTGTAATATAGGTGCACGGTTTGTGCCAAACGTACAATAGGCTCAGAAATTGTGTTGGACACATTCGATGATACTCCTAGGTGATGAGGCTCAAGTGGAAGCTTGTTTGAGTCTGTTTGTAGATAGTGCTACTCTTGACGCAAGATATGTGTGCGGTTTGTGTCAAATGTACCACCAGATCAAAAATCATCTTGGACGCACCCGACGATACTCCTAGGTGACGAGGCTCAAGTGGAAGCTTGTTTGAGTCTGTTTGGAAAGAGTGGTATCTCAATACAAGTAAGGTGCGCGGTTTGTGTCGAATGTACCATCGGATCGGTAATCATCATGGGCGCACCCAATGGAACTCCAAGGTGAGTGGGTCATGTGGAATCTCGTTTAGCTCCGTTTGTAGATAGTGTTAGTGTCGGTGCAATATAGGTGCACGGTTTGCACCAAACGTAAAATAGGCCTAGAAATCATTTTGGACGCACGCAACGATACTCCTAGGCGATGAGGCACAAGTGGAATCTTGTTTCAGTCCATTTGGAGATAGTGCTAATCTTGACGCAAGATAGGGGCGAGGTTTGTGTTGAATGTACCATCGGCTTGGAAGTCATGTTGGACGCACCTGATGGAACTCCTAGGTGAGTGGGTCATGTGGAATCTCGTTTCAGTCTGTTTGGAGATAGTGTTTGTGTCGCTGCAATATAGGTGCATGATTTGCACCGAACATACAATAGGCTCAGAAATTGTTTTGGACGCACCCGACGATACTCCAAGGTGACGAGGCTCAAGTGGAAGCTTGTTTGAGTCCGTTTGGAGATAGTGCTAACCTTGACGCAAGATAGATGAGCGGTTTGTGTTGAATGTACCACCAGATCGAAAATCATCTTGGACACACCCTGTGGAACTCCTAGGTGAGTGGGTCATGTGGAATATCATTTCTATCCGTTTGGAAACAGAGTCACTGGTAGTGCAATATAAGACTAGAGTTTGCACCGAACTACAATAGGATCAGAAATCATTTTGGACGCACCCGACGATACTCCTTGGTGACGAGGCTCAAGTGGAAGCTTGTTTGAGTCCGTTTGGAGATAGTGCTAACCTTGACGCAAGATAGGTGAGCGGTTTGTGTTGAATGTAACATCGGATCAAAAATCATCTTGGACACACCCTGTGGAACTCCTAGGTGAGTGGGTCAAGTGGAATATCGTTTCTGTCTGTTGTGCGTCTAAAACGATTTCTTATCCTATTGTAGTTCGGTGCAATATAAGAGTAGGGTTTGCGCCGAACTACAATAGGATAAGAAATCATTTTAGACGCATCTGACGATACTGCTTGGTGACGAGGCTCAAGTGGAAGCTTGTTTGAGTCTGTTTGGAGTTAGTGGTAATCTCGACGCAAGAAAGGTGTGCGGTTTGTTTCGAATGTACCATCGGATCGGATATCGTCTTGGACGCACCCGATGGAACTCCTAGGTGAGTGGGTCATGTGAAATCTCATTTCGGTCCATTTGGAGACTGTGTTAGTGTCGGTGCAATATAGGTGCACGGTTTGCGCCAAACGTACAATAGGCTCAGAAATCATTTTGGACGCACCGGAGGATACTCCTAGGTGACGAGGCTCAAGTGGAAGCTTGTTTGAGTCCGTTTGGAGATAGTGGTAATCTTGACGTAAGATAGGTGCATGGTTTGTTTCGAATGTACCATCGGATCGGATATCGCCTTGGACACACCTGATGGAACTCCTAGGTAAGTGGGCCATGTGGAATCTCGTTACGGTCCGTTTGGAGACAGTGTTAGCGTCCGTGTAATATAGGTGCACGGTTTGCGCCAAACGTACAATAGGCTCAGAAATTGTGTTGGACGCATTGGAATGATACTACTAGGTGATGAGGCTCAAGTGGAAGCTTGTTTGAGTCCGTTTGGAGATAGTGCTACTCTTGATGCAAGATATGTGCGCGGTTTGTGTCGAATGTACCACCAGATCAAAAATCGTCTTGGACGCACCCGACGATACTCCTAGGTGACGAGGATCAAGTGGAAGCTTGTTTGAGTCTATTTGGAAATAGTGGTATCTCAATACAAGTAAGGTGCGCGGTTTGTGTCGAATGTACCATCGGATCGGAAATCGTCTTACGCGCACCCGATGGAACTCCAAGGTGAGTGGGTCATGTGGAATCTCGTTTAGCTCCATTTGAAGACAGTGTTAGTGTCGGTGCAATATAGGTGCACGGTTTGCACCAAACGTACAATAGGCCTAGAAATCATTTTGGACGCACACAACGATACTCCTAGGTGATGAGGCACAAGTGGAATCTTGTTTCAGTCTATTTGGAGATACTGCTAATCTTGACGCAAGATAGCGGCGAGGTTTGTGTTGAATGTACCATCGGCTTGGAAGTCATCTTGGACGCACCCATTGGAACTCCTAGGTGAGTGGGTCATGTGGAATCTCGTTTCAGTCTGTTTGGAGATAGTGTTTGTGTCGCTGCAATATAGGTGCACGATTTGCACCGAACATACAATAGTCTCAGAAATCGTTTTGGATGCACCCGACGATACTCCAAGGTGACGAGGCTCAAGTGGAAGCTTGTTTGAGTCTGTTTGGAGATAGTGCTAACCTTGACGCAAGTTAGTTGAGCGGTTTGTGTTGAATGTACCACCGGATCAAACATCATCTTGGGCACACCCTGTGGAACTCCTAGGTGAGTGGGTCAAGTGGAATATCGTTTCTGTCTGTTGTGCGTCTAAAACGATTTCTTATCCTATTGTAGTTCGGTGCAATATAAGAGTAGGGTTCGCGCCGAACTACAATAGGATAAGAAATCATTTTAGACGCATCCGACGATACTGCTTGGTGACGAGTTTCAAGTGGAAGCGTGTTTGAGTCCGTTTGGAGTTAGTGGTAATCTCGATGCAAGAAAGGTGCGCGGTTTGTTTCGAATGTACCATCGGATCGGATATCGTCTTGGACGCACCCGATGGAACTCCTAGGTGAGTGGGTCATGTGAAATCTCATTTCGGTCCATTTGGAGACTGTGTTAGTGTCAGTGCAATATAGGTGCACGGTTTGCGCCAAACATACAACAGGCTCAGAAAACATTTTGGACGCACCGGAGGATACTCCTAGGTGACGAGGCTCAAGTGGAAGCTTGTTTGAGTCCGTTTGGAGATAGTGGTAATCTTGACGCAAGATAGGTGCATGGTTTGTTTCGAATGTACCATCGGATCGGATATCGCCTTGGACGCACCCGATGGAACTCCTAGCTCAGTGGGCCATGTGGAATCTCGTTTCGGTCCGTTTGGAGACAGTGTTAGCGTCCGTGTAATATAGGTGCACGGTTTGCGCCAAACGTACAATAGGCTCAGAAATTGTGTTGGACGCATTGGAATGATACTACTAGGTGATGAGGCTCAAGTGGAAGCTTGTTTGAGTCCGTTTGGAGATAGTGCTACTCTTGATGCAAGATATGTGTGCGGTTTGTGTCGAATGTACCACCAGATCAAAAATCATCTTGGACGCACCCGACGATATCCTAGGTGACGAGGCTCAAGTGGAAGCTTGTTTGAGTCTGTTTGGAAATAGTGGTATCTCAATACAAGTATGGTGCACGGTTTGTGTCGAATGTACCATCGGATTGGAAATCGTCTTGGGCGCACCCGATGGATCTCCAAGGTGAGTGGGTCATGTGGAATCTCGTTTAGCTCCATTTGGAGACAGTGTTAGTGTCGGTGCAATATTGGTGCATGGTTTGCACCAAACGTACAATAGGCCTAGAAATCATTTTGGACGCATGCAACGATACTCCTAGGTGTTGAGGCACAAGTGGAATCTTGTTTCAGTCTATTTGGAGATACTGCTAATCTTGACGCAAGATAGGGGCGAGGTTTGTGTTGAATGTACCATCGGCTTGGAAGTCATGTTGGACGCACCTGATGGAACTCCTAGGTGAGTGGGTCATGTGGAATCTCGTTTCAGTCTGTTTGGAGATAGTGTTTGTGTCGCTGCAATATAGGTGCACGATTTGCACCGAACATACAATAGGCTCAGAAATCGTTTTGGATGCACCCGACGATACTCCAAGGTGACGAGGCTCAAGTGGAAGCTTGTTTGAGTCTGTTTGGAGATAGTGCTAACCTTGATGCAAGATAGGTGAGCGGTTTGTGTTGAATGTTCCACCAGATCGAAAATCATCTTGGACACACCCTGTGGAACTCCTAGGTGAGTGGGTCATGTGGAATATCGTTTCCGTCCATTTGGAAACAGAGTCACTCGTAGTGCAATATAAGAGTAGAGTTTGCACCGAACTACAATAGGATCAGAAATCATTTTGGACGCACCCGACGATACTCCTTGGTGACGAGGCTCAAGTGGAAGCTTGTTTGAGTCCGTTTGGAGATAGTGCTAACCTTGACGCAAGATAGGTGAGCGGTTTATGTTGAATGTAACACCGGATCGAAAATCATCTTGGACACACCCTGTGGAACTCCTAGGTGAGTGGGTCAAGTGGAATATCGTTTCTGTCTGTTGTGCGTCTAAAATAATTTCTTATCCTATTGTAGTTCGGTGCAATATAAGAGTAGGGTTTGCGCCGAACTACAATAGGATAAGAAATCATTTTAGACGCATCCGACGATACTGCTTGGTGACGAGGCTCAAGTGGAAGCTTGTTTGAGTCCGTTTGGAGTTAGTGGTAATCTCGATGCAAGAAAGGTGTGCGGTTTGTTTCGAATGTACCATCGGATCGGATATCGTCTTGGACGCACCCGATGGAACTCCTAGGTGAGTGGGTCATGTGAAATCTTGTTTCGGTCCGTTTGGAGACTGTGTTAGTGTCGGTGCAATATAGGTGCACGGTTTGCGCCAAATGTACAATAGGCTCAGAAATCGTTTTGGACGCACCGGAGGATACTCCTAGGTGACGAGGCTCAAGTGGAAGCTTGTTTGAGTCCGTTTGGAGATAGTGCTAATCTTGACGCAAGATAGGTGCGTGGTTTGCGTTGAGCATACCATCGGCTCGAATATCAAGTTGGACGCACCCAATGGAAATCCTAGGTGAGTGGGTCGTGTGGAATCTCATTTTCGTCCGTTTAGAGATAGTGTTAGTGTCAGTGCAATATAGGTGCACAGTTTGCGTCGAACGTACAATAGGCTCAGAAATCATTTTGGACGCACCCGACGATACTCCTAGGTGACGAGGCTCAAGTGGAAGCTTGTTTTAGTCCATTTGGAGATTGTGCTAATTTTGACGCAAGATAGGTGCGCGGTTTGTGTCGAATGTTCCACCGGATCAAAAATCATCTTGGACACACCCTCTGGAAAACCTAGGTGAGTGGGTCATGTGGAATCTCGTTTCTGTCTGTTTGGGGACAGTGTTACTGTCGGTGCAATATAAGAGCAGGGTTTGCGCCGAACATACAATAGGCTCAAAAATCATTTTGGATGCACCCGACGATACACCTAGGTGACGAGGCACAAATGGAAGCTTGTTTCAGTCCATTTGGAGGTGTCAGTGCAATATAGGTGCACGGTTTGCGCCAAACGTACAATAGGCTCAAAAATCGTTTTGGAAGCACCCGACGATACTCCTAGGTGACGAGGCTCAAGTGGAAGCTTGTTTCAGTCTGTTTGGAGATACTGCTATTCTTGACGCAAGATAGGTGCGCGGTTTGTGTCGAATGTACCACCGGATCAAAAATCGTCTAGTGTTAGTGCAATATAGGTGCACGGTTTGCGCCGAACGTATAATAGGCTCAGAAATCATTTTGGACGCACCCGACGATACTCCTAGGTGACGAGGCTCAAGTGGAAGCTTGTTTCAGTCCATTTGGAGATTGTGCTAATTTTGACGCAAGATAGGTGAGCGGTTTGTGTCGAATGTTCCACCGGATCAAAAATCATCTTGGACACACCCTGTGGAACACCTAGGTGAGTGGGTCATGTGGAATCTCGATTCTGTCCGTTTGGGGACAGTGTTACTATCGGTGCAATATAAGAGCAGGGTTTGCACCGAACATACAATAGGCTCAAAAATCATTTTGGATGCACCCGACGATACACCTAGGTGACGAGGCACAAGTGGAAACTTGTTTCAGTACATTTAGAGGTGTCAGTGCAATATAGGTGCACGGTTTACGCCGAATGAACTATGGGCTCATAAATCGTTTTGGACGCACCCGGCGATACTCCTAGCTGACGAGGCTCAAGTGGAAGCTTGTTTCAGTCCGTTTGGAGATAGTTGTATTCTTGACGCAAGATTGGTGCGCGGTTTGTGTCGAATGTACCACCGGATCGAAAATCGTCTTGGTCACACCCTGTTGAACTCCGAGATGAGTGGGTCATGTGGAATCTCGTTTTGGTCCGTTTGGAGACATTGTTAGTGTCCGTGTAATATAGGTGCACGGTTTGTGCCAAACGTACAATAGGCTCAGAAATCGTGTTGGACGCACTCGACGATACTCTTGGGTGATGAGGCTCAAGTGGAAGCTTGTTTGAGTCCGTTTAGAGATAGTGCTAATCTTGACGCAAGATATGTGCGCGGTTTTGTCGAATGTACGACCAGATCAAAAATCGTCTTGGACGCACCCAACGATACTCCTAGGTGACGAGGCTCAAGTGGAAGCTTGTTTGAATCCATTTGGAAATAGTGGTATCTCTATACAAGTAAGGTGTGCGGTTTTGTGTCGAATGTACCATCGGATCGAAAATTGTCTTGGGCGCACCCGATGGAACATCAAGGTGAGTGGGTCATGTGGAATCTCGTTTCGCTCCGTTTAGAGACAGTGTTAGTGTCGGTGCAATATAGGTGCACGGTTTGCACCAAACGAACAATAGGCCTAGAAATCATTTTGGACGCACGCGACGATACTCCTAGGTGATGAGGCACAAGTGGAATCTTGTTTCAGTCTGTTTGGAGATAGTGCTAATCTTGACACAAGATAGGGGCGAGGTTTGTGTTGAATGTACCATCGGCTTGGAAGTCATGTTGGACGCACCCGATGGAACTTCTAGGTGAGTGGGTCATCTGGAATCTCGTTTCAGTCTGTTTGGAGATAGTGTTTGTGTCGCTGCAATATAGGTGCACGGTTTGCGCCGAACGTTCAATAGGCTCAGGAATCGTTTTGGTCACACCCGACGATACTCCTAGGTGACGAGGCTCAAGTGGAAGCTTGTTTAAGTCCATTTGGAGATAGTGCTAATCTTGACGAAAGATAGGTGCGCGGTTTGTGTCGAATGTACCACCGCTTCGAAAATTGTCTTGGACACACCCTGTGGAACTCCTAGGTGAGTGGGTCATGTGGAATCTCGTTTCTGTCTGTTTGGAGACAGTGTTACTATCGGTGCAATATAAGGGCAGGGTCTGCGCCGAACGTACCATAGGCTCAGAATTTTTTTTGGATGCAACCGACGATACTCCTAGGTGATGAGTCTCAAGTGGAAGCTTTTTTGAGTCCGTTTGGAGATAGTGGTAGTCTTGACGAGAGAAAGGTGCACGGTTTGTGTCTAATATACCATCGGCTCGGAAGTCCTGTTGGACGCACCCGTTGGAACCCCTAAATGAGTGCGTCATGTGGAATCTGGTTTTGGTCCATTTGGAGACAGTGTTAGTGTCGCTGCAATATAGGTGCACAGTTTGCGCCGAATGTACATTAGGCTCAGAAATCGTTTTGGACGCACCCGACGATACTCCTAGGTGACGAGGCTCAAGTGGAAGCTTGTTTCAGTCCGTTTAGAGATAGTGCTATTCTTGACGCAAGATTGGTGCGCGGTTTGTGTCGAATGCACCACCGGATCAAAAATCATCTTGGACACACCCTGTGGAACTCCGAGGTGAGTGGGTCAAGTGGAATCTCGTTTTGGTCCGTTTGGAGAAAGTGTTAGTGTCCGTGTAATATAGGTGCACGGTTTGCGCCAAACGTACAATAGGCTCAGAAATCATGTTGGACGCACTCGACGATACTCCTAGGTGACGAGGCTCAAGTGGAAGCTTGTTTCAGTCCGTTTAGAGATAGTGCTATTCTTGACGCAAGATTGTTGCGCGGTTTGTGTCGAATGCACCACCGGATCGAAAATCGTCTTGGACACACCCTGTGGAACTCCGAGGTGAGTGGGTCATGTGGAATCTCGTTTTGGTCCGTTTGGAGAAAGTGTTAGTGTCCGTGTAATATAGGTGCACAGTTTGCGCCAAACGTACAATAGGCTCAGAAATCGTGTTGGACGCACTCGACGATACTCCGGGGTGATGAGGCTCAAGTGGAAGCTTGTTTGAGTCCGTTTGGAGATAGTGCTAATCTTGATGCAAGATATGTGCGCGGTTTTGTCGAATGTACCACCAGATCGAAAATCGTCTTGGACGCACCCGACGATACTCCTAGGTGGCGTGGCTCAAGTGGAAGCTTGTTTGAATCCGTTTGGAAATAGTGGTATCTCAATACAAGTAAGGTGCGCAGTTTGTGTCGAATGTACCATCGGATCGAAAATCGTCTTGGGTGCACCCGATGGAACTTCAAGGTGAGTGGGTCATGTGGAATCTCGTTTCGCTCCGTTTGGAGACAGTGTTAGTGTCGATGCAATATAGGTGCACGGTTTGCACCAAACGAACAATAGGCCTAGAAATCATTTTGGACGCACGCGACGATACTCCTAGGTGATGAGGCACAAGTGGAATCTTGTTTCAGTCTGTTTGGAGATAGTGCTAATCTTGACACAAGATAGGGGCGAGGTTTGTGTTGAATGTACCATCGGCTTGGAAGTCATGTTGGACGCACCCGATGGAACTTCTAGGTGAGTGGGTCATCTGGAATCTCGTTTCAGTCTGTTTGGAGATAGTGTTTGTGTCGCTGCAATATAGGTGCACGGTTTGCGCCGAACGTTCAATAGGCTCAGGAATCGTTTTGGTCACACCCGATGATACTCCTAGGTGACGAGGCTCAAGTGGAAGCTTGTTTAAGTCCATTTGGAGATAGTGCTAATCTTGACGAAAGATAGGTGCGCGGTTTGTGTCGAATGTACCACCGCTTCGAAAATTGTCTTGGACACACCCTGTGGAATTCCTAGGTGAGTGGGTCATGTGGAATCTCGTTTCTGTCTGTTTGGAGACAGTGTTACTATCGGTGCAATATAAGGGCAGGGTCTGCGCCGAACGTACCATAGGCTCAGAATTTTTTTTGGATGCAACCGACGATACTCCTAGGTGATGAGTCTCAAGTGGAAGCTTTTTTGAGTCCGTTTGGAGATAGTGGTAGTCTTGACGAGAGAAAGGTGCACGGTTTGTGTCTAATATACCATCGGCTCGGAAGTCCTGTTGGACGCACCCGTTGGAACACCTAAATGAGTGTGTCATGTGGAATCTGGTTTTGGTCCATTTGGAGACAATGTTAGTGTCGCTGCAATATAGGTGCATAGTTTGCGCCAAATGTACATTAGGCTCAGAAACTATTTTGGACGCACCCGATGATACTCCTAGGTGACGAGGCTCAAGTGGAAGCTTGTTTGAGTCCATTTGGAGATAGTGCTAATCTTGGTGCAAGAAATGTGCGTGGTTTGTGTCGAATGTACCATCGGCTTGGAAATCATATTGGACACACCCGATATAACTCCTAGGTGAGTGGGTCATGTGAAATCTCATTTCGGTCCGTTTGGAGAAAGTGTTAGTGTCGGTGCAATATTGGTGCACGATTTTGCGTTGAATGTCCAATAGGCTCAAACATCATTTTGGACGCACTCGACGATACTCCTAGGTGATGAGGCTCAAGTGGAAGATTGTTTGTGTCCATTTGGAGATAGTGCTATTCTTGACGCAAGATAGGTGCGCGGTTTGTGTCGAATGTACCACCAGATCAAAAATCATCTTGGACACACCCTGTGGAACTCCTAGGTGGGTGGGTCATGTGGAATCTTGTTTCTGTCCATCTGGAGACAGTATTACTGTCGGTGCAACATAAGAGCTTGGTTTGCGCCGAACGTACAATAGGCTCAGAAATCGTTTTGGACGCAAGATGATACTCCTAGTTGATGATGCTCAAGTGGAAGCTTGTTTGAGTCCGTTTGGAGATAGTGCTAATCTTGACGCAAGATAGGTGCGTGGTTTGCGTTGAACGTACCATCGGCTCGAATATCAAGTTGGACGCACCCAATGGAAATCCTAGGTGAGTGGGTCGTGTGGAATCTCGTTTCGGTCCTTTTGGAGATAGTGTTAGTGTCAGTGCAATATAGGTGCACGGTTTGCGCCGAACGTACAATAGGCTCAGAAATCATTTTGGACGCACCCGACGATACTCCTAGGTGACGAGGCTCAAGTGGAAGCTTGTTTCAGTCCATTTGGAGATTGTGCTAATTTTGACGCAATATAGGTGCGCGGTTTGTGTCGAATGTTCCACCGGATCAAAAATCGTCTGGATAGACCCTGTGGAACACCTAGGTGAGTGGGTCATATGGAATCTCGATTCTATCCGTTTGGGGACAGTGTTACTCTCGGTGCAATATAAGAGCAGGGTTTGCACCGAACATACAATAGGCTCAAAAATCATTTTGGATGCACCCGACGATACACCTAGGTGACGAGGCACAAGTGGAAGCTTGTTTCAGTACATTTAGAGGTGTCAGTGCAATATAGGTGCACGGTTTACGCCGAACGTACAATGGGCTCAGAAATCGTTTTGGACGCACCCGACGATACTCCTAGGTGACGAGGCTCAAGTGGAAGCTTGTTTCAGTCCGTTTAGAGATAGTGCTATTCTTGACGCAAGATTGGTGCGCGGTTTGTGTCGAATGCACCACCGGATCAAAAATCGTCTTGGACACACCCTGTGGAACTCCGAGGTGAGTGGGTCATGTGGAATCTCGTTTTGGTCCGTTTGGAGAAAGTGTTAGTGTCCATGTAATATAGGTGCACAGTTTGCGCCAAACGTACAATAGGCTCAGAAATCGTGTTGGACGCACTCGACGATACTCCGGGGTGATGAGGCTCAAGTGGAAGCTTGTTTGAGTCCGTTTGGAGATAGTGCTAATCTTGACGCAAGATATGTGCGCGGTTTTGTCGAATGTACCACCAGATCGAAAATCGTCTTGGACGCACCCGACGATACTCCTAGGTGGCGTGGCTCAAGTGGAAGCTTGTTTGAATCCGTTTGGAAATAGTGGTATCTCAATACAAGTAAGGTGCGCAGTTTGTGTCGAATGTACCATCGGATCGAAAATCGTCTTGGGTGCACCCGATGGAACTTCAAGGTGAGTGGGTCATGTGGAATCTCGTTTCGCTCCGTTTGGAGACAGTGTTAGTGTCGATGCAATATAGGTGCACGGTTTGCACCAAACGAACAATAGGCCTAGAAATCATTTTGGACGCACGCGACGATACTCCTAGGTGATGAGGCACAAGTGGAATCTTGTTTCAGTCTGTTTGGAGATAGTGCTAATCTTGACACAAGATAGGGGCGAGGTTTGTGTTGAATGTACCATCGGCTTGGAAGTCATGTTGGACGCACCCGATGGAACTTCTAGGTGAGTGGGTCATCTGGAATCTCGTTTCAGTCTGTTTGGAGATAGTGTTTGTGTCGCTGCAATATAGGTGCACGGTTTGCGCCGAACGTTCAATAGGCTCAGGAATCGTTTAGGTCACACCCGACGATACTCCTAGGTGACGAGGCTCAAGTGGAAGCTTGTTTAAGTCCATTTGGAGATAGTGCTAATCTTGACGAAAGATAGGTGCGCGGTTTGTGTCGAATGTACCACCGCTTCGAAAATTGTCTTGGACACACCCTGTGGAACTCCTAGGTGAGTGGGTCATGTGGAATCTCGTTTATGTCTGTTTGGAGACAGTGTTACTATCGGTGCAATATAAGGGCAGGGTCTGCGCCGAACGTACCATAGGCTCAGAATTTTTTTTGGATGCAACCGACGATACTCCTAGGTGATGAGTCTCAAGTGGAAGCTTTTTTGAGTCCGTTTGGAGATAGTGGTAGTCTTGACGAGAGAAAGGTGCACGGTATGTGTCTAATATACCATCGGCTCGGAAGTCCTGTTGGACGCACCCGTTGGAACCCCTAAATGAGTGCGTCATGTGGAATCTGGTTTTGGTCTATTTGGAGACAGTGTTAGTGTCGCTGCAATATAGGTGCACAGTTTGCGCCAAATGTACATTAGGCTCAGAAACTGTTTTGGACGCACCTGATGATACTCCTAGGTGACGAGGCTCAAGTGGAAGCTTGTTTGAGTCCATTTGGAGATAGTGCTAATCTTGGTGCAAGAAATGTGCGTGGTTTGTGTCGAATGTACCATCGGCTTGGAAATCATATTGGACACACCCGATATAACTCCTAGGTGAGTGGGTCATGTGAAATCTCATTTCGGTCCGTTTGGAGAAAGTGTTAGTGTTGGTGCAATATTGGTGCACGATTTTGCGTTGAATGTCCAATAGGCTCAAAAATCATTTTGGACGCACTCGACGATACTCCTAGGTGATGAGGCTCAAGTGGAAGATTGTTTGTGTCCATTTGGAGATAGTGCTATTCTTGACGCAAGATAGGTGCGCGGTTTGTGTCGAATGTACCACCAGATCAAAAATCATCTTGGACACACCCTGTGGAACTCCTAGGTGGGTGGGTCATGTGGAATCTTGTTTCTGTCCATCTGGAGACAGTATTACTGTCGGTGCAACATAAGAGCTTGGTTTGCGCCGAACGTACAATAGGCTCAGAAATCGTTTTGGACGCAAGATGATACTCCTAGTTGATGATGCTCAGTGGAAGCTTGTTTGAGTCCGTTTGGAGATAGTGCTAATATTGACGCAAGATAGGTGCGTGGTTTGCGTTGAACGTACCATCGGCTCGAATATCAAGTTGGACGCACCCAATGGAAATCCTAGGTGAGTGGGTCGTGTGGAATCTCGTTTCGGTCCGTTTGGAGATAGTGTTAGTGTCAGTGCAATATAGGTGCATGGTTTGCGCCGAACGTACAATAGGCTCAGAAATCATTTTGGACGCACCCGACGATACTCCTAGGTGACGAGGCTCAAGTGGAAGCTTGTTTCAGTCCATTTGGAGATTGTGCTAATTTTGACGCAATATAGGTGCGCAGTTTGTGTCGAATGTTCCACCGGATCAAAAATCGTCTTGGATAGACCCTGTGGAACACCTAGGTGAGTGGGTCATATGGAATCTCGATTCTATCCGTTTGGGGACAGTGTTACTCTCGGTGCAATATAAGAGCAGGGTTTGCACCGAACATACAATAGGCTCAAAAATCATTTTGGATGCACCCGACGATACACCTAGGTGACGAGGCACAAGTGGAAGCTTGTTTCAGTACATTTAGAGGTGTCAGTGCAATATAGGTGCACGGTTTACGCCGAACGTACAATGGGCTCAGAAATCGTTTTAGACGCACCCGACGATACTCCTAGGTGACGAGGCTCAAGTGGAAGCTTGTTTCAGTCCGTTTAGAGATAGTGCTATTCTTGACGCAAGATTGGTGCGCGGTTTGTGTCGAATGCACCACCGGATCGAAAATCATCTTGGACACACCCTGTGGAACTTCGAGGTGAGTGGGTCATGTGGAATCTCGTTTTGGTCTGTTTGGAGAAAGTGTTAGTGTCCGTGTAATATAGGTGCACGGTTTGCGCCAAACGTACAATAGGCTCAGAAATCGTGTTGGACGCACTCGACGATACTCCTAGGTGACGAGGCTCAAGTGGAAGCTTGTTTCAGTCCGTTTAGAGATAGTGCTATTCTTGACGCAAGATTGGTGCGCGGTTTGTGTCGAATGCACCACCGGATCGAAAATCGTCTTGGACACACCCTGTGGAACTCCGAGGTGAGTGGGTCATGTGGAATCTCGTTTTGGTCCGTTTGGAGAAAGTGTTAGTGTCCGTGTAATATAGGTGCACAGTTTGCGCCAAACGTACAATAGGCTCAGAAATCGTGTTGGACGCACTCGACGATACTCCGGGGTGATGAGGCTCAAGTGGAAGCTTGTTTGAGTCCGTTTGGAGATAGTGCTAATCTTGACGCAAGATATGTGCGCGGTTTTGTCGAATGTACCACCAGATCGAAAATCGTCTTGGACGCACCCGACGATACTCCTAGGTGGCGTGGCTCAAGTGGAAGCTTGTTTGAATCCGTTTGGAAATAGTGGTATCTCAATACAAGTAAGGTGCACAGTTTGTGTCGAATGTACCATCGGATCGAAAATCGTCTTGGGTGCACCCGATGGAACTTCAAGGTGAGTGGGTCATGTGGAATCTCGTTTCGCTCCGTTTGGAGACAGTGTTAGTGTCGATGCAATATAGGTGCATGGTTTGCACCAAACGAACAATAGGCCTAGAAATCATTTTGGACGCACGCGACAATACTCCTAGGTGATGAGGCACAGGTGGAATCTTGTTTCAGTCTGTTTGGAGATAGTGCTAATCTTGACACAAGATAGGGGCGAGGTTTGTGTTGAATGTACCATCGGCTTGAAAGTCATGTTGGACGCACCCGATGGAACTCCTAGGTGAGTGGGTCATGTGGAATCTCATTTCAGTCTGTTTGGAGATAGTGTTTGTGTCGCTGCAATATAGGTGCACGGTTTGCGCCGAACATTCAATAGGCTCATAAATCATTTTGGTCACCCCCGACGATACTCCTAGGTGACGAGGCTCAAGGGGAAGCTTGTTTAAGTCCGTTTGCAGATAGTGCTAATCTTGACGAAAGATAGGTGCGCGGTTTGTGTCGAATGTACCACCGCTTCAAAAATTGTCTTGGACACACCCTGTGGAACTCCTAGGTGAGTGGGTCGTGTGTAATCTCGTTTCTGTTCGTTTGGAGACAGTGTTACTATCGGTGCAATATGAGGGCAGGGTCTGCGCCGAACGTACCATAAGCTCAGAATTTTTTTTGGATGCAACCGACGATACTCCTAGGTGATGAGTCTCAAGTGGAAGCTTTTTTGAGTCCATTTTGGAGATAGTGGTAGTCTTGACGAGAGAAAGGTGCGCGGTTTGTGTCTAATGTACCATCGGCTCGGAAGTCCTGTTGGACGCAGCCGATGGAACCCCTAAATGAGTGCATCATGTGGAATCTGATTTTGGTCTATTTGGAGACAGTGTTAGTGTCGCTGCAATATAGGTGCACAGTTTGCGCCGAATGTACATTAGGCTCAGAAATCGTTTTGGACGCATCCGATGATACTCCTAGGTGACGAGGCTCAAGTGGAAGCTTGTTTGAGTCCATTTGGACATAGTGCTAATCTTGGTGCAAGAAATGTGCGTGGTTTGTGTCGAATGTACCATCGGCTTGGAAATCATATTGGACACACCTGATATAACTCCTAGGTGAGTGGGTCATGTGAAATGTCATTTCGGTCCGTTTGGAGAAAGTGTTGGTGTCGGTGCAATATAGGTGCATGATTTGCGCTGAATGTCCAATAGGCTCAAAAATCATTTTGGACGCACTCGACGATACTCCTAGGTGATGAGGCTCAAGTGGAAGCTTGTTTGTGTCTATTTGGAGATAGTGCTATTCTTGACGCAAGATAGGTGCGCGGTTTGTGTCGAATGTACCACCGGATCGAAAATCGTCTTGGACACACCCTGTGGAACTCCTAGGTGAGTGGGTCGTGTGGAATCTTGTTTCTGTCCATCTGGAGACAATATTACCGTCGGTGCACCATAAGAGCTTGGTTTACGCCAAACGTACAATAGGCTCAGAAATCGTTTTGGACGCAAGATGATACTCCTAGTTGACGATGCTCAAGTGGAAGCTTGTTTGAGTCCGTTTGGAGATAGTGCTAATCTTGACGCAAGATAGGTGCGTGGTTTGCGTTGAACGTACCATCGGCTCGAATATCAAGTTGGACGCACCCAATGGAAATCCTAGGTGAGTGGGTCGTGTGGAATCTCGTTTCGGTCCGTTTGGAGATAGTGTTAGTGTCAGTGCAATATAGGTGCACGGTTTGCGCCGAACGTACAATAGGCTCAGAAATCGTTTTGGACACACCCGACGATACTCCTAGGTGACGAGGCTCAAGTGGAAGCTTGTTTCAGTCCATTTGGAGATTGTGCTAATTTTGACGCAATATAGGTGTGCGGTTTGTGTCGAATGTTCCACCTGATCAAAAATTGTCTTGGACACACCCTGTGGAACACCTAGGTGAGTGGGTCATGTGGAATCTCAATTATGTCCATTTGGGGACAGTGTTACTCTCGGTGCAATATAAGAGCAGGGTTTGCACCGAACATACAATAGGCTCAAAAATCATTTTGGATGCACCCGACGATACACCTAGGTGACGAGGCACAAGTGGAAGCTTGTTTCAGTACATTTAGAGGTGTCAGTGCAATATAGGTGCATGGTTTACGCCGAACGTACAATGGGCTCAGAAATCGTTTTGGACGTACCCGACGATACTCCTAGGTGACGAGGCTCAAGTGGAAGCTTGTTTCAGTCCGTTTGGAGATAGTGCTATTCTTGACGCAAGATTGGTGCGCGATTTGTGTCGAATGTACCACCGGATCAAAAATCATCTTGGACACACCCTATGGAACTCCGAGGTGAGTGGGTCATGTGGAATCTTGTTTTGGTCTGTTTGGAGACAGTGTTAGTGTCCGTGTAATATAGGTGTACGGTTTGCACCAAACGTATAATAGGCTCAGAAATCGTGTTGGATGCACTCGACGATACTCCTAGGTGATGAGGCTCAAGTGGAAGCTTGTTTGAGTCCGTTTGGAGATAGTGCTAATCTTGACACAAGATATGTGCGTGGTTTTGTCGAATGTGCCACCAGATCAAAAATCGTCTTGGACGCACCCGATGATACTGCTAGGTGACGAGGCTCAAGTGAAAGCTTGTTTGAATCCGTTTGAAAATAGTGGTATCTCAATACAAGTAAGGTGTGCGGTTTGTGTCGAATGTACCATCAGATCGGAAAATCGTCTTGGGCACACCCGATGGAACTTCAAGGTGAGTGGGTCATGTGGAATCTCGTTTCGCTCCGTTTGGAGACAGTGTTAGTGTCGGTGCAATATAGGTGCACGGTTTGCACCAAACGTACAATAGGCCTAGAAATCATTTTGGACGCACACGACGATACTCCTAGGTGATGAGGCACAAGTGGAATCTTGTTTCAGTCCGTTTGGAGACAGTGCTAATCTTGACACAAGATAGGGGCGAGGTTTGTGTTGAATGTACCATCGGCTTGGAAGTTATGTTGGACGCACCCGATGGAACTCCTAGGTGAGTGGGTCATGTGGAATCTCGTTTCAGTCTGTTTGGAGATAGTGTTTTTGTCGCTGCAATATAGGTGCACGGTTTGCGCCGAACGTTCAATAGGCTCAGAAATCGTTTTGGTCGCACCCGATGATACTCCTAGGTGACGAGGCTCAAGTGGAAGCTTGTTTGAGTCCGTTTGGAGATAGTGCTATTCTTGACGAAAGATAGGTGCGCGGTTTGTGTCGAATGTACCACCGCTTCGAAAATCGTCTTGGACACACCCTATGGAACTCCTAGGTGAGTGGGTCATGTGGAATCTCATTTCTGTCTGTTTAGCGACAGTGTTACTATCGGTGCAATATAGGGGCAGGGTCCGCGCCGAACGTACCATAGGCTCAGAATTTATTTTGGATGCACCCGACGATACTCCTAGGTGATGAGTCTCAAGTGGAAGCTTTTTTGAGTCCGTTTGGAGATAGTGGTAGTCTTGATGCGAGAAAGGTGGCGGTTTGTGTCTAATGTACCATCGGCTCGGAAGTCCTGTTGGGCGCACCCGATGGAACCCCTAAATGAGTGTGTCATGTGGAATCTTGTTTTGGTCCATTTGGAGACAGTGTTAGTGTCACTGCAATATAGGTGCACAGTTTGCGCCGAATGTACATTAGGCTCAGAAATCGTTTTGGACGCACCCGATGATACTCCTAGGTGATGAGGCTCAAGTGGAAGCTTGTTTGAGTTCATTTGGAGATAGTGCTAATCTTGGTGCAAGAAGGGTGTGTGGTTTGTGTCGAATGTACCATCGGCTTGGAAATCATATTGACACACCTGATATAACTCCTAGGTGAGTAGGTCATGTGAAATCTCATTTCGGTCCGTTTTGAGAAAGTGTTAGTGTCAGTGCAATATAGGTGCACGATTTGCGCTGAATGTCCAATAGGCTCAAAATTCATTTTGGACGCACTCGACGATACTCCTAGGTGACGAGGCTCAAGTGGAAGCTTGTTTGTGTCGATTTGGAGATAGTGCTATTCTTGACGCAAGATAGGTGCACAGTTTGTGTCGAATGTACCACCGGATCAAAAATCGTCTTAGACACACCCTGTGGAACTCCTAGGTGAGTGGGTTGTGTGGAATCTTGTTTCTGTCCGTCTGGAGACAATGTTACTATCGGTGCAATATAAGAGCATGGTTTGCGCCGAACGTACAATAGACTTAGAAATCGTTTTGGACGCAAGACGATACTCCTAGGTGACGATGCTCAAGTGGAAGTTTGTTTGAGTCCGTTTGCAGATTTTGCTAAGCTTGACGCAAGATAGGTGCACGGTTTGTGTTGAATGTACCACCTGATCGAAAATCATCTTGGACACACCCTGTGGAGCTCCTAGGTCAGTGGGTCGTGTGGAATCTTGTTTTTGTCCGTTTGGAGACAGTGTTACTATCAGTGCAATATAAGAGGAGGGTTTGCACCGAACGTACAATAGGCTCCGAAATTGTTTTGGATGCACCCGACGATACTTCTAGGTGACGAGGCTCAAGAGGAAGCTTGTTTGAGTCTATTTGGAGATAGTGGTAATCTTGATGCTAGAAAGGTGCGCGGTTTGTGTCGAATGTACACTCAGCTCAGAAATCATATTAGACGCACCCGATAGAACTCCTAGGTGAGTGGGTCATGTCGAATCTCATTTCGGTCCGTTTGGAGACATTGTTAGTGTCGGTACAATATAGGTGCACAGTTTGCGCCAAACGTCTAATGGGCTCAGAAATCATTTTGGACGCACCCGACGATACTCCTAAGTGACGAGGCTCAAATGGAAGCTTATTTGAGTCTGTTTAGAGATAGCGGTAATCTCGATGCAAGAAAGGTGCGCAGTTTGTGTTGATTGTACCATCGCTTTGGAAATCGTCTTGGACGCACCCGATGGAAGTGGGTGGATCATGTGGAATCTCGTATCGGTTCGTTTGGAGACAATGTTAGTGACGGTGTAATATAGGTGCACGGATTGCGCCGAACGTACAATAGGCTGAAAAATCATTTTGGACGCACCCGAGATACTCCTAGGTGACAAGGCTCAAGTGGAAGTTTGTTTGTGTTCGTTTGGAGATAGTGCTAACTTTGACGCAAGATAGGTGCGCGGTTTGTGTCGAATGTACCACCGGATCGAAAATCGTCCTGGTCGCACCCTATGAAACTCCTAGGTGAGTGGGTCATGTTGAATCTCATTTCTGTCCATTTGGAGATAGTGTTACTATCAGTGCAATATAAGAGCAGGGTTTGTGTCGAACGTACCACAGGCTCAGGAATCATTTTGGATGCAGCCGACGATACTCCTAGGTGACAAGCCTCGAGTGGAAGCTTGTTTGGGTCCGTTTGGAGATAGTGGTAGTGTTGACGTGAGAAAGGTGCGCGGTTGGTGTCTAATGTACCATTGGCTCGGAAGTCGTGTTCGACGCACCCGATGGAACTACTAGGTGAGTGGGTCATAGGGAATCTCATTTCGGTCCATTTGGAGACAGTGTTAGTGTCGCTGCAATATAGGTGCATGGTTTGTGCCGAACATACAATAAGCTCAGAAATCATTTTGGACGCAGCCGACGATACTCCTAGGTGACGAGCTTCAAGTGGAAGCTTGTTTGAGTTCGCTTGGACATAGTGCTAAGCTTGACGCAAGAAAGGAGCACGGTTTGTGTCGAAAGTACCATGGCTCCTAAATCATGTTGGATGCACCCAATGGAACTCGTAGGTGAGTGGGTCATGTGGAATCTCGTTTCCGTCCGTTTGGACACAATATTAGTGTCGGTGCAATATAGATGCATGGTTTGCGTTGGACATACAATAGGGTCAGAAATCATTTTGTACGCACCCGGTGATACTCCTAGGTGATGAGGCTCAAGTGGAAGCTTGTGTGAGTCTGTTTAGAGATAGTGCTAATCTTGACGGAAGAAATGTGCGTGGTTAGTGTCGAATGTACAATAGGCTCAGAAATCATGTTGGACGAACCCAATGGAACTCCTAGGTGAGTGGGTCATGTGGAATATCGTTTCTGTATGTTTGGAGATAGTGTTACTGTCAGTGCAATTTAAGAGCGGGGTTTGCGCCGAACGCACAATAGGCTCAGAAATCGTTTTGGATGCACCCAACGATACTCCTAGGTGATGAGTCTCAAGTGGAAGCTTTTTTGAATTCGTTTGGAGATGGCCGAGGCGCCGGTGCCATGTGGTAGAAGAGGTGGTGGCGAAGGCAGCTGACAAAAGCGAAGATGGCGAGGCAGACGCTGGAAAACGGAGGGTGTAAAGGGGCCCAGTACTGTCACATCGGAGCAGAGGACGCCGGGTAGCCAAATCCTTCATAGTAAGACCACAAGAGTCAAACTCCACAGAACACGAATTGTCAGCTGTAAAATGATGAATAGAAAGAAGGTTGTGAACCAAAGAGGGTGCAACAAGAACATTGGGAAAACGAAAGGACCCATGAGCACTGGCGGTACCCACTAAGGTGACAGGAAGACACAAACCATTTGCGACCATAATAGACTAGGGAAGAGAAGAAGAAGGAGAATGGACAGAAGAAAGTATACTAGGGTTAGGGGTGGTGTGGTAGGTGGCACCCGAGTCGGCAATCCACTCAGGTTCGACCGGAGGTGTCAAGCCAAGGTGCTGAACGACCGTGCCAGGGCCACCTGGTCCCAGCTGGCAAACCCGGGCATGGTGCCGGGGGGAGTAGCCCACGATGGTGTAGTGGAGCTAGGAGGTGGAGCACTAGTAAACATGGCCACCGGTGGGCGAGTCTCACCCCTAGGAGCGTGGTAGGGCCACATAGAAATGCGCCCTGACCACGGGTTATGGAAGGAAGGCCATGGTGCCCCCCGGTGGGCCAGCTAGCGGGGTGACACCACCATGACCTCCCCCATGACCCCCACCACGTCGGCGATGACCGCCACGGCCCCCCACCTCCGCTTGGCCCGGAGGGAGGAGGACCAAGAAGGGACGACGGTGGTGGAGCAGACGGACGAGGGGGAGCAGTCGTGCACGGCGGAGTAGCAGCCAGGGCTGTCGAGGAGGACAAGGACCCTAGAGTGGCGGTGGACCCTGGCTGGAGGCCCTGAGTGAGCTCCTCCATGACAAGGTCGTCACGAACCTGCAGGAAGGTGGGGAAGGGCCTCTGACGGGTGATCCACGTTCGGAGGTGGGCGTAGCGGTCACTGAGCCCACAGAGGACGTTGAGGACGAGGATGCGATCCTCCACGGGCCAGCCCAGGTCGTCGAGGGAATCTGCCATGGTCTTTATCTTCTGGCAGAACTCACCAACGGCAAGGTCCCCCTGGATGATGGTGCGGAAGCTCGCGTCGAGTCACAGAGCTCGGGCCTCAGCATTGCCTAGAAACTGGCCCTCGTGTGCCAGCCAGGCCTGTCGAGCAGAGGTGGAGGTGCAGACGAGGTCGTGGAGGTTGACGGAGATCATGCTGAGGATCCAGGAAAGCACGATGCTGTCCAGACGCTGCCACGACGGAGTCTGGACCATGGGCGTAGGCTCATTGAGGACATGGTCGTCGAGGACATAGCAGCGAAGAGTGAGGATCACCAGTTCCCTCCAACGAGCATACGAGGGCGACTCAGGGTCGAGAACGACTGGGATGAGTAGCCAGATGTTCTGGACGCCGCTGGCCTGGTAGTGGAGCTGTGAGACGAGGGGATCGGCCGGGTCATGGCGGAGAGCTGTAGTGGTGGAGGTGAGGTTGCCCGTCGAGCCGGAGGAGGTGGCCCCCCCGTCCTGGGTGAGAAGCTGCTCTGCCTTAGCGATCTAGCGGGCCAGGGTGTCGGCGGCATCCCGCTCCCGTTGCCACACAAGGGCAGCCGCACGGACTCGCTCCTGTCCTGCTACGACCGCGACCCGGGCGGAAACCAGTGCGGCAGCGAGGGCGGAGACGGGCCGAGGAGTGTAGAGGACGGCCGAAGGCGGTGCGGGAAGGTTGAAGGTGCCACCACCCATGGCTGCCCCTTGCAGGTGGGAAGCCACACCATCCCTAGGCAGGAGCAGGCCGACAGCAGCAGCCGCAGCAGCGGCAATAGGGGCATCTGCCGGAAGGTCGGCCCCAACGGCATCGGCGACATCGGCCGGGGTGGCCGGGAAAGCCACTGCCGCGGGGGCACTGTCAGCAGCGAGAGCGATGGCCGGCTACACCCATGCTGTTGTGAAGAGGGGCGCAGAGGCAGATGCGGCCGCCTACAGCGCCCAGCCCGGGACAAGGGCCACACTAGTGGGGGCTGGAGGTGGTGCAGGGGGCACGCCAGTGGGGGCCACGCCCATGGCGTGCAACGGCGCATGGGGCCCTTCGGTGGGGGCAGGCGACGCTGGTGCCGCGCCCAATGTGGGCGGCGCAGGAGGAGGGGCGGCGCCCATAACTTGAGCCCAGGAAGTAGAGGTGGAGAGGAGGGGAACAGAGAGGAAATAGGAGGAAGGGGGTGGAGGAGGGGCGCCAGGGCTAGTCATGGCACCGGCGGCCTGGAGGGAGGGAGGGAGGAGGGGAAAGAATGTTAGGCTCTGATACCATGTTGGAATGAATGGACTAGATTGATTAGGCTAACCCTAGAAGGGTAGCTATATAGTGTAGCATACATGGGCCTCATGGGCCTAGCCACATGGGCCACTAACATATACTCCAACAGTGTTGACGTGAGAAAGGTGCGCGGTTTGTGTCTAATGTACCATCGCCTCGGAAGTCGTGTTGGACGCACCCGATGGAACTCCTAAGGGAGTGGATCATGTAGAATCTCATTTTGATCCATTTGGAGACTGTGTTAGTGTCGCTGCAATATAGGTGCACAGTTTGCGCCGAATGTACATTAGGCTCAGAAATCATTTTAGATGCACCCGACGATACTCCTAGGTGACGAGGCTCAAGTGGAAGCTTGTTTGAGTCCGTTTGGAGATAGTGGTAATCTCGATACAAGAAATGTGCGTGGTTTGTATTGAATGTACCATCGGCTCGGAAATCATATTGGACGCACCCGATATAACTCCTAGGTGAGTGGGTCATGTGGAATCTCATTTCGGTCTATTTGGAGAAAGTGTTAGTGTTGGTGCAATATAGGTGCACGGTTTGCACCGAACGTCCAATAGGCTCATAAATCATTTTGGACGCACCCGACAATACTCCTTGGTGACGAGGCTCAAGTGGAAGCTTGTTTGTGTCCGTTTGGAGATTGTGCTATTCTTGACGCAAGATAGGTGCGTGGTTTGTGTCGAATGTACCACCGAATCAAAAATCGTCTTGGACACACCCTGTGGAACTCCTAGGTGAGTGAGTCGTGTGGAATCTTGTTTCTGTCCGTTTGGAGACAGTGTTACTATCGGTGCAATATAAGAGCAGGGTTTGCGCCGAACGTACAATAGGCTCAGAAATCATTTTGGACGCACCCAATAATACTCCTAGGTGACGAGGCTCAAGTGGAAGCTTGTTTGTGTCCGTTTGGAGATTGTGCTATTCTTGACGCAAGATAGGTGAGCGGTTTGTGTCGAATGTACCACCAGATCGAAAATTGTCTTGGACACAACCTGTGGAACTCCTAGGTGAGTGGGTCGTGTGGAATCTTGTTTCTGTCAGTTTGGAGACAGTGTTACTGTCGGTGCAATTTAAGAGCAAGGTTTGCGCCGAATGTACAATAGGCTCATAAATCGTTTTGGACGCACCCGACGATACTCCTAGGCGACGAGGCTCAAGTGGAAGCTTGTTTGAGCCCATTTGGAGTTAGTGGTAATCTCGATGCAAGAAAGGTGCGCGGTTTGTTTTGAATGTACCATCGGATTGGATATCATCTTGGACGCACACGATGGAACTCCTAGGTGAGTGGGCCATGTGGACTCTTGTTTCGGTCCGTTTGGAGACAATGTTAGTGTCGGTGCAATATAGGTGCATGGTTTGCATCGAATGTACAATAGGCCCAGAAATCGTTTTGGACGCACCCAACGATACTCCTAGGTGATGAGGCTCAAGTGGACGCTTGTTTGAGTCTGTTTGGAGATAGTGGTAATCTTAACGCAAGAAAGGTGCGCGGTTTGTGTCAAATGTACCATCAGCTCGGAAATTACATTGGACGCACCCGATATAACTCCTAGGTGAGTGGGTCAAGTGGAATCTCTTTTCCGTCCGTTTGGAGAAAGTGTTAGTGTCGGTGCAATATAGGTGCACGGTTTGTGCTAAACGTCCAATAGGGTCAAAAAATCATTTTGGACGCACCTGACGATACTCCTAGGTGACGATGCTCAAGTAGAAGCTCGTTTGAGTCCGTTTGGAGATACTAGTAATCTCCATGCAAGATAAGTGCGCAGTTTGTGTCGAATGTCCCATCAGATCGAAAATTGTCTTAGACGCACCGTATGGAACTCCTAGGTAAGTGGGTCGTGTGGAATCTCGTTTTTGTACGTTTGGAGACAGTGTTACTGTCAGTGCAGTTTAAGAGCTGGGTTTGCGCCGAACGTACAATAGGCTCAGAAATCCTTTTGGATGCACCCGACGATACTCCTAGGTGATGAGTCTCAAGCGGAAGCTTTTTTGAATCCGATTGGAGATAGTGGTAGTATTGACGCGAGAAAGGTGCGCGGTTTGTGTCTAATGTACCATCGGCTCAGAAGTCGTGTTGGATGCACCCGATGGAACTCCTAAGTGAGTGGGTCATGTGGAATCTCGTTTTGGTCCATTCGGAGACTGTGTTAGTGTCGCTGCAATATAGGTGCACAGTTTGCACCGAACGTACATTAGGCTTAGAAATCATTTTGGACGCACCCGATGATAGTCCTAAGTGACGAGGCTCAAGTGGAAGCTTGTTTGAGTCCGTTTGGAGTTAGTGGTAATCTCGATGCAAGAAAGCTGCGTGGTTTGTTATGAATGTACCATCGGATCGGATATCGTCTTGGACGCACTCGATGAAACTCATAGGTGGGTGGGTCATGTGGAATCTCGTTTCAATCCCTTTGGAGACAGTGTTAGTGTCGGTGCAATATAGGTGCACGGTTTGCGCCAAACGTACAATAGGCTCAGAAATCGTTTTGGATGCACTCGACGATACTCCTAGGTGACGAGGCTCAAGTGGAAGCTTGTTTGAGTCCGTTTGGAGATACTGCTAATGTTGACGCGAAAAAGGTGTGCAGATTGTGTCTAATGTATCATCGGCTCGAAAGTCATGTTGGACGCACCCGATGAAACTAGGTGAGTGGGTCTTATGGAATCTCATTTCGGTCTGTTTGGAGACAATGTCAGTGTCACTATAATATAGGTGCCCGGTTTGTGCCGAACATACAACAGGCTCAGAAATCGTATTGGACGTACCCGACGATACTCCTAGGTGACGTGGCTTAAGTGGAAGCTTCTTTGAGTCCGTTTGTGCCGAACGTACCATTGGCTCGGAAATCATGTTGGACGCACCCGATGGAACTCCTAGGTGAGTGGGTCACGTGGAATATTGTTTCGATCCATTTGGAGACAGTGTTAGTGTTGGTGCAATATAGGTGCACGATTTGCGCCGACTATACAATAGGCTCAGAAATTGTTTTGGACACACCTGATGATACTCCTAGGTGACGAGGCTCAAGTGAAAGCTTGTTTGAGTCCATTTGGAGATAGTGGTAATCTTGATGCAAGAGGTGCGCGGTTTGTGTCAGTTGTGTCGTCGGCTTAGAAATCATATTGTACGCACCCGATGGAACTCCTTGGTGAGTGGATCATGTGGATGTCATTTCGGTCCTTTTTGAGACAGTGTTAGTGTCGCTACAATATAGGTGCACGTTTTTGCGCCAAACGTACAATAGGCTCAGAAATCGTTTTAGACGCACCCGACGATACTCCTAGGTGACGAGGCTCAAGTGGAAGCTTGTTTGAGTCCGTATGGAGATAGTGGTAATCTCAGTGCAAGAAAGGTGCGCAATTTGTATTGAATGTACAATCGGACTGGAAATCATCTTGTACGCACCCGATGGAACTACTCGGTGAGTGGGTCATGTGAAATCTTGTTTCGGTCCATTTGGAGATAGTGTTAGTGTCGCTGCAATATAGGTGCACAATTTGCGCCGAACGTACATTAGGCTCAGAAATCATTTTAGATGTACCCGACGATACTCCTAGGTGACGAGGCTCAAGTGGAAGCTTGTTTGAGTCCGTTTGGAGATAGTGGTAATCTCGATGCAAGAAAGGTGTGTGGTTTGTATTGAATGTACCATCGGCTCGGAAATCATATTGGACGCACCCGATATAACTCCTAGGTGAGTGGGTCATGTGGAATCTCATTTCGGTCTATTTGGAGAAAGTGTTAGTGTTGGTGCACTATAGGTGCACGGTTTGCACCGAACGTCCAATAGGCTCATAAATCATTTTGGACGCACCCGACAATACTCCTTGGTGACGAGGCTCAAGTGGAAGCTTGTTTGTGTCCGTTTGGAGATTGTGCTATTCTTGACGCAAGATAGGTGCGCGGTTTGTGTCGAATGTACCACCGAATGAAAAATCGTCTTGGACACACCCTGTGGAACTCCTAGGTGAGTGAGTCGTGTGGAATCTTGTTTCTGTCCGTTTGGAGACAGTGTTACTGTCGGTGCAATATAAGAGCAGGGTTTGCGCCGAACGTACAATAGGCTCAGAAATCATTTTGGACGCACCCGACAATACTCCTAGGTGACGAGGCTCAAGTGGAAGCTTGTTTGTGTCCGTTTGGAGATTGTGCTATTCTTGACGCAAGATAGGTGAGCGGTTTGTGTCGAATGTACCACCAGATCGAAAATTGTCTTGGACACAACCTGTGGAACTCCTAGGTGAGTGGGTCGTGTGGAATCTTGTTTCTGTCAGTTTGGAGACAGTGTTACTGTCGGTGCAATTTAAGAGCAAGGTTTGCGCCGAACGTACAATAGGCTCATAAATCGTTTTGGACGCACCCGACGATACTCCTAGGCGACGGGGCTCAAGTGGAAGCTTGTTTGAGCCCATTTGGAGTTAGTGGTAATCTCGATGCAAGAAAGGTGCGCGGTTTGTTTCGAATGTACCATCGGATTGGATATCATCTTGGACACACACGATGGAACTCCTAGGTGAGTGGGCCATGTGGACTCTTGTTTCGGTCCATTTGGAGACAATGTTAGTGTCGGTGCAATATAGGTGCATGGTTTGCGTCGAATGTACAATAGGCCCAGAAATCGTTTTGGACGCACCCAACGATACTCCTAGGTGACGAGGCTCAAGTGGACGCTTGTTTGAGTCTGTTTGGAGATAGTGGTAATCTTGACGCAAGAAAGGTGCGCGGTTTGTGTCAAATGTACCATCAGCTCGGAAATTACATTGGACGCACCCGATATAACTCCTAGGTGTGTGGGTCAAGTGGAATCTCATTTCCATCCGTTTGGAGAAAGTGTTAGTGTCAGTGCAATATAGGTGCACGGTTTGTGATAAACGTCCAATAGGGTCAAAAATCATTTTGGACGCACCTGACGATACTCCTAGGTGATGACGCTCAAGTAGAAGCTTGTTTGAGTCCGTTTGGAGATACTAGTAATCTCGATGCAAGATAAGTGCGCAGTTTGTGTCGAACGTCCCATCAGATCGAAAATTGTCTTAGACGCACCCTATGGAACTCCTAGGTGAGTGGGTCGTGTGGAATCTCGTTTTTGTACGTTTGGAGACAGTGTTACTGTCAGTGCAATTTAAGAGCAGGGTTTGCGCCGAACGTACAATAGGATCAGAAATCCTTTTGGATGCACCCGACGATACTCCTAGGTGATGAGTCTCAAGCGGAAGCTTTTTTGAATCCGATTGGAGATAGTGGTAGTATTGACGCGAGAAAGGTGCGCGGTTTGTGTCTAATGTACCATCGGCTTAGAAGTCGTGTTGGATGCACCCGATGGAACTCCTAAGTGAGTGGGTCATGTGGAATCTCGTTTTGGTCCATTCGAAGACTGTGTTAGTGTCGCTGCAATATAGGTGCACAGTTTGCACCGAACGTACATTAGGCTTAGAAATCATTTTGGACGCACCCGATGATAGTCCTAAGTGACGAGGCTCAAGTGGAAGCTTGTTTGAGTCCGTTTGGAGTTAGTGGTAATCTCGATGCAAGAAAGCTACGTGGTTTGTTATGAATGTACCATCAGATCGGATATCGTCTTGGACGCACTCGATGGAACTCATAGGTGGGTGGGTCATGTGGAATCTCGTTTCAATCCCTTTGGAGACAGTGTTAGTGTCGGTGCAATATAGGTGCACGGTTTGCGCCAAACGTACAATAGGCTTAGAAATCATTTTGGATGCACTCGGCGATACTCCTAGGTGACGAGGCTCAAGTGGAAGCTTGTTTGAGTCCGTTTGGAGATACTGCTAATGTTGACGCGAAAAAGGTGTGCAGATTGTGTCTAATGTATCATCGGCTCGGAAGTCATGTTGGACGCACCCGATGAAACTTGGTGAGTGGGTCTTGTGGAATCTCGTTTTGGTCTGTTTGGAGACAATGTTAGTGTCACTACAATATAGGTGCCCGGTTTGTGCCGAACATACAACATGCTCAGAAATCGTATTGGACGCACCCGACGATACTCCTAGGTGACGTGGCTTAAGTGGAAGCTTCTTTGAGTCCGTTTGTGCCGAACGTACCATTGGCTCGGAAATCATGTTGGACGCACCTGATGGAACTCCTAGGTGAGTGGGTCACGTGGAATATTGTTTTGATCCATTTGGAGACAGTGTTAGTGTTGGTGCAATATAGGTGCACGATTTGCGCCGACTATACAATAGGCTCAGAAATTGTTTTGGACACACCTGATGATACTCCTAGGTGACGAGGCTCAAGTGAAAGCTTGTTTGAGTCCATTTGGAGATAGTGGTAATCTTGATGCAAGAGGTGCGCGGTTTGTGTCAGTTGTGTCGTCGGCTTAGAAATCATATTGTACGCACCCGATGGAACTCCTTGGTGAGTGGATCATGTGGATGTCATTTCGGTCCTTTTTGAGACAGTGTTAGTGTCGCTGCAATATAGGTGCACGTTTTTGCGCCAAACGTACAATAGGCTCAGAAATCGTTTTAGACGCACCCGACGATACTCCTAGGTGACGAGGCTCAAGTGGAAGCTTGTTTGAGTCCGTATGGAGATAGTGGTAATCTTAGTGCAAGAAAGGTGCGCAATTTGTATTGAATGTACAATCGGACTGGAAATCGTCTTGGACGCACCCGATGGAACTACTCGGTGAGTGGGTCATGTGAAATCTTGTTTCGGTCCATTTGGAGATAGTGTTAGTGTCGGTGCAATATAGGTGCACGGTTTGCATCGAACGTACAATAGGCTCATGCATCGTTTTGGATGCACCCGACGATACTCCTAAGTGACGAGGCTCAAGTGGATGCTTCTTTGAGTCCATTTGGAGATAGTGCTAATCTTGACAAAAGATAGGTGCGCGGTTTGTGTTGAATGTACCATCAGATCGAAAATCGTCTTAGATGCACCCTATGGAACTCCTAGTTGTGTGGGTCGTGTGGAATCTTGTTTCTGTATGTTTGGAGACAAAGTTACTGTCGGTGCAATATAAGAGCAGGGTTTGCGTCGAACGTACGATAGGCTCAGAATTCATTTTGCGTGGACCCGACGATAGTCCCAGGTGATAAGTCTCAAGTGGAAGCTTGTTTGAGTCCGTTTGGAGATAGTGGTAGTGTTGACATGAAAAAGGTGTGTGGTTTGTGTCTAATGTACCTTCAGCTCGAAAGTCGTGTTGGAGGCACCCGATGGAACTTGGTGAGTGTGTTAGTGTCAGTGCAATATAGGGGCATGGTTTTGAGCCGAACATACAATAGGCTCAGAAATCGTTTTGGATGAACCCGACAATACTCCTAGGTGACGAGGCTCAAGTGGAAGCTTGTTTGAGTTTGTATGGAGATAGTGGTAATCTCGATGAAAGAAAGGTGCGTGGTTTGTGTCGAAGTACCATCAGATCAAAAATCATCTTGGACGCACCCGTTGGAACTCCTTGGTGAGTGCGTCATGTGGAATCTCGTTTTGGTCCGTTTGGAGACAATGTTAGTGTCGGTGCAATATAGGTGCACGGTTTGCGTCGAACGTACAATAGGATCGAAAATCATCTTGGACACACCCTATGGAACTCCTAGGTGAGTGGGTCGTGTGGAATATCGTTTATGTCCATTTGGAGACAATGTTACTGTCGGTGCAATATAAGCACCAAATGTACAATAGGCTCATAAATCGTTTTGTAGGCACCCGATGATACTCCTAGGTGACGAGGCTCAAGTGCAAGCTTGTTTGAGTCTGTTTGGAGTTAGTGGTGATCTCGATGCAAGAAAGATGCGTGGTTTGCTTTGAATGTACCATCGGATCGGATATCATCTTGGACGCTCCCGATGGAACTCCAAGGTGAGTGGGTCATGTGGAATCTCGTTTTGGTCTGCTTGGAGACAATGTTAGTGTCGGTGCAATATAGGTGCATAGTTTGCGCCAAACATACAATAGGCTTAGAAATCATTTTGGACGCACTCGACGATACTCCTAGGTAACGAGGCTCAAGTGGAAGCTTGTTTGAGTCCGTTTGGAGACAGTTCTAATCTTGACGCAAGATAGGTGCATGGTTTGTGTCGAACGTACCATCGGCTCAAAATCATGATGGACGCACTTGATGGAACTACTAGGTGAGTGGGTCATGTGGAATCTTGTTTTGGCCCATTTGGAGACAGTGTTAGTGTCGGTGCAATATAGGTGCATGGTTTGCGCCGAATGTTCAATAGGCTCAGAAATCGTTTTGGATGCACTCAACGACACTCCTAGGTGACGAGGCTCAAGTGGAAGCTTGTTTGAGTCCGTTTGGAGATAGTGCTAATCCTGACGCAAGATAGGTGCGCGGTTTGTGTCGAATGCACCACCGGATCAAAAATCATCTTGGACACACCCAGTGGAACTCCTAGGTGAGTGGGTCATGTGGAATCTTGTTTCTGTCCATTTGGAAATATTGCTACTGTCGGTGCAATATAAGAGCAGGGTTGGCACCGAATGTACAATAGGCTCGGAAATTGTTTTGGACGCACCCGACGATACTCCTAGGTGACGAGGCTCAAGTGGAAGCTTGTTTGAGTCCGTTTGGAGATAGTGCTAATCCTAACGCAAGATAGGTGCGCGGTATTTGTCGAATGTAATATCGGATCATGAAATCGTCTTGGACGCACCCGATGGAACTCCTAGGCGAGTGGGTCATCTGGAATCTTGTTTCTGTCCGTTTGGAGATAGTGTTACTGTCGATGCAATATAAGAGCAGGGTTTGCACCGAATGTACAATAGGCTCGGAAATTGGTTTGGATGCACCTGACAATACTCCTAGGTGACGAGGCTCAAGTGGAAGCTTGTTTGAGTCCGTTTGGAGATAGTGGTAATCTTGATGAAAGAAAGGTGCACAGTTTGTGTCAAATGTACCATCCGATCGAAAATCATCTTGGATGCACCCTATGGAACTCCTAGGTGAGTGAATCATGTGGAATCTCGTTTCTGTCCGTTTGGAGACAATGTTACTGTCGATGCAATATAGGAGAAGGGTTTGCGGCGAAAGTACCATGGGCTCAGAAATCATATTGGACGCACCCGATGGATCTCCTAAGTGGGTGGGTCTTGTGGAATCTCATTTCGGTCCATTTGGAGATAGTGTTAGTGTCGCTGCAATATAGGGTCCCACGTACAATAGGCTCAAAAATCATTTTGGACGCACCCGCGATAGTCCTAGGTGACGAGGCTCAAGTGGAAGCTTGTTTGAGTCCGTTTGGAGACAGTGCTAATCTTGACACAAGAAATGTGCGTGGTTTGTGTCGAACATACCATTGGCTCGGAAATCATGTTGGACGCACCCGATGGAACTCCTAGGTGAGTGGGTCATGTGGAATCTTGTTTTGGCCCGTTTGGAGACAGTGTTAGTGTCGGTGCAATATAGGTGAACAGTTTGCGCCGAACGTACAATAGGCTCAGAAATCGTTTTGAATGCACCCGTCGATACTCCTAGGTGACGAGGCTCAAGTGGAACCTTGTTTGAGTCCGTTTGGAGATAGTGGTAATCTCGATGCAAGAAAGGTGCGTGGTATGTTTCGAATGTACCATCGGATCAGAAATCGTCTTGGGCGCACCCGATGGAACTCCTAGGTGAGTGGGTCGTGTGGAATCTTGTTTCGATCCGTTTGAAGATAGTGTTAGTGTCAGAGCAGTATAGGTGGACGGTTTGCGCCGAACGTACAATAGGCTCAGAAATCATTTTGGATGCACCCAACGACACTCCTAGGTGACGAGGCTCAAGTGGAAGCTTGTTTGAGTCCGTTTGGAGATAGTGGTGCACGGTTTGTGTCGAATGTACCATCCGATCGAAAATCGTCTTGGATGCACCCTATGGAACTCCTAGGTGAGTGACTCGTGTGGAATCTCGTTTCTGTCCATTTGGAGACAATGTTACTGTCAGTGCAATATAAGAGCAGGGTTTGTGCCGAATGTACCATAGGCTCAGAAATCATATTGGATGCACCCGATGGATCTCCTAAGTGAGTGGGTCATGTGGAATCTCGTTTTTGTCCATTTTGAGACAATGTTAGTGTCGGTGCAATTTAGGTGCACGATTTGCGCCGAACGTACAATAGGCTGACAAATCGTTTTGGACGCACCCGACGATACTCCTAGGTGACGAGGCTCAAGTGGAAATTTGTACGAGTCCGTTTGGAAATAGTGGTATCTCGATGCAAGAAAGGTGGACGGTTTGTGTTGAATGTTCCATCGGATCAGAAATCGTCTTAGGCGCACACAATGGAACTCCAAGGTGAGTGGGTCATGTGGAATCTCGTTTCGGTCCGTTTGGAGACAGTGTTATTGTCGGTGCAATATTGGTGCACGGTTTGCACCGAACGTACAATAGGCTTAGAAATCATTTTGGACACACGTGACAATACTCCTAGGCGACGAGGCACAAGTGGAATCTTGTTTCAGTCCGTTTGGAGATTGTGCTAATCTTGACGCAAGATAGGGGCGTGGTTTGTGTTGAATGTACCATCGGCTTGGAAGTCATGTTGGAAGCACCCGATGGAACTCCTAGGTGAGTGGGTCATGTGGATTCTCATTTCAGTCTGTTTGGAGATAGTGTTTGTGTCACCGCAATATATGTGCATGATTTGTGCCAAACATACAATAGGCTCAGAAATCGTTTGGGACGCACCCGACGATACACCTAGGTGACGAGGCACAAGTGGAAGCTTGTTTGAGTCCGTTTGGAGATAGTGCTAATCTTGACGCAAGATAGGTGGGCGGTTTGTGTCGAATGTACCATTGGATCGAAAATCATCTTGGACACACCCTGTGGAACTCCTAGGTGAGTGGGTCATGTGGAATCTCATTTCTTTCCATTTGGAGATAGTGTTACTGTCGGTGCAATATAAGGGCAGGGTCTGCGCCGAACAAACCATAGGCTCAGAATTTGTTTTGGATGCACCCGACGATACTCCTAGGTGATGAGTCTCAAGTGGAAGTTTTTTTGAGTCCGTTTGGAGATAGTGGTAGTCTTGACACTAGAAAGGTGCACGGTTTGTGTCGAATATACCATCCGATCGAATATCATCTTGGATGCACCCTATGGAACTATTAGGTGAGTGAATCGTGTGGAATCTCGTTTCTATCCGTTTGGAGACAATGTTACTATCGGTGCAATATAAGAGCAGGGTTTGCGGCGAACGTACCATTGGCTCAGAAATAATATTGGACGCACCCGATGGATCTCCTAAGTGGGTGGGTCATGTGGAATCTCGTTTCGGTCTATTTGGAGACAGTGATAGTGACGCTGCAATATAGGTACCCGCGTACAATTGGCTCAAAAATCATTTTGGAGGCACCCGCGATACTCCTAGGTGACGAGGCTCAAGTGGAAGCTTGTTTGAGTCCGTTTGGAGATAGTGCTAATCTTGACGCAAGAAATGTGCGCAGTTTGTGTCGAACATACCATTGGCTCGGAAATCATATTGGACACACCCGATGGAAGTCCTAGGTGAGTGGGTCATGTGGAATCTTGTTTCTGTCATTTGGAGACAATGTTACTATCGGTGCAATATAGGTGCACGGTTTGCACCGAATGTACAATAGGATCAGAAATTGTTTTGGACGCAACTGATGATACTCCTAGGTGACAAGGCTCAAGTGGAAGCTTGTTTGAGTACATTTGGAGATAGTGCTAATCTTGACACAAGATAGGTGCACGGTTGGTGACGAATATGCCATCGGATCAAAAATCGTCTTGGACACACCCTGTGGAACTCCTAGGTGAGTGGGTCGTGTGGAATATCATTTCTGTCTGTTTGGAGATAGTGTTACTATCGGTGCAATATAGGTGCACAGTTTGCGCCGAGCGTACATTAGGCTCAGAAATCGTCTGGGACGCACCCGATGAAACTCCTAGGTGAGTGGGTCATGTGGACTCTCATTTTGGTCCGTTTGGAGACAATGTTAGTGTTTGTACAATATAGGTGCACGGTCTGCGCCAAATGTACAATAGGATCAGAAATCACTTTGGACGCACCCGACAATACTCTTAGATGCACCCTATGGAACTCCTATGTGAGTGACTCATGTGGAATCTCGTTTCTGTCCATTTGGAGACAATGTTACTGTCGATGCAATCATATTGGATGCACCCGATGGATCTCCTAAGTGAGTGGGTCATGTGGATCTCCTAAGATAGTGCTAATCTTGACGCAAGATAGGGGCGTGGTTTGTGTTGAATGTACCATCGGCTTGGAAGTCATGTTGGACGCACCCGATGGAACTCCTAGGTGAGTGGGTCATGTGGATTCTCATTTCAGTCTGTTTGGAGACAGTGTTTGTGTCACCGCAATAGGTGCATGATTTGCGCCAAACATACAATAGGCTCAGAAATCGTTTTGGACGCACCCGACGATACACCTAGGTGACGAGGCACAAGTGGAAGCTTGTTTGAGTCCGTTTGGAGATAGTGCTAATCTTGATGCAAGATAGGTGGGCGGTTTATGTCGAATGTACCACTAGATCGAAAATCATCTTGGACACACCCTGTGGAATTCCTAGGTGAGTGGGTCATGTGGAATCTCATTTCTGTCCATTTGGAGATAGTGTTACTGTCGGTGCAATATAAGGGCAGGGTTTGCGGCGAATGTACCATTGGCTCAGAAATAATATTGGATGCACCCGATGGATCTCCTAAGTGGGTGGGTCATGTGGAATCTCGTTTTGGTCCATTTGGAGACAGTAACATTGTCTTCAAACGGATAGAAACGAGATTCCACACGATTCACTCACCTAATAGTTCCATAGGGTGCATCCAAGATGATATTCGATAGGATGGTACATTCGACACAAACCGTGCACCCTTCTAGTGTCAAGACTACCACTATCTCCAAACGGACTCAAAAAAGCTTCCACTTGAGACTCATCACCTAGGAGTATCATCGGCTGCATCCAAAACGAATTCTGAGCCTATGGTTCGTTCGGCGCAGACCCTGCCCTTATATTGCACCGACAGTAACACTATCTCCAAATGGACAGAAATGAGATTCCACATGACCCACTCACCTAGGAGTTCCACAGGGTGTGTCCAAGATTACCACTATCTCCAAACGGACTCAAACAAGCTTCCACTTGAGCCTCGCCACCTAGGAGTATCGTCGGGTACATCCAAAATGATTTCTGAGCCTATTGTACGTTCGGCGCAAACCGTGCACTTATACTGCTCCGACACTAACACTGTCTCCAAACGGATCAAAACGAGATTCCACACGACCCACTCACCTAGGAGTTCCATCGGGTGCGCCCAAGACGATTTCTGATCCGATGGTACATTCGACACATACCACCCACCTTCTTGCATCGAGATTACCACTATCTCCAAACGGACTCAAACAAGCTTCCACTTGAGCCTCGTCACCTAGGAGTATCGTCGGGTGCGTCCAAAATGATTTCTGAGCCTATTGTCCGTTTGGAGATAGTGGTAGTCTTGACACTAGAAGGGTGCACGGTTTGTGTCGAATGTACCATCCTATCGAATATCATCTTGGATGCACCCTATGGAACTCCTAGGTGAGTGAATCGTGTGCAATCTCATTTCTATCCGTTTGGAGACAATGTTACTGTCAGTGCAATATAAGAGCAGGGTTTGTAGCGAAAGTACCATAGGCTCAGAAATCATATTGGACGCACCCGATGGATCTTCTTAGTGAGTGGGTCATGTGGAATCTCGATTCGGTCCATTTGGAGACAGTGTTAGTGTCGCTTCAATATAGGTGCCCAATTTGCGCCGAACATACAATAGGCTCAGAAATCATTTTGGATGCACCCGCGATACTCCTAGGTGACGAGGCTCAAGTGGAAGCTTGTTTGAGTCCGTTTGGAGACAGTGCTAATCTTGACGCAAGAAATGTGCGTGGTTTGTGTCGAACATACCATTCGCTCGGAAATCATGTTGGACGCTCCCAATGGAACTTCTAGGTGAGTGGGTCATGTGGAATCTTGTTTTGGCCCGTTTGGAGACAGTGTTAGTGTCGGTGCAATATAGGTGCAAGGTTTGCGCCAAACGTACAATAGGCTCAGAAATCATTTTGGACACACCCGACGATACTCCTAGGTGACGAGGCTCAAGTGGAAGCTTGTTTGAGTCCGTTTGGAGATAGTGGTAATCCGGATGCAAGAAAGGTGGGTGGTATGTGTCGAATGTACCATCGGATCAGAAATCGTCTTGGGCGCACCCGATGGAACTCCTAGGTGAGTGGGTCATGTGGAATCTTGTTTTGATCTGTTTGGAGACAGTGTTAGTGTCGGAGCAGTATAAGTGCACGGTTTGCGCCGAACGTACAATAGGCTCAGAAATCATTTTGGATGTACCCGACGATACTCCTAGGTGGCGAGGCTCAAGTGGAAGCTTGTTTGAGTCCGTTTGGAGATAGTGGTAATCTTTACGCAAGACAGGTGCGCGGTTTGTGTCGAATGTACCATCCGATCGAAAAATCATCTTGGATGCACCCTATGGAACTCCTAGGTGAGTGACTCGTGTGGAATCTCGTTTCTGTCCGTTTGGAGACAATGTTACTGTCAGTGCAATATAAGAGCAGGGTTTGTGCCGAACGTACCATAGGCTCAGAAATCATATTGGATGCACCCGATGGATCTCCTAAGTGAGTGGGTCATGTGGAATCTCATTTCGGTCCATTTGGGGACAATGTTAGTGTCGGTGCAATATAGATGCACGGTTTGCGCCGAACTTACAATAGGTTCAGAAATCGTTTTGGACGCACCCGACAATACTCCTAGGTGACGGGGCTCAAGTGGAAATTTGTACGAGTCCATTTGGAAATAGTGGTATCTCGATGCAAGAAAGGTGGACGGTTTGTGTTGAATGTTCCATCGGATCAGAAATCGTCTTGGGCGCACCCAATGGAACTCCAAGGTGAGTTTGTCATGTGGAATCTCGTTTCGGTCCGTTTGCAGACAGTGTTAGTGTCGGTGCAATATTGGTGCACGGTTTGCATCGAACGTACAATAGGGTTAGAAATCATTTTGGACGCACGTGACGATACTCCTAGGCGAGGAGGCACAAGTGGAATCTTGTTTCAGTCCATTTGGAGATAGTGCTAATCTTGACGCAAGATAGGGGCGTGGTTTGTGTTGAATGTACCATCGGCTTGGAAGTCATGTTGGACGCACCCGATGGAACTCCTAGGTGAGTGGGTCATGTGGATTCTCATTTCAGTCTATTTGGAGACAGTGTTTGTGTCACCGCAATATAGGTGCATGATTGGTGCCAAACATACAATAGGCTTAGAAATCGTTTTGGACGCACCCGACGATACACCTAGGTGACGAGGCACAAGTGGAAGCTAGTTTGAGTCCGTTTGGAGATAGTGCTAATCTTGACGCAAGAAATGTGTGTGGTTTGTGTCGAACATACCATTCGCTCGGAAATCATGTTGGACGCTCCCGATGGAACTCCTAGGTGAGTGGGTTATGTGGAATCTCATTTCTGTCCATTTGGAGATAGTGTTACTGTCGGTGCAATATAAGGGCAGGGTCTGCGCCGAACAAACCATAGGCTCAGAATTTGTTTTGGATGCACCCGACGATACTCATAGGTGATGAGTCTCAAGTGGAAGTTTCTTTGAGTCCGTTTGGAGATAGTGGTAGTCTTGACACTAGAAAGGTGCACGGTTTGTGTCGAATGTACCATCCGATCGAATATCATCTTGGATGCACCCTATGGAACTATTAGGTGAGTGAATCGTGTGGAATCTCGTTTCTATCCGTTTGGAGACAATGTTACTATCGGTGCAATATAAGAGCAGGGTTTGCGGCGAACGTACCATTGGCTCAGAAATAATATTGGACGCACCCGATGGATCTCCTAAGTGGGTGGGTCATGTGGAATCTCGTTTCGGTCTATTTGGAGATAGTGATAGTGACGCTGCAATATAGGTACCCGCGTACAATTGGCTCAAAAATCATTTTGGAGGCACCCGCGATACTCCTAGGTGACGAGGCTCAAGTGGAAGCTTGTTTGAGTCCGTTTGGAGATAGTGCTAATCTTGACGCAAGAAATGTGCACGGTTTGTGTCGAACATACCATTGGCTCGGAAATCATGTTGGACACACCCGATGGAACTCCTAGGTGAGTGGGTCATGTGGAATCTTGTTTCTGTCATTTGGAGATAATGTTACTATCGGTGCAATATAGGTGCACGGTTTGCACCGATTGTACAATAGGATCAGAAATTGTTTTGGTTGCAACTGACGATACTCCTAGGTGACAAGGCTCAAGTGGAAGCTTGTTTGAGTACATTTGGAGATAGTGCTAATCTTGACACAAGATAGGTGCACGGTTTGTGACGAATATGCCATCGGATCAAAAATCGTCTTGGACACACCCTGTGGAACTCCTAGGTGAGTGGGTCGTGTGGAATACCATTTCTGTCCGTTTGGAGATAGTGTTACTATCAGTGCAATATATGTGCACAGTTTTCGCCGAGCGTACATTAGGCTCAGAAATCGTCTGGGACGCACCCGATGAAACTCCTAGGTGAGTGGGTCATGTGGAATCTTATTTTCGTCCATTTGGAGACAATGTTAGTGTCTGTACAATATAGGTGCACGGTTTGCGCCAAATGTACAATAGGATCAGAAATCATTTTGGACGCACCCGACGACACTCTTAGATGCACCCTATGGAACTCCTAGGTGAGTGACTCATGTGGAATCTCGTTTCTGTCTGTTTGGAGATAATGTTACTGTCGATGCAATCATATTGGACGCACCCGATGGATCTCCTATGTGAGTGGGTCATGTGGAATCTCGATTCGGTCCATTTGGAGACAGTGTTAGTGTCGCTTCAATATAGGTGCCTGGTTTGCGCTGAACATACAATAGGCTCAGAAATCATTTTGGATGCACCCGCGATACTCCTAGGTGACGAGGCTCAAGTGGAAGCTTGTTTGAGTCCGTTTGGAGATAGTGCTAATCTTGACGCAAGAAATGTGCACGGTTTGTGTCGAACATACCATTGGCTCGGAAATCATGTTGGACACACCCGATGGAACTCCTAGGTGAGTGGGTCATGTGGAATCTTGTTTCTGTCATTTGGAGATAATGTTACTATCGGTGCAATATAGGTGCACGGTTTGCACCGATTGTACAATAGGATCAGAAATTGTTTTGGTTGCAACTGACGATACTCCTAGGTGACAAGGCTCAAGTGGAAGCTTGTTTGAGTACATTTGGAGATAGTGCTAATCTTGACACAAGATAGGTGCACGGTTTGTGACGAATATGCCATCGGATCAAAAATCGTCTTGGACACACCCTGTGGAACTCCTAGGTGAGTGGGTCGTGTGGAATACCATTTCTGTCCGTTTGGAGATAGTGTTACTATCAGTGCAATATATGTGCACAGTTTTCGCCGAGCGTACATTAGGCTCAGAAATCGTCTGGGACGCACCCGATGAAACTCCTAGGTGAGTGGGTCATGTGGAATCTTATTTTCGTCCATTTGGAGACAATGTTAGTGTCTGTACAATATAGGTGCACGGTTTGCGCCAAATGTACAATAGGATCAGAAATCATTTTGGACGCACCCGACGACACTCTTAGATGCACCCTATGGAACTCCTAGGTGAGTGACTCATGTGGAATCTCGTTTCTGTCTGTTTGGAGATAATGTTACTGTCGATGCAATCATATTGGACGCACCCGATGGATCTCCTATGTGAGTGGGTCATGTGGAATCTCGATTCGGTCCATTTGGAGACAGTGTTAGTGTCGCTTCAATATAGGTGCCTGGTTTGCGCTGAACATACAATAGGCTCAGAAATCATTTTGGATGCACCCGCGATACTCCTAGGTGATGAGGCTCAAGTGGAATCTTGTTTGAGTCCGTTTGGAGATAGTGCTAATCTTGATGCAAAAAATGTGCACGGTTTGTGTCGAACATACCATTGGCTCGGAAATCATGTTGGAAGCACCTGATGGAACTCCTAGGTGAGTGGGTCATGTGGAATCTTGTTTCTGTCATTTGGAGACAATGTTACTATCGGTGCAATATAGGTGCACGGTTTGCGCCAAACATTCAATAGGCTCAGAAATCATTTTGGACGCACCCGACGATACTCCTAGGTGACGAGGCTCAAGTGGAAGCTTGTTTGAGTCCGTTTGGAGATAGTGGTAATCTTGACGCAAGAAAGGTGCACGGTTTGTGTCAAATGTACCATCCGATCGAAAATCATCTTGGATGCACCCTATGGAACTCCTAGGTGAGTGAATCGTGTGCAATCTCATTTCTATCCGTTTGGAGACACTGTTACTGTCAGTGCAATATAAGAGCAGGGTTTGTAGCGAAAGTGCCATAGGCTCAGAAATCATATTGGACGCACCCGATGGATCTTCTAAGTGAGTCGGTCATGTGGAATCTCGATTCGGTCCATTTGGAGACAGTGTTAGTGTCGGTTCAATATAGGTGCCTGATTTGCGCCGAACATACAATAGGCTCAGAAATCATTTTGGATGCACCAGCGATACTCCTAGGTGATGAGGCTCAAGTGGAATCTTGTTTGAGTCCGTTTGGAGATAGTGCTAATCTTGATGTAAAAAATGTGCACGGTTTGTGTCGAACATACCATTGGCTCGGAAATCATGTTGGAAGCACCTGATGGAACTCCTAGGTGAGTGGGTCATGTGGAATCTCGTTTTGGTCTATTTGGTGACAGTGTTAGTGTCGGTGCAATATAGGTGCACGGTTTGCGCCAAACATTCAATAGGCTTAGAAATCATTTTGGACACACCCGACGATACTCCTAGGTGACGAGGCTCAAGTGGAAGCTTGTTTGAGTCCGTTTGGAGATAGTGGTAATCTTGACGCAAGAAAGCTGCACGGTTTGTGTCAAATGTACCATCCGATCGAAAATCATCTTGGATGCACCCTATGGAACTCCTAGGTGAGTGAATCGTGTGCAATCTCATTTCTATCCGTTTGGAGACAATGTTACTGAAAGTGCAATATAAGAGCAGGGTTTGCAGTGAAAGTACCATAGGCTCAGAAATCATATTGGACGCAGCCAATGGATCTTCTTACTGAGTGGGTCATGTGGAATCTCGATTCGGTCCATTTGGAGACAGTGTTAGTGTCGCTTCAATATAGGTGCCCGATTTGCACCGAACATACAATAGGCTCAAAAATCATTTTGGATGCACCCGCGATACTCCTAGGTGACGAGGCTCAAGTGGAAGTTTGTTTGAGTCCGTTTGGAGATAGTGCTAATCTTGACGCAAGAAATGTGCGTGGTTTGTGTCGAACATACCATTGGCTCGGAAATCATGTTGGACGCTCCAGATGGAACTCCTAGGTGAGTGGGTCATGTGGAATCTTGTTTTGGCCCGTTTGGAGACAGTGTTAGTGTCGTTGCAATATAGGTGCACGGTTTGCGCCTAACGTACAATAGGCTCAGAAATCGTTTTGGATGCACCCGATGATACTCCTAGGTGAGGAGGCTCAAGTGGAAGCTTGTTTGAGTCCGTTTGGAGATAGTGATAATCTCGATGCAAGAAAGGTGCGTGGTATGTGTCAAATGTACCATCGGATCAGAAATCGTCTTGGGCGCACCCGATGGAACTCCTAGGTGAGTGGGTCGTGTGGAATCTCATTTCGATCCGTTTGGAGACAGTGTTAGTGTCAGAGCAGTATAGGTGCACGGTTTACGCCGAACGTACAATAGGCTCAGAAATCATTTTGGACATACCCGACGATACTCCTAGGTGGCGAGGCTCAAGTGGAAGCTTGTTTGAGTCCGTTTGGAGATAGTGGTAATCTTTACGCTAGACAGGTGCACGGTTTGTGTCGAATGTACCATCCGATTGAAAATCATCTTGGATGCACCCTATGGAACTCCTAGGTGAGTGACTCATGTTGAATCTCGTTTCTGTCCGTTTGGAGACAATGTTACTATCAGTGCAATATAAGAGCAGGGTTTGTGCCGAACGTACCATAGGCTCAGAAATCATATTAGATGCACCCGATGGATCTCCTAAGTGAGTGGGTCATGTGGAATCTCATTTCGGTCCATTTGGAGACAATGTTAGTGTCGGTGCAATATAGGTGCACGGTTTGCGCCAAACGTACAATAGGTTCAGAAATCGTTTTGGACGCACCCGACAATACTCCTAGGTGACGAGGCTCAAGTGGAAATTTGTACGAGTCCGTTTGGAAATAGTGGTATCTCGATGCAAGAAAGGTGGACGGTTTGTGTCGAGTGTTCCATCGGATCAGAAATCATCTTGGGCGCACCCAATGGAACTCCAAGGTGAGTTTGTCATGTGGAATCTCGTTTCGGTCCGTTTGGAGACAGTGTTAGTGTCGGTGCAATATTGGTGCACGGTTTGCACCAAACGTACAATAGGCTTAGAAATCATTTTGGACGCACGTGACGATACTCCTAGGCGACGAGGCACAAGTGGAATCTTGTTTCAGTCCATTTGGAGATAGTGCTAATCTTGACGCAAGATAGGGGCGTGGTTTGTGTTGAATGTACCATCGGCTTGGAAGTCATGTTGGATGCACCCGATGGAACTCGTAGGTGAGTGGGTCATGTGGATTCTCATTTCAGTCTGTTTGGAGACAGTGTTTGTGTCACCGCAATATAGGTGCATGATTTGCGCCAAACATACAATAGGCTCAGAAATCATTTTGGACGCACCCGACGATACACCTAGGTGACGAGGCACAAGTGGAAGCTTGTTTGAGTCCGTTTAGAGATAGTGCTAATCTTGACGCAAGATAGGTGGGTGGTTTGTGTCGAATGTACCACTAGATCGAAAATCATCTTGGACACACCCTGTGGAACTCCTAGGTGAATGGGTCATGTGGAATCTCATTTCTGTCCATTTGGAGATAGGGTTACTGTCGGTGCAATATAAGGGCAGGGTCTGGGCCGAATGAACCATAGGCTAAGAATTCGTTTTGGATGCACCTGACGATACTCCTAGGTGATGAGTCTCAAGTGGAAGCTTTTTTTAGTCCGTTTGGAGATAGTGGTAGTCTTGACACTAGAAAGGTGCACGGTTTGTGTCGAATGTACCATACGATCGAATATCATCTTGGATGCACCCTATGGAACTATTAGGTGAGTGAATCATGTGGAATCTCGTTTCTATCTGTTTGGAGACAATGTTACTGTCGGTGCAATATAAGAGCAGGGTTTGCGGCGAACGTACCATTGGCTCAGAAATAATATTGGATGCACCCGATGGATCTCCTAAGTGGGTGGGTCATGTGGAATCTCGTTTCGGTCCATTTGGAGACAGTGTTAGTGATGCTACAATATAGGTACCCGCGTACAATTGGCTCAAAAATCATTTTGGAGGCACCCGCGATACTCCTAGGTGACGAGGCACAAGTGGAAGCTTGTTTGAGTCCGTTTGGAGATAGTGCTAATCTTGACGCAAGAAATGTGCGTGGTTTGTGTCGAACATACCATTGGCTTGGAAATCATGTTGGACGCACCCGATGAAACTCCTAGGTGAGTGGGTCATGTTGAATCTTGTTTCTATCATTTGGAGACAATGTTACTATCGGTGCAATATAGGTGCACGGTTTGCACCGAATGTACAATAGGATCAGAAATTGTTTTGGACGCAACTGACGATACTCCTAGGTGACGAGGCTCAAGTGGAAGCTTGTTTGAGTACATTTGGAGATAGTGCTAATCTTGACCCAAGATAGGTGCACGGTTTGTGATGAATATGCCATCGGATCAAAAATCGTCTTGGACACACCCTGTGGAACTCCTAGGTGAGTGGGTCGTGTGGAATATCATTTCTGTCCGTTTGGAGATAGTGTTACTATCAGTGCAATATAGGTGCACAGTTTGCGCCGAGCGTACATTAGGCTCAGAAATCGTCTGGGATGCACCCAATGAAACTCCTAGGTGAGTGGGTCTTGTGGAATCTCATTTTGGTCCGTTTGGAGACAATGTTAGTGTCTGTACAATATAGGTGCACGGTTTGCGCCAAATGTACAATAGGATCAGAAATCATTTTGGACGCACCCGACGATACTCTTAGATGCACCCTATGGAACTCCTAGGTGAGTGACTCATGTGGAATCTTGTTTCTGTCCGTTTGGAGACAATGTTACTGTCGATGCAATCATATTGGACGCACCCGATGGATCTCCTAAGTGAGTGGGTCATGTGGAATCTCGATTCGGTCCATTTGGAGACAGTGTTAGTGTCGCTTCAATATAGGTGCCTGGTTTGCGCTGAACATACAATAGGCTCAGAAATCATTTTGGATGCACCCGCGACACTCCTAGGTGATGAGGCTCAAGTGGAATCTTGTTTGAGTCCGTTTGGAGATAGTGCTAATCTTGATGCAAAAAATGTGCACGGTTTGTGTCGAACATACCATTGGCTCGGAAATCATGTTGGAAGCACCTGATGGAACTCCTAGGTGAGTGGGTCATGTGGAATCTTGTTTCTGTCATTTGGAGACAATGTTACTATCGGTGCAATATAGGTGCACGGTTTGCACCGAATGTACAATAGGATCAGAAATTGTTTTGGACGCAACTGACGATACTCCTAGGTGACGAGGCTCAAGTGGAAGCTTGTTTGAGTACATTTGGAGATAGTGCTAATCTTGACACAAGATAGGTGCACGGTTTGCGATGAATATGCCATCGGATCAAAAATCGTCTTGGACACACCCTGTGGAACTCCTAGGTGAGTGGGTCATGTGGAATATCATTTCTGTCCGTTTGGAGATAGTGTTACTATCGGTGCAATATAGGTGCACAGTTTGCGCCGAGCGTACATTAGGCTCAGAAATCATCTGGGACGCACCCGATGAAACTCCTAGGTGAGTGGGTCATGTGGAATCTCATTTTGGTCTGTTTGGAGACAATGTTAGTGTCTGTACAATATAGGTGCACGGTTTGCGCCAAATGTACAATAGGATCAGAAATCATTTTGGACGCACCCGACGAAACTCTTAGATGCACCCTATGGAACTCTTAGGTGAGTGACTCATGTGGAATCTCGTTTCAGTCCATTTGGAGACAGTGTTAGTGTCGCTTCAATATAGGTGCCTGGTTTGTGCCGAACATACAATAGGCTCAGAAATCATATTGGATGCACCCACGATACTCCTAGGTGATGAGGCTCAAGTGGAATCTTGTTTGAGTCCGTTTGGAGATAGTGCTAATCTTGATGCAAAAAATGTGCACGGTTTGTGTCGAACATACCATTGGCTCGGAAATCATGTTGGAAGCACCTGATGGAACTCCTAGGTGAGTGGGTCATGTGGAATCTCGTTTTGGTCTATTTGGTGACAGTGTTAGTGTCGGTGCAATATAGGTGCACGGTTTGCGCCAAACATTCAATAGGCTCAGAAATCATTTTGGACGCACCCGACGATACTCCTAGGTGACGAGGCTCAAGTGGAAGATTGTTTGAGTCCGTTTGGAGATAGTGGTAATCTTGACGCAAGAAAGGTGCACGGTTTGTGTCAAATGTACCATCCGATCGAAAATCATCTTGGATGCACCCTATGGAACTCCTAGGTGAGTGAATTGTGTGCAATCTCATTTCTATCCGTTTGGAGACAATGTTACTGTCAGTGCAATATAAGAGCAGGGTTTGTAGCGAAAGTACCATAGGCTCAGAAATCATATTGGACGCACCCGATGGATCTTCTAAGTGAGTGGGTCATGTGGAATCTCGATTCGGTCCATTTGGAGACAGTGTTAGTGTCGCTTCAATATAGGTGCCCGGTTTGCGCCGAACATACAATAGGCTCAGAAATCATATTGCATGCACCCACGATACTCCTAGGTGATGAGGCTCAAGTGGAATCTTGTTTGAGTCCGTTTGGAGATAGTGCTATTCTTGATGCAAAAAATGTGCATGGTTTGTGTCGAACATACCATTGGCTCGGAAATCATGTTGGAAGCACCTGATGGAACTCCTAGGTGTGTGGGTCATGTGGAATCTCGTTTTGGTCTATTTGGTGACAGTGTTAGTGTCGGTGCAATATAGGTGCACGGTTTGCGCCAAACATTCAATAGGCTCAGAAATCATTTTGGACGCACCCGACGATACTCCTAGGTGACGAGGCTTAAGTGGAAGCTTGTTTGAGTCCGTTTGGAGATAGTGGTAATTTTGACACAAGAAAGGTGCACGGTTTGTGTCAAATGTACCATCCGATCGAAAATCATCTTAGATGCACCCTATGGAACTCCTAGGTGAGTGAATCGTGTGCAATCTCATTTCTATCCGTTTGGAGACAATGTTACTGTCAGTGCAATATAAGAGCAGGGTTTGTAGCGAAAGTACCATAGGCTCAGAAATCATATTGGATGCACCCGATGGATCTTCTAAGTGAGTGGGTCATGTGGAATCTCGATTCGGTCCATTTGGAGACAGTGTTAGTGTCGCTTCAATATAGGTGCCCGGTTTGCGTCAAACATACAATAGGCTCAGAAGATGAACCCACGATACTCCTAGGTGACGAGGCTCAAGTGGAAGCTTGTTTGAGTCCATTTGGAGATAGTGCTAATCTTGACACAAGATAGGTGGGCGGTTTGTGTCGAATGTACCACTGGATCAAAAATCGTCTTGGACACACCCTGTGGAACTCCTAGGTGAGTGAATCGTGTGGAATCTCATTTCTATCCGTTTGGAGACAATGTTACTGTCGATGCAATATAAGAGCAGGGTTTGCGGCGAACGTACCATTGGCTCAGAAATAATATTGGACGCACCCGATGGATCTCCTAAGTGGGTGGGTCATGTGGAATCTTGTTTCGATCCATTTGGAGACAGTGTTAGTGACGCTGCAATATAGGTACCCACGTACAATTGGCTCAAAAATCATTTTGGAGGCACCCGCGATACTCCTAGGTGACGAGGCTCAAGTGGAAGCTTGTTTGAGTCCATTTGGAGATAGTGCTAATCTTGACACAAGATAGGTGGGCGGTTTGTGTCGAATGTACCACTGGATCAAAAATCGTCTTGGACACACCCTGTGGAACTCCTAGGTGAGTGAATCGTGTGGAATCTCGTTTCTATCCGTTTGGAGACAATGTTACTGTCGGTGCAATATAAGAGCAGGGTTTGCGGCGAACGTACCATTGGCTCAGAAATAATATTGGACGCAACCGATGGATCTCCTAAGTGGGTGGGTCATGTGGAATCTTGTTTCGGTCCATTTGGAGACAGTGTTAGTGACGCTGCAATATAGGTACCCACGTACAATTGGCTCAAAAATCATTTTGGAGGCACCCGCGATACTCCTAGGTGACGAGGCTCAAGTGGAAGCTGGTTTGAGTCCGTTTGGAGATAGTGCTAATCTTGACGCAAGAAATGTGCACGGTTTGTGTCGAACATACCATTGGCTCGGAAATCATATTGGACGCACCCGATGGAACTCCTAGGTGAGTGGGTTATGTGGAATCTTGTTTCTATCATTTGGAGACAATGTTACTATCGGTGCAATATTGGTGCACGGTTTGCACCGAATGTACAATAGGATCAGAAATTGTTTTGGACGCAACTGACGATACTCCAAGGTGACGAGGCTCAAGTGGAAGCTTGTTTGAGTACATTTGGAGATAGTGCTAATCTTGACACAAGATTGGTGCACAGTTTGTGACGAATATGCCATCGGATCAAACATCGTCTTGGACACACCCTGTGGAACTCCTAGTTGAGTGGGTCGTGTGGAATATCATTTCTGTCCGTTTGGAGATAGTGTTACTATCGGTGCAATATAGGTGCACAGTTTGCGCCGAGCGTACATTAGGCTCAGAAATCATCTGGGACGCACCCGATGAAACTCCTAGGTGAGTGGGTCATGTGGAATCTCATTTTGGTCCGTTTAGAGACAATGTTAGTGTCTGTACAATATAGGTGCACGGTTTGCACCAAATGTACAATAGGATCAGAAATCATTTTGGACGCACCCGACGATACTCTTAGATGCACCCTATTGAACTCCTAGGTGAGTGACCCATATGGAATCTCGTTTCTGTCCATTTGGAGACAATGTTACTGTCGATGCAATCATATTGGACGCACCCGATGGATCTCCTAAGTGAGTGGGTCATGTGGAATCTCGATTCGGTCCATTTGGAGACAGTGTTAGTGTCGCTTCAATATAGGTGCCCGGTTTGCGCCGAACATACAATAGGCTCAGAAATCATATTGGATGCACCCGCGATACTCTAGGTGATGAGGCTCAAGTGGAATCTTGTTTGAGTCCGTTTGGAGATAGTGCTATTCTTGATGCAAAAAATGTGCATGGTTTGTGTCGAACATACCATTGGCTCAGAAATCATGTTGGAAACACCTGATGGAACTCCTAGGTGAGTGGGTCATGTGGAATCTCGTTTTGGTCTATTTGGTGACAGTGTTAGTGTCGGTGCAATATAGGTGCATGGTTTGCGCCAAACATTCAATAGGCTCAGAAATCATTTTGGACGCACTCGACGATACTCCTAGGTGACGAGGCTCAAGTGGAAGCTTGTTTGAGTCCGTTTAGAGATAGTGGTAATCTTGACGCAAGAAAGGTGTGCAGTTTGGGTCAAATGTACCATCGGCTCAGAAATCATGTTGGACGCACCCGATGGAACTACTAGGTGAGTGGGTCATGTTGAGTCTCATATCGGTCCATTTGGAGACAGTGTTAGTGACGCTGCAATATAGGTACCCACGTACAATTGGCTCAAAAATCATTTTGGAGGCACCCGCGATACTCCTAGGTGACGAGGCTCAAGTGGAAGCTTGTTTGAGTCCATTTGGAGATAGTGCTAATCTTGACACAAGATAGGTGGGCGGTTTGTGTCGAATGTACCACTGGATCAAAAATCATCTTGGACACACCCTGTGGAACTCCTAGGTGAGTGAATCGTGTGGAATCTCGTTTCTATCCGTTTGGAGATAATGTTACTGTCGGTGCAATATAAGAGCAGGGTTTGCGGCGAACGTACCATTGGCTCAGAAATAATATTGGACGCACCCGATGGATCTCCTAAGTGGGTGGGTCATGTGGAATCTTGTTTCGGTCCATTTGGAGACAGTGTTAGTGACGCTGCAATATAGGTACCCACGTACAATTGGCTCAAAAATCATTTTGGAGGCACCCGCGATACTCCTAGGTGACGAGGCTCAAGTGGAAGCTGGTTTGAGTCCGTTTGGAGATAGTGCTAATCTTGACGCAAGAAATGTGCACGGTTTGTGTCGAACATACCATTGGCTCAGAAATCATATTGGACGCACCCGATGGAACTCCTAGGTGAGTGGGTTATGTGGAATCTTGTTTATATCATTTGGAGACAATGTTACTATCGGTGCAATATTGGTGCACGGTTTGCACCAAATGTACAATAGGATCAGAAATTGTTTTGGACGCAACTGACGATACTCCAAGGTGACGAGGCTCAAGTGGAAGCTTGTTTGAGTACATTTGGAGATAGTGCTAATCTTGACACAAGATTGGTGCACAGTTTGTGACGAATATGCCATCGGATCAAACATCGTCTTGGACACACCCTGTGGAACTCCTAGTTGAGTGGGTCGTGTGGAATATCATTTCTGTCCGTTTGGAGATAGTGTTACTATCGGTGCAATATAGGTGCACAGTTTGCGCCGAGCATACATTAGGCTCAGAAATCATCTGGGACGCACCCGATGAAACTCCTAGGTGAGTGGGTCATGTGGAATCTCATTTTGGTCCGTTTGGAGACAATGTTAGTGTCTGTACAATATAGGTGCACGGTTTGCACCAAATGTACAATAGGATCAGAAATCATTTTGGACGCACCCGACGATACTCTTAGATGCACCCTATGGAACTCCTAGGTGAGTGACCCATATGGAATCTCATTTCTGTCCGTTTGGAGACAATGTTACTGTCGATGCAATCATATTGGACGCACCCGATGGATCTCCTAAGTGAGTGGGTCATGTGGAATCTCGATTCGGTCCATTTGGAGACAGTGTTAGTGTCGCTTCAATATAGGTGCCTGGTTTGCGCTGAACATACAATAGGCTCAGAAATCATTTTGGATGCACCCGCGATACTCCTAGGTGATGAGGCTCAAGTGGAATCTTGTTTGAGTCCGTTTGGAGATAGTGCTAATCTTGATGCAAAAAATGTGCACGGTTTGTGTCGAACATACCATTGGCTCGGAAATCATGTTGGAAGCACCTGATGGAACTCCTAGGTGAGTGGGTCATGTGGAATCTTGTTTCTGTCATTTGGAGACAATGTTACTATCGGTGCAATATAGGTGCACGGTTTGCGCCAAACATTCAATAGGCTCAGAAATCATTTTGGACGCACCCGACGATACTCCTAGGTGACGAGGCTCAAGTGGAAGATTGTTTGAGTCCGTTTGGAGATAGTGGTAATCTTGACGCAAGAAAGGTGCACGGTTTGTGTCAAATGTACCATCCGATCGAAAATCATCTTGGATGCACCCTATGGAACTCCTAGGTGAGTGAATTGTGTGCAATCTCATTTCTATCCGTTTGGAGACAATGTTACTGTCAGTGCAATATAAGAGCAGGGTTTGTAGCGAAAGTACCATAGGCTCAGAAATCATATTGGACGCACCCGATGGATCTTCTAAGTGAGTGGGTCATGTGGAATCTCAATTCGGTCCATTTGGAGACAGTGTTAGTGTCGCTTCAATATAGGTGCCCGGTTTGCGCCGAACATACAATAGGCTCAGAAATCATATTGCATGCACCCACGATACTCCTAGGTGATGAGGCTCAAGTGGAATCTTGTTTGAGTCCGTTTGGAGATAGTGCTATTCTTGATGCAAAAAATGTGCATGGTTTGTGTCGAACATACCATTGGCTCGGAAATCATGTTGGAAGCACCTGATGGAACTCCTAGGTGTGTGGGTCATGTGGAATCTCGTTTTGGTCTATTTGGTGACAGTGTTAGTGTCGGTGCAATATAGGTGCACGGTTTGCGCCAAACATTCAATAGGCTCAGAAATCATTTTGGACGCACCCGACGATACTCCTAGGTGACGAGGCTTAAGTGGAAGCTTGTTTGAGTTCGTTTGGAGATAGTGGTAATTTTGACACAAGAAAGGTGCACGGTTTGTGTCAAATGTACCATCCGATCGAAAATCATCTTAGATGCACCCTATGGAACTCCTAGGTGAGTGAATCGTGTGCAATCTCATTTCTATCCGTTTGGAGACAATGTTACTGTCAGTGCAATATAAGAGCAGGGTTTGTAGCGAAAGTACCATAGGCTCAGAAATCATATTGGATGCACCCGATGGATCTTCTAAGTGAGTGGGTCATGTGGAATCTCGATTCGGTCCATTTGGAGACAGTGTTAGTGTCGCTTCAATATAGGTGCCCGGTTTGCGTCAAACATACAATAGGCTCAGAAGATGAACCCACGATACTCCTAGGTGACGAGGCTCAAGTGGAAGCTTGTTTGAGTCCATTTGGAGATAGTGCTAATCTTGACACAAGATAGGTGGGCGGTTTGTGTCGAATGTACCACTGGATCAAAAATCGTCTTGGACACACCCTGTGGAACTCCTAGGTGAGTGAATCGTGTGGAATCTCATTTCTATCCGTTTGGAGACAATGTTACTGTCGGTGCAATATAAGAGCAGGGTTTGCGGCGAACGTACCATTGGCTCAGAAATAATATTGGACGCACCCGATGGATCTCCTAAGTGGGTGGGTCATGTGGAATCTTGTTTCGATCCATTTGGAGACAGTGTTAGTGACGCTGCAATATAGGTACCCACGTACAATTGGCTCAAAAATCATTTTGGAGGCACCCGCGATACTCCTAGGTGACGAGGCTCAAGTGGAAGCTTGTTTGAGTCCATTTGGAGATAGTGCTAATCTTGACACAAGATAGGTGGGCGGTTTGTGTCGAATGTACCACTGGATCAAAAATCGTCATGGACACACCCTGTGGAACTCCTAGGTGAGTGAATCGTGTGGAATCTCGTTTCTATCCGTTTGGAGACAATGTTACTGTCGGTGCAATATAAGAGCAGGGTTTGCGGCGAACGTACCATTGGCTCAGAAATAATATTGGACGCAACCGATGGATCTCCTAAGTGGGTGGGTCATGTGGAATCTTGTTTCGGTCCATTTGGAGACAGTGTTAGTGACGCTGCAATATAGGTACCCACGTACAATTGGCTCAAAAATCATTTTGGAGGCACCCGCGATACTCCTAGGTGACGAGGCTCAAGTGGAAGCTGGTTTGAGTCCGTTTGGAGATAGTGCTAATCTTGACGCAAGAAATGTGCACGGTTTGTGTCGAACATACCATTGGCTCGGAAATCATATTGGACGCACCCGATGGAACTCCTAGGTGAGTGGGTTATGTGGAATCTTGTTTCTATCATTTGGAGACAATGTTACTATCGGTGCAATATTGGTGCACGGTTTGCACCGAATGTACAATAGGATCAGAAATTGTTTTGGACGCAACTGACGATACTCCAAGGTGACGAGGCTCAAGTGGAAGCTTGTTTGAGTACATTTGGAGATAGTGCTAATCTTGACACAAGATTGGTGCACAGTTTGTGACGAATATGCCATCGGATCAAACATCGTCTTGGACACACCCTGTGGAACTCCTAGTTGAGTGGGTCGTGTGGAATATCATTTCTGTCCGTTTGGAGATAGTGTTACTATCGGTGCAATATAGGTGCACAGTTTGCGCCGAGCGTACATTAGGCTCAGAAATCATCTGGGACGCACCCGATGAAACTCCTAGGTGAGTGGGTCATGTGGAATCTCATTTTGGTCTGTTTGGAGACAATGTTAGTGTCTGTACAATATAGGTGCACGGTTTGCACCAAATGTACAATAGGATCAGAAATCATTTTGGACGCACCCGACGAAACTCTTAGATGCACCCTATGGAACTCCTAGGTGAGTGACTCATGTGGAATCTCGTTTCTGTCCATTTGGAGACAATGTTAGTGTCGCTTCAATGTAGGTGCCTGGTTTGTGCCGAACATACAATAGGCTCAGAAATCATATTGGATGCACCCACGATACTCCTAGGTGATGAGGCTCAAGTGGAATCTTGTTTGAGTCCGTTTGGAGATAGTGCTAATCTTGATGCAAAAAATGTGCACGGTTTGTGTCGAACATACCATTGGCTCGGAAATCATGTTGGAAGCACCTGATGGAACTCCTAGGTGAGTGGGTCATGTGGAATCTCGTTTTGGTCTATTTGGTGACAGTGTTAGTGTCGGTGCAATATAGGTGCACGGTTTGCGCCAAACATTCAATAGGCTCAGAAATCATTTTGGACGCACCCGACGATACTCCTAGGTGACGAGGCTCAAGTGGAAGATTGTTTGAGTCCGTTTGGAGATAGTGGTAATCTTGACGCAAGAAAGGTGCACGGTTTGTGTCAAATGTACCATCCGATCGAAAATCATCTTGGATGCACCCTATGGAACTCCTAGGTGAGTGAATTGTGTGCAATCTCATTTCTATCCGTTTGGAGACAATGTTACTGTCAGTGCAATATAAGAGCAGGGTTTGTAGCGAAAGTACCATAGGCTCAGAAATCATATTGGACGCACCCGATGGATCTTCTAAGTGTGTGGGTCATGTGGAATCTCGATTCGGTCCATTTGGAGACAGTGTTAGTGTCGCTTCAATATAGGTGCCCGGTTTGCGCCGAACATACAATAGGCTCAGAAATCATATTGCATGCACCCACGATACTCCTAGGTGATGAGGCTCAAGTGGAATCTTGTTTGAGTCCGTTTGGAGATAGTGCTATTCTTGATGCAAAAAATGTGCATGGTTTGTGTCGAACATACCATTGGCTCGGAAATCATGTTGGAAGCACCTGATGGAACTCCTAGGTGTGTGGGTCATGTGGAATCTCGTTTTGGTCTATTTGGTGACAGTGTTAGTGTCGGTGCAATATAGGTGCACGGTTTGCGCCAAACATTCAATAGGCTCAGAAATCATTTTGGACGCACCCGACGATACTCCTAGGTGACGAGGCTTAAGTGGAAGCTTGTTTGAGTCCGTTTGGAGATAGTGGTAATTTTGACACAAGAAAGGTGCACGGTTTGTGTCAAATGTACCATCCGATCGAAAATCATCTTAGATGCACCCTATGGAACTCCTAGGTGAGTGAATCGTGTGCAATCTCATTTCTATCCGTTTGGAGACAATGTTACTGTCAGTGCAATATAAGAGCAGGGTTTGTAGCGAAAGTACCATAGGCTCAGAAATCATATTGGATGCACCCGATGGATCTTCTAAGTGAGTGGGTCATGTGGAATCTCGATTCGGTCCATTTGGAGACAATGTTAGTGTCGCTTCAATATAGGTGCCCGGTTTGCGTCAAACATACAATAGGCTCAGAAGATGAACCCACGATACTCCTAGGTGACGAGGCTCAAGTGGAAGCTTGTTTGAGTCCATTTGGAGATAGTGCTAATCTTGACACAAGATAGGTGGGCGGTTTGTGTCGAATGTACCACTGGATCAAAAATCGTCTTGGACACACCCTGTGGAACTCCTAGGTGAGTGAATCGTGTGGAATCTCATTTCTATCCGTTTGGAGACAATGTTACTGTCGGTGCAATATAAGAGCAGGGTTTGCGGCGAACGTACCATTGGCTCAGAAATAATATTGGACGCACCCGATGGATCTCCTAAGTGGGTGGGTCATGTGGAATCTTGTTTCGATCCATTTGGAGACAGTGTTAGTGACGCTGCAATATAGGTACCCACGTACAATTGGCTCAAAAATCATTTTGGAGGCACCCGCGATACTGCTAGGTGACGAGGCTCAAGTGGAAGCTTGTTTGAGTCCATTTGGAGATAGTGCTAATCTTGACACAAGATAGGTGGGCGGTTTGTGTCGAATGTACCACTGGATCAAAAATCGTCTTGGACACACCCTGTGGAACTCCTAGGTGAGTGAATCGTGTGGAATCTCGTTTCTATCCGTTTGGAGACAATGTTACTGTCGGTGCAATATAAGAGCAGGGTTTGCGGCGAACGTACCATTGGCTCAGAAATAATATTGGACGCAACCGATGGATCTCCTAAGTGGGTGGGTCATGTGGAATCTTGTTTCGGTCCATTTGGAGACAGTGTTAGTGACGCTGCAATATAGGTACCCACGTACAATTGGCTCAAAAATCATTTTGGAGGCACCCGCGATACTCCTAGGTGACGAGGCTCAAGTGGAAGCTGGTTTGAGTCCGTTTGGAGATAGTGCTAATCTTGACGCAAGAAATGTGCACGGTTTGTGTCGAACATACCATTGGCTCGGAAATCATATTGGACGCACCCGATGGAACTCCTAGGTGAGTGGGTTATGTGGAATCTTGTTTCTATCATTTGGAGACAATGTTACTATCGGTGCAATATTCGTGCACGGTTTGCACCGAATGTACAATAGGATCAGAAATTGTTTTGGACGCAACTGACGATACTCCAAGGTGACGAGGCTCAAGTGGAAGCTTGTTTGAGTACATTTGGAGATAGTGCTAATCTTGACACAAGATTGGTGCACAGTTTGTGACGAATATGCCATCGGATCAAACATCGTCTTGGACACACCCTGTGGAACTCCTAGTTGAGTGGGTCGTGTGGAATATCATTTCTGTCCGTTTGGAGATAGTGTTACTATCGGTGCAATATAGGTGCACAGTTTGCGCCGAGCGTACATTAGGCTCAGAAATCATCTGGGACGCACCCGATGAAACTCCTAGGTGAGTGGGTCATGTGGAATCTCATTTTGGTCCGTTTAGAGACAATGTTAGTGTCTGTACAATATAGGTGCACGGTTTGCACCAAATGTACAATAGGATCAGAAATCATTTTGGACGCACCCGACGATACTCTTAGATGCACCCTATTGAACTCCTAGGTGAGTGACCCATATGGAATCTCATTTCTGTCCATTTGGAGACAATGTTACTGTCGATGCAATCATATTGGACGCACCCGATGGATCTCCTAAGTGAGTGGGTCATGTGGAATCTCGATTCGGTCCATTTGGAGACAGTGTTAGTGTCGCTTCAATATAGGTGCCTGGTTTGTGCCGAACATACAATAGGCTCAGAAATCATATTGGATGCACCCACGATACTCCTAGGTGATGAAGCTCAAGTGGAATCTTGTTTGAGTCCGTTTGGAGATAGTGCTAATCTTGATGCAAAAAATGTGCACGGTTTGTGTCGAACATACCATTGGCTCGGAAATCATGTTGGAAGCACCTGATGGAACTCCTAGGTGAGTGGGTCATGTGGAATCTCGTTTTGGTCTATTTGGTGACAGTGTTAGTGTCGGTGCAATATAGGTGCACGGTTTGCGCCAAACATTCAATAGGCTCAGAAATCATTTTGGACGCACCCGACGATACTCCTAGGTGACGAGGCTCAAGTGGAAGATTGTTTGAGTCCGTTTGGAGATAGTGGTAATCTTGACGCAAGAAAGGTGCACGGTTTGTGTCAAATGTACCATCCGATCGAAAATCATCTTGGATGCACCCTATGGAACTCCTAGGTGAGTGAATTGTGTGCAATCTCATTTCTATCCGTTTGGAGACAATGTTACTGTCAGGGCAATATAAGAGCAGGGTTTGTAGCGAAAGTACCATAGGCTCAGAAATCATATTGGACGCACCCGATGGATCTTCTAAGTGTGTGGGTCATGTGGAATCTCGATTCGGTCCATTTGGAGACAGTGTTAGTGTCGCTTCAATATAGGTGCCCGGTTTGCGCCGAACATACAATAGGCTCAGAAATCATATTGCATGCACCCACGATACTCCTAGGTGATGAGGCTCAAGTGGAATCTTGTTTGAGTCCGTTTGCAGATAGTGCTATTCTTGATGCAAAAAATGTGCATGGTTTGTGTCGAACATACCATTGGCTCGGAAATCATGTTGGAAGCACCTGATGGAACTCCTAGGTGTGTGGGTCATGTGGAATCTCGTTTTGGTCTATTTGGTGACAGTGTTAGTGTCGGTGCAATATAGGTGCACGGTTTGCGCCAAACATTCAATAGGCTCAGAAATCATTTTGGACGCACCCGACGATACTCCTAGGTGACGAGGCTTAAGTGGAAGCTTGTTTGAGTCCGTTTGGAGATAGTGGTAATTTTGACACAAGAAAGGTGCACGGTTTGTGTCAAATGTACCATCCGATCGAAAATCATCTTAGATGCACCCTATGGAACTCCTAGGTGAGTGAATCGTGTGCAATCTCATTTCTATCCGTTTGGAGACAATGTTACTGTCAGTGCAATATAAGAGCAGGGTTTGTAGCGAAAGTACCATAGGCTCAGAAATCATATTGGATGCACCCGATGGATCTTCTAAGTGAGTGGGTCATGTGGAATCTCGATTCGGTCCATTTGGAGACAGTGTTAGTGTCGCTTCAATATAGGTGCCCGGTTTGCGTCAAACATACAATAGGCTCAGAAGATGAACCCACGATACTCCTAGGTGACGAGGCTCAAGTGGAAGCTTGTTTGAGTCCATTTGGAGATAGTGCTAATCTTGACACAAGATAGGTGGGCGGTTTGTGTCGAATGTACCACTGGATCAAAAATCGTCTTGGACACACCCTGTGGAACTCCTAGGTGAGTGAATCATGTGGAATCTCATTTCTATCCGTTTGGAGACAATGTTACTGTCGGTGCAATATAAGAGTAGGGTTTGCGGCGAACGTACCATTGGCTCAGAAATAATATTGGACGCACCCGATGGATCTCCTAAGTGGGTGGGTCATGTGGAATCTTGTTTCGATCCATTTGGAGACAGTGTTAGTGACGCTGCAATATAGGTACCCACGTACAATTGGCTCAAAAATCATTTTGGAGGCACCCGCGATACTCCTAGGTGACGAGGCTCAAGTGGAAGCTTGTTTGAGTCCATTTGGAGATAGTGCTAATCTTGACACAAGATAGGTGGGCGGTTTGTGTCGAATGTACCACTGGATCAAAAATCGTCTTGGACACACCCTGTGGAACTCCTAGGTGAGTGAATCGTGTGGAATCTCATTTCTATCCGTTTGGAGACAATGTTACTGTCGGTGCAATATAAGAGCAGGGTTTGCGGCGAACGTACCATTGGCTCAGAAATAATATTGGACGCAACCGATGGATCTCCTAAGTGGGTGGGTCATGTGGAATCTTGTTTCGGTCCATTTGGAGACAGTGTTAGTGACGCTGCAATATAGGTACCCACGTACAATTGGCTCAAAAATCATTTTGGAGGCACCCGCGATACTCCTAGGTGACGAGGCTCAAGTGGAAGCTGGTTTGAGTCCGTTTGGAGATAGTGCTAATCTTGACGCAAGAAATGTGCACGGTTTGTGTCGAACATACCATTGGCTCGGAAATCATATTGGACGCACCCGATGGAACTCCTAGGTGAGTGGGTTATGTGGAATCTTGTTTCTATCATTTGGAGACAATATTACTATCGGTGCAATATTGGTGCACGGTTTGCACCGAATGTACAATAGGATTAGAAATTGTTTTGGACGCAACTGACGATACTCCAAGGTGACGAGGCTCAAGTGGAAGCTTGTTTGAGTACATTTGGAGATAGTGCTAATCTTGACACAAGATTGGTGCACAGTTTGTGACGAATATGCCATCGGATCAAACATCGTCTTGGACACACCCTGTGGAACTCCTAGTTGAGTGGGTCGTGTGGAATATCATTTCTGTCCGTTTGGAGATAGTGTTACTATCGGTGCAATATAGGTGCACAGTTTGCGCCGAGCGTACATTAGGCTCAGAAATCATCTGGGACGCACCCGATGAAACTCCTAGGTGAGTGGGTCATGTGGAATCTCATTTTGGTCTGTTTGGAGACAATGTTAGTGTCTGTACAATATAGGTGCACGGTTTGCGCCAAATGTACAATAGGATCAGAAATCATTTTGGACGCACCCGACGAAACTCTTAGATGCACCCTATGGAACTCTTAGGTGAGTGACTCATGTGGAATCTCGTTTCAGTCCATTTGGAGACAGTGTTAGTGTCGCTTCAATATAGGTGCCTGGTTTGTGCCGAACATACAATAGGCTCAGAAATCATATTGGATGCACCCACGATACTCCTAGGTGATGAGGCTCAAGTGGAATCTTGTTTGAGTCCGTTTGGAGATAGTGCTAATCTTGATGCAAAAAATGTGCACGGTTTGTGTCGAACATACCATTGGCTCGGAAATCATGTTGGAAGCACCTGATGGAACTCCTAGGTGAGTGGGTCATGTGGAATCTCGTTTTGGTCTATTTGGTGACAGTGTTAGTGTCGGTGCAATATAGGTGCACGGTTTGCGCCAAACATTCAATAGGCTCAGAAATCATTTTGGACGCACCCGACGATACTCCTAGGTGACGAGGCTCAAGTGGAAGATTGTTTGAGTCCGTTTGGAGATAGTGGTAATCTTGACGCAAGAAAGGTGCACGGTTTGTGTCAAATGTACCATCCGATCGAAAATCATCTTGGATGCACCCTATGGAACTCCTAGGTGAGTGAATTGTGTGCAATCTCATTTCTATCCGTTTGGAGACAATGTTACTGTCAGTGCAATATAAGAGCAGGGTTTGTAGCGAAAGTACCATAGGCTCAGAAATCATATTGGACGCACCCGATGGATCTTCTAAGTGAGTGGGTCATGTGGAATCTCGATTCGGTCCATTTGGAGACAGTGTTAGTGTCGCTTCAATATAGGTGCCCGGTTTGCGCCGAACATACAATAGGCTCAGAAATCATATTGCATGCACCCACGATACTCCTAGGTGATGAGGCTCAAGTGGAATCTTGTTTGAGTCCGTTTGGAGATAGTGCTATTCTTGATGCAAAAAATGTGCATGGTTTGTGTCGAACATACCATTGGCTCGGAAATCATGTTGGAAGCACCTGATGGAACTCCTAGGTGTGTGGGTCATGTGGAATCTCGTTTTGGTCTATTTGGTGACAGTGTTAGTGTCGGTGCAATATAGGTGCATGGTTTGCGCCAAACATTCAATAGGCTCAGAAATCATTTTGGACGCACTCGACGATACTCCTAGGTGACGAGGCTCAAGTGGAAGCTTGTTTGAGTCCGTTTAGAGATAGTGGTAATCTTGACGCAAGAAAGGTGTGCAGTTTGGGTCAAATGTACCATCGGCTCAAAAATCATGTTGGACGCACCCGATGGAACTACTAGGTGAGTGGGTCATGTTGAGTCTCATATCGGTCCATTTGGAGACAGTGTTAGTGTCGGTGTAATATAGGTGCACAGTTTGCGCTGATCATACAATAGGCACAGAAATCATTGTGGACACACCCGACGATACTGCTAGGTGATGAGGCTCGAGTGGAAGCTTATTTGTGTCCGTTTGGAGATAGTAGTAATCTTGACGCAAGAAAGGTGCGCGGTTTGTGTCGAATGTACCATCAGCTCAGAAGTCAAGTTGGACGCACCCGATGGAACTCCTAGGTGAGTGGGTCATGTGGAATCTTGTTTTGGTCCATTAACAGTGTTAGTGTCGGTGCAATATGTATGGTTTGCGCGAATGTACAATAGGCTCAGAAATTGTTTTGGACGCACCTGACGATACTCCTAGGTGACGAGACTCTAGTGGAAGCTTGTTTGTGTCCGTTTGTACATTCGCGCAAAAATCATTTTGGATGCACCCGCGATACTCCTAGGTGACGAGGCTCAAGTGGAAGCTTGTTTGAGTCCGTTTGGAGACAGTGCTAATTTTGACACAAGAAATGTGCGTGGTTTGTGTCGAACATACCATTGGCTCGGAAATCATGTTGGACGCTCCCGATGGAACTCCTAGGTGAGTGGGTCATGTGGAATCTTATTTTGGCCCATTTGGAGACAGTGTTAGTGTCGGTGCAATATAGGTGCACGGTTTGCGCTGAACATACAATAGGCTCAGAAATCGTTTTGGACGCACCCGGCGATACTCCTAGGTGACGAGGCTCAAGTGGAAGCTTGTTTGAGTCCGTTTGGAGATAGTGGTAATCTCGATGCAAGAAAGGTGTGTGGTATGTGTCGAATGTACCATCGGATCAGAAATCGTCTTGGGCGCACCCGATGGAACTCCTAGGTGAGTGGGTCGTGTGGAATCTCGTTTCGATCCGTTTGGAGACAGTGTTAGTGTCAGAGTAATATAGGTGCCCGGTTTGCGCCGAACGTACAATAGGCTCAGAAATCATTTTGGATGTACCTGACGATACACCTAGGTGACGAGGCACAAGTGGAAGCTTGTTTGAGTCAGTTTGGAGACAGTGCTAATCTTGACGCAAGATAGGTGGGCGGTTTGTGTCGAATGTACCACTGGATCGAAAATCGTCTTGGACACACCCTGTGGAACTCCTAGGTGAGTAGGTCATGTGGAATCTCATTTCTGTCCATTTGGAGATAGTGTTACTGTCGGTGCAATATAAGGGCAGGGTCTGCGTCGAACGAACCATAGGCTCAGAATTCGTTTTGGATGCACCCGACGATACTCCTACGTGATGAGTCTCAAGTGGAAGCTTTTTTGAGTCCGTTTGGAGATAGTGGTAGTCTTGACACTAGAAAGGTGCACGGTTTGTGTCGAATGTACCATCCGATCGAATATCATCTTGGATGCACCCTATGGAACTATTAGGTGAGTGAATCGTGTGGAATCCCGTTTCTATCCATTTGGAGACAATGTTACTGTCGGTGCAATATAAGAGCAGGGTTTGCGGCGAACGTACCATTGGCTCAGAAATAATATTGGACGCACCCGATGGATCTCCTAAGTGGGTGGGTCATGTGGAATCTCATTTCAGTCTATTTGGAGACAGTGTTTGTGTCACCGCAATATAGGTGCATGATTTGCGCCAAACATACAATAGGCTCAGAAATCGTTTTGGATGCACCCGACGATACACCTAGGTGACGAGGCACAAGTGGAAGTTTGTTTGAGTCCGTTTGGAGATAGTGCTAATCTTGACGCAAGATAGGTGGGCGGTTTGTGTCGAATGTACCACTGGATTGAAAATCGTCTTGGACACACCCTGTGGAACTCCTAGGTGAGTGGGTCATGTGGAATCTCATTTCTGTCCATTTGGAGATAGTGTTACTGTCGGTGCAATATAAGGGCAGGGTCTGCGCCGAACGAACCATAGGCTCAGAATTCGTTTTGGATGCACCCGACGATACTCCTAGGTGATGAGTCTCAAGTGGAAGCTTTTTGAGTCCGTTTGGAGATAGTGGTAGTCTTGACACTAGAAAGGTGCACGGTTTATGTCGAATGTACCATCCGATCCAATATCATCTTGGATGCACCCTATGGAACTATTAGGTGAGTGAATCGTGTGGAATCTCGTTTCTATCCATTTGGAGACAATGTTACTGTCGGTGCAATATAAGAGCAGGGTTTGCGGCGAACGTACCATTGGCTCAGAAATAATATTGGACGCACCCGATGGATCTCCTAAGTGGGTGGGTCATGTGGAATCTCGTTTCGGTCCATTTGGAGACAGTGTTAGTGACGCTGCAATATAGGTACCTGCGTACAATTGGCTCAAAAATCATTTTGGAGGCACCCGCGATACTCCTAGGTGACGAGGCTCAAGTAGAAGCTTGTTTGAGTCCGTTTGGAGATAGTGGTAATCTCGATGCAAGAAAGGTGCGTGGTATGTGTCGAATGTACCATCGGATCAGAAATCGTCTTGTGCGCACCCGATGGAACTCCTAGGTGAGTGGGTCGTGTGGAATCTCGTTTCAATCCGTTTGGAGACAGTGTTAGTGTCGGAGCAGTATAGGTGCACGGTTTGCGCCGAACGAACAATAGGCTCAAAAATCATTTTGGATGTACTCGATGATACTCCTAGGTGGTGAGGCTCAAGTGGAAGCTTGTTTGAGTCCGTTTGGAGATAGTGGTAATCTTTACGCAAGACAGGTGCACGGTTTGTGTCGAATGTACCATCCGATCAAGAATCATCTTGGAGGCACCATATGGAACTCCTTGGTGAGTGACTTGTGTGGAATCTCGTATCTGTCCGTTTGGAGACAATGTTACTGTCAGTGCAATATAAGAGCAGGGTTTGTGCTGAACATACCATAGCCTCAGAAATCATATTGGACGCACCCGATGGATCTCCTAAGTGAGTGGGTCATGTGGAATCTCATTTCGGTCCATTTGGAGACAATGTTAGTGTCGGTGCAATATAGGTGCACGGTTTGCGCCGAACGTACAATAGGCTCAGAAATTGTTTTGGACGCACCCGACAATACTCCTAGGTGACGAGGCTCAAATGGAAATTTGTACGAGTCTGTTTGGAAATAGTGGTATCTCGATGCAAGAAAGGTGGACGGTTTGTGTCGAATGTTCCATCGGATCAGAAATCGTTTTGGGCGCACCCAATGGAACTCCAAGGTGAGTTTGTCATGTGGAATCTCGTTTCGGTCTGTTTGGAGACAGTGTTAGTGTCGGTGCAATATTGGTGCATGGTTTGCACCGAACGTACAACAGGCTTAGAAATCATTTTGGACGCACGCGACGATACTCCTAGGCGACGAGGCACAAGTGGAATCTTATTTCAGTCCATTTGGAGATAGTGCTAATCTTGACGCAAGATAGGGGTGTGGTTTGTGTTGAATGTACCATCGGCTTGGAAGTCATGTTGGACGCACCTGATGGAACTCCTAGGTGAGTGGGTCATGTGGATTCTCATTTCAGTCTGTTTGGAGACAGTGTTTGTGTCACCGCAATATAGGTGCATGATTTGCGCCAAACATACAATAGGCTCAGAAATCGTTTTGGATGCACCCGACGATACACCTAGGTGACGAGGCACAAGTGGAAGCTTGTTTGAGTCCGTTTGGAGATAGTGCTAATCTTGACGCAAGATAGGTGGGCAGTTTGTGTCGAATGTACCACTGGATTGAAAATCATCTTGGACACACCCTGTGGAACTCCTAGGTGAGTGGGTCATGTGGAATCTCATTTCTGTCCATTTGGAGATAGTGTTACTGTCGGTGCAATATAAGGGCAGGGTCTGCGCCGAACGAACCATAGGCTCGAATTCGTTTTGGATGCACCCGACGATACTCCTAGGTGATGAGTCTCAAGTGGAAGCTTTTTTGAGTCCGTTTGGAGATAGTGGTAGTCTTGACACTAGAAAGGTGCACCGTTTGTGTCGAATGTACCATCCGATCGAATATCATCTTGGATGCACCCTTTGGAACTATTAGGTGAGTGAATCGTGTGGAATCTCGTTTCTATCCGTTTGGAGACAATGTTACTGTCGGTGCAATATAAGAGCAGGGTTTGCGGCGAACGTACCATTGGCTCAGAAATAATATTGGACGCACCCGATGGATCTCCTAAGTGGGTGGGTCATGTGGAATCTCGTTTCAGTCCATTTGGAGACAGTGTTAGTGACGCTGCAATATAGGTACCCGCGTACAATTGGCTCAAAAATCATTTTGGAGGCACCCGCGATACTCCTAGGTGACGAGGCTCAAGGGGAAGCTTGTTTGAGTCCGTTTGGAGATAGTGCTAATCTTGACGCAAGAATTGTGCACGGTTTGTGTCGAACATACCATTGGCTCGGAAATCATGTTGGACGCACCCGATGGAACTCCTAGGTGAGTGGGTCATGTGGAATCTTGTTTCTGTCATTTGGAGACAATGTTACTATCGGTGCAATATAGGTGCACGGTTTGCACCGAATGTACAATAGGATCAGAAATTGTTTTGGATGCAACTGACGATACTCCTAGGTGACGAGGCTCAAGTGGAAGCTTGTTTGAGTATATTTGGAGATAGTGCTAATCTTGACACAAGATAGGTGGACGGTTTGTGACGAATATGCCATCGGATAAAAAATTGTCTTGGACACACCCTGTGGAACTCCTAGGTGAGTGGGTCGTGTGGAATATCATTTCTGTTCATTTGGAGATAGTGTTACTATCGGTGCAATATAGGTGCACAGTTTGCGTCGAGTGTACATTAGGCTTAGAAATCGTCTGGGACGCACCCGATGAAACTCCTAGGTGAGTGGGTCATGTGGAATCTCATTTTGGTCCGTTTAGAGACAATGTTAGTGTCTGTACAATATAAGTGCAAGGTTTGCGCCAAATGTACAATAGGATCAGAAATCATTTTGGACGCACCCGACGATACTCTTAGATGCACCATATGGAACTCCTAGGTGAGTGACTCATGTGGAATCTCGTTTCTGTCCATTTGGAGACAGTGTTAGTGTCGCTTCAATATAGGTGCCCGGTTTGCGCCGAACATACAATAGGCTTAGAAATCATTTTGGATGCACCCGCGATACTCCTAGGTGATGAGGCTCAAGTGGAATCTTGTTTGAGTCCGTTTGGAGATAGTGCTAATCTTGATGCAAAAAATGTGCACGGTTTGTGTTGAACATACCATTGGCTCGGAAATCATGTTGGAAGCACCTGATGGAACTCCTAGGTGAGTGGGTCATGTGGAATCTCGTTTTGGTCTATTTGGTGACAGTGTTAGTGTCGGTGCAATATAGGTGCACGGTTTGCGCCAAACATTCAATAGGCTCAGAAATCATTTTGGACGCACCCGACGATACTCCTAGGTGATGAGGCTCAAGTGGAAGCTTGTTTGAGTCCCGTTTGGAGATAGTGGTAATCTTGATGCAAGAAAGGTGCACGGTTTGTGTCAAATGTACCATCCGATCAAAAATCATCTTGGATGCACCCTATGGAACTCCTAGGTGAGTGAATCGTGTGCAATCTGATTTCTATCCGTTTGGAGACAATATTACTGTCAGTGCAATATAAGAGCAGGGTTTATAGCGAAAGTACCATAGGCTCAGAAATCATATTGGACGCACCCGATGGATCTTCTAAGTGAGTGGGTCATGTGGAATCTCGATTCAGTCTATTTGGAGACAGTGTTAGTGTCGCTTCAATATAGGTGCCCGGTTTGCGCCGAACATACAATAGGCTCAGAAATCATTTTGGATGCACCCGCGATACTCCTAGGTGACGAGGCTCAAGTGGAAGCTTGTTTGAGTCCGTTTGGAGACAGTGCTAATCTTGACGCAAGAAATGTGTGTGGTTTGTCGAACATACCATTGGCTCAGAAATCATGTTGGACGCTCCCGATGGAACTCCTAGGTGAGTGGGTCATGTGGAATCTTGTTTTGGCCCGTTTGGAGACAGTGTTAGTGTCGGTGCAATATAGGTGCACGGTTTGCGCTGAACATACAATAGGCTCAGAAATCATTTTGGACGCACCCGACGATACTCCTACGTGATCAGGCTCAAGTGGAAGCTTGTTTGAGTTCGTTTGGAGATAGTGGTAATCTCGATGCAAGAAAGGTGCGTGGTATGTGTCGAATGTACCATCGGATCAGAAATCGTCTTGGGCGCACCCGATGGAACTCCTAGGTGAGTGGGTCGTGTGGAATCTCATTTCGATCCGTTTGGAGACAGTGTTAGTGTCGGAGCAGTATAGGTGCACGGTTTGCGCTGAACGTACAATAGGCTCAGAAATCATTTTGGATGTACCTGACGATACTCCTAGGTGGCGAGGCTCAAGTGGAAGCTTGTTTGAGTCTGTTTGGAGATAGTGGTAATCTTTACGCATGACAGGTGCACGGTTTGTGTCAAATGTACCATCCGATCGAAAATCATCTTGGATGCACCCTATGGAGCTCCTAGGTGAGTGACTCGTGTGGAATCTCGTTTCTGTCCGTTTGGAGACAATGTTACTGTCAGTGCAATATAAGAGCAGGGTTTGTGCCGAATGTACCATAGGCTCAGAAATCATATTGGACACACCCGATGGATCTCCTAAGTGAGTGGGTCATGTGGAATCTCATTTCGGTTCATTTGGAGACAATGTTAGTGTCAGTGCAATATAGGTGCACGGTTTGCGCCGAACGTACAATAGGCTCAGAAATCATTTTGGACGCACCCGACAATACTCCTAGGTGACGAGGCTCAAGTAGAAATTTGTACGAGTCCGTTTGGAAATAGTGGTATCTCGATGCAAGAAAGGTGGACGGTTTGTGTCGAATGTTCCATCGGATTAGAAATCGTCTTGGGCGCACCCAATGGAACTCCAAGGTGAGTTTGTCATGTGGAATCTTGTTTCGGTCCGTTTGGAGACAGTGTTAGTGTCGGTGCAATATTGGTGCACGGTTTGCACCGAACGTACAATAGGCTTAGTGATGAGGACTTCAACACCAACGATGCATCCACACCGATACCAGTACCTCTTGCTGGTCCTCTTACTCGTGCTCGTGTTCGTCAACTTAATCATCAAGTGAGTTCCTTCTTGAGCTCCTGTCCATCATGTTTAGATCTTGGAGACACGTGCACTCTTGTTTTGATTAGAAATCAGGGAGAAGACCGAAAGGGAAACGGACTCACGTTGGCTGGATTCGGACTGCAGCATAGCACCAACTTGTGATGGCCGCCATGACTTCATACGGACTCCGATTGGGACGTTCTAGCACTTGTGGGAAAGCTTATCAAGTCTACTTTCCAATGGATCCAACTTCATATCCATATCACGTCGGAGGCGCTTGCAGTCATTGTTTTATTGTCACATCCTTCTCTGTCTGCGGTGCTGCGTCACCTAATTTTTGGGCTGTTGGCCCATGTATGAAGTTGGGTCCATTAGGGACGCGTCCTAAGGCTGGAGGACGACCCAAACACTGCCTTAGTCATCCTCTCATCTACTTATATGTCTCTAGAGCCGCCAGAACAGATTGGGTTTTGTCTAGATCAAGTTAGCCTTCGCTACTTGCCTGTAAACGCGCGTGCTGGATCAGCCGCCCGTCTACTTGTCTTCGGAACCCCACGTCACTGGAGATTGAGTTTGAAACCTTCATTTACATCTAGTAATTCAGTACTTGTTCTCTTGTTCTTGCGAGTTCTTCGATTGCTTGCAGGACGGGTGCCCTAGTGGCTGGTTGTCGCACCGCAAGATCACGGCAACCATAGGAGGTGGTGTATCGGTTGCCAAGGCGCAACGTCCCTGGATCGTTGTAGTCGGACCGTGAACGTCATCTTTTTCCACCAATCGAGTTCGCCATGATCTCTCATCAAAAGATCGGCCATCAAACCCCAGCGGGGTCTTATCAGTTGGTATCAGAGCTAGGTTAATCGGTGAGAGACTTCCAATCCTTTCCCTGTTTTAATTCCTATAGTCTAGAAAAGCCAAAAAAAAATAGTAGATTAGGGTTCCGTAATCCTATAGACATTTTGAGCCTTTGAATAGTACTGCGTAGTTAGGGCTTGTTGAGTCGTCGGTTGCATCGGTTGTGTCGAGTTGCTGGTCTTAGTTTTATTCCATTAGAGTTTCGAGTTCTTGTCACGTTTTAGTCTCAACCATGCACTACTATATCAGTTTCAGATTCGTGTTCTTTTTAGAGTCCGAGTACTACCCTCGTATCCAGTTTCCTTCCGAACCTGAGTTGCTTCTGCGTTCAATTCCGAGTCTGAGTTGGTTTTGATGATCGAGTCTGAACGACTTAATATACCTTTTATACGAGATTTGCTTACTCTAGAGAGAGAGAGAATTACCTTTATACGAGTTTCGGTGATCTTTTAATTACCTTTATACCCCTATACTTTCGGAAAAAGTGTGTGTGGTGAATTGCTCATTTGTCATCTAGCAGTTCATATAATCAGTTTTGAGGATCCCCTAAAAAAAATAAAAAAAAGAAAAAAAAGAAAAAGAAGATAAAAGAAAAGGGGGCTGATTTTTGTGTTGATTCTTTTGCTAGGTGGTGTTGTGATCTCCTTGTGTCCAGGCTCGCGTCTCTAGCACGGTCTAAGCTAGGACCAGCACAGTACCACCGTTGAACGATTATTCAGCTTGCTTTTGTAACTAACGTGGTGCTATCATTTTCCTTGGTATTACATTTGGCCCACCTACAGCTCCACATATACGACTACAACTTGACAGGTGTTGTTGCTGCGGTACCGGTACACTCTCTTCCAAGGTTGCAGACTTGCTGGTTGTCGACCCCTCTTGTTGAGCAAGGTAGGAACTGGTAAGAGCTTGATAAACAGGTTGAGAGTGAGCGCCTTGCTGTAGCTACATCCTAGTAGTTGTAGGGCTTTTATTTCTTCACCTGTTTTCTTATTTCCACTTTGTTTTGTTGAACCATGTCAGGATCAGAGGACGGTAACAAGATTCCACAATCTCCTCGTACCAAGGGCATCATTCAACATTTTACAAGGCAAGTGCAGCTACATACAGAAGGACTTGATAACGATTTACAAGTGACCAATGACAAGATTGGGCACCTGGAGACAGCACAACTTACCACCTCCACCAAGCTTACAGGGTTGGAGGCATCTGTGGCTCGTATGGACAAAAGCCTTGCTGCCCTTTTGAACCGTTTTGATGACTTCCACACAAAAGACAAAGAGCGGCATAATGAAGACAAGAAGGACGAAGAGCGAGTTGAAGATAATTATGATGAAGATTACACTACTGATACTGAACGTGATGATCAGGATGCTCGTCATCGGCGTCGTCTACACCATAATCGTAGAGGTATGGGTGGTCACCGCCGACGTGAGGTACCCAATAATAATGATGCTTTCAGCAAGATTAAATTTAAAATACCTCCTTTTGATGGTAAGTATAATCCTGATGCGTACATTACTTGGGAAATTGCCGTTGACAAAAAGTTTACATGTCATAATTTTCCTGAGGATACTCGTGTTAGGGCTGCTACTAGTGAGTTTACCGATTTTGCCTCCGTTTGGTGGATAGAACATGGCAAGAAAAATCTTGATAACATACCTCGAACTTGGGGTGCTTTGAAACGAGTCATGCGGGCTAGATTTGTTCCTTCTTATTATGCACGTGATATGTTAAATAAGATGTAGCAATTGAGACAAGGTGCCAAAAGTGTAGAAGAATATTATCAAGAATTACAAATGGGTATGCTGCGTTGTAACTTAGAGGAGGAAGAGGAATCTGCTATGGCTAGATTTTTGGGCGGGCTAAATCGAGAAATCCAGGACATCCTTGCTTATAAAGATTATACTAACATAACCCGTTTGTTTCATCTTGCTTGTAAAGCTGAAAGAGAAGTGCAGGGGCGACGTGCCAGTGCCAAGACTAATTTTTCAGCAAGGAGGACTAATTCGTGGCAGCCCCGCACGACTACACGTACTCCTATGCCATCATCCAGTGATAAGCCTCGCGTTACTCCTGCAAACTCAGCGACAAAGACAGCCACAACGCCTGCTGCGAGTGCTACTTTCATGGCATCTACAGGTAGAACAAGGGACATTCAATGTCACCGGTGCAAGGGATATGGACATGTGATTCATGATTGTCCAAGCAAGCGCGTTATGGTCATCAAAGATGATGGTGAGTATTCATTTGCTAGTGATTTTGATGAAGATACACTTGCATTGCTTGCAGCTAACATGTAGGTAGTGAAGGACACTTGGAAGAACATATTGATGCAGGTGAAGCAGACCGCTATGAGAGCCTCATTGTATAGCGAGTGCTTAGTGCACAAATGGAGAAGGCAGAGCAAAATCAGCGACACACATTGTTTCAAACAAAGTGTGTCATCAAAGAGCGTTCGTGCCGCATGATCATTGATGGAGGTAGCTGCAACAACTTAGCTAGCAGCGATATGGTGCAAAAACTGGCGCTTACCACCAAACCACACCCACATCCCTATTACATTCAATGGCTAAACAATAGTGGTAAGGCAAAGGTAACTAGACTTGTGAGAATCAATTTTTCCATTGGATCCTATAAAGATATTGTGGAATGTGATGTTGTGCCTATGCAAGCTTGTAATATTCTACTAGGTAGACCTTGGCAATTTGATAGAGATTCTATGCATCATGGTAGAACAAATCAGTATTCCTTTCTATACCATGATCGAAAAATTGTGTTGCATCCCATGTCTCCTGAAGCTATTATGCAAAATGATGTTGCTACGGCTACAAAGGTTCAGAATGAGAACAACAAAAGTGACAAATCTGTGGCTGATGACAAGAATGAGATAAAATTGAAAGGGACTTGTTTGTTTGCTACTAAATCTGATATAAATGAGTTTAATGAATCAGCTTCCATTGCTTATGCTTTAGTATGCAAAGATGCATTGATCTCCCTTCATGATATGCAGCATTCTTTGCCTCCTGCTATTGCTAACATTTTGCAGGAGTATTCTAATGTGTTTCCAAGTGAAATACCAGCGGGGCTGCCACCTATATGCAGGATTGAGCACCAAATTGATCTTATTCCTGGTGAGTGGGTCGTGTGGAATCTTGTTTCGATCCATTTGGAGACAGTGTTAGTGTTCAGAGCAGTATAGGTGCACGGTTTGCGCCGAACGTACAATAGGCTCAAAAATCATTTTGGATGTACCCGACGATACACCTAGGTGACGAGGCACAAGTGGAAGCTTGTTTGAGTCCATTTGGAGATAGTGCTAATCTTGACGCAAGATAGGTGGGCGGTATGTGTCGAATGTACCATCGGCTCAGAAATCGCGTTGGACGCACCTGATGGAACTCCTAGGTGAGTGGGTAATGTGAAATCTCGTTTTGGTCAGTTTGGGGATAGTGTTAGTGTCGGTGCAATATAGGTGCACGGTTTGTGCCGAACGTTCAATAGGCTCAGAAATCGTTTTGGACGCACCTGATGATACTCCTAGTTGACGACGCTTGGAGATAGTGCTAATAGGCTCAGTCTTGTATGAGTCCGCTTGGAGATAGTGCTAATCTTGACGCAAGATAGGTGCGCGGTTTGTGTCGAATGTACCACTGGATCGAAAATGGTCTTGGACACACCCTGTGGAACTCCTAGGTGAGTGGGTCGTGTGGAATCTCATTTCTGTCCATTTGGAGATAGTGTTACTGTCGGTGCAATATAAGGGCAGGGTCTGCGCCGAACGAACCATAGGCTCAGAATTCGTTTTGGATGCACCCGACGATACTCCTAGGTGATGAGTCTCAAGTGGAAGCTTTTTTGTGTCCATTTGGAGATAGTGGTAGTCTTGACACTAGAATGGTGCACGGTTTGTGTCGAATGTACCGTCCGATCGAAAATCATCTTGGATGCACCCTATGGAACTACTAGGTGAGTGAATCGTGTGCAATGTCATTTCTATCCGTTTGGAGACAATGTTACTGTCGGTGCAATATAAGAGCAGGGTTTGCGGCGAACGTACCATTGGCTCAGAAATAATATTGGACGCACCCGATGGATCTCCTAAGTCGGTGGGTCATGTGGAATCTCATTTTGGTCCATTTGGAGACAGTGTTAGTGATGCTGCAATATAGGTGCCTGCGTATAATTGGCTCAAAAATCATTTTGGTGGCACCCGCGATACTCCTAGGTGACGAGGTTCAAGTGGAAGCTTGTTTGAGTCCGTTTGGAGATAGTGCTAATCTTGACGCAAGAAATGTGCGTGGTTTGTGTCGAACATACCATTGGCTCGGAAATCATGTTGGACGCACCCGATAGAACTCCTAGGTGAGTGGGTCATGTGGAATCTCGTTTCTGTCCATTTGGAGACAATGTTACTATCGGTGCAATATAGGTGCACGGTTTCCGCCGAACGTACAATAGGATCAGAAATTGTTGTGGACGCAACTGACGATACTCCTAGGTGACGAGGCTCAAGTGGAAGCTTGTTTGAGTGTATTTGGAGATAGTGCTAATCTTGACACAAGATAGGTGCACGGTTTGTGACGAATATACCATCGGATCAAAAATCGTCTTGGACACACCTTGTGGAACTCCTAGGTTAGTGGGTCATGTGGAATATCATTTCTATCCATTTGGAGACAGTGTTACTATCGGTGCAATATAGGTGCACAGTTTGCGCCGAGCGTACATTAGGCTCAGAAATCATTTTGGACGCACCTGATGATACTCCTAGGCGACGAGGCTCAAGTGGAAGCTTGTTTGACTCCATTTGGAGTTAGTGGTAATCTCGATGCAAGAAAGGTGCGTGGTTTGTTTCGAATGTACCATCGGATTGGAAATCGTTGTAACAGAACCGCCCAATTATACGAGATTAAATAAGAAAATCATCCAACGACAGGATAATTTAACAAACTTAAGCCCGTATAACCCGGTAGTCCGTGAAATCTCGACGGATTTCAAACCATTCACATAACAGCCAAGATCGTACTAGTTTAGAGGTCACCGTCATAAGTTACATAGAAGTTCGCGGCACAAAATACATCGGAGTTTAAACATAGTTATTACAAACCAGTTTCAAATAAAAGTAGCGGAAGCATTAGTTTAAAACACGCACACACACATTGTTTTGAGATAAAGTGCCAGCTCGCGATCATCTCCAGCAAAAGCATCAGGCGAGAAGTAGTGAATGACCATTGCCCATGGTCCTAAGCTTCGCCCATCGCAGGGTAGAGACAGTTGATACAATACCCATAGTACATCTATCCATCTGCAACAAGTGGGAACAAAGCCCTGAGTACGAGAAGGTACTCAGCTAGACTTACCCGATAGAACCAAAATAAAATGACACCAAGGATCATGATAGGCTTTTTGGTGGGGTAGCTGACTCCTTTGCAAGAAAAGCATTTTTAACTTAGCCGTCCTTTTTACAAAACCATGTAGTATTTTAAATCTTTATTACCCTGTCAACTATATTTGAACTTATGCTAGAGTAACCATGTAATTAAGCAAGCAAGGATTACCATTGATCATTAACAATAATTACCATGCCATTTTCCAGATAACTATCCAAGTGTTTCATCAATATTACTACGATGAAGTAACTCAAGTCAAGTGTTCACTATCCAGTGAACGATGGCGATTCGAATCGATTATTGACCAGCTGGTAATTTATTCCTCACACAAACCTCACTCACCCGCTAAAGTGAGGTATTGGTCACCGAGTCAACCATTCAGGTAAAGTCGCGAGCTTGCCAGGAACCACATGTACCCGGGGCCCGCCCGACTGCTCTTTGGCCTTATCATCGCGCCCCCGTTTCCTGCCACTACTGCTCTGGTACAGTGCGTTGCGGGCAATCCACTCGGCCCGAATAATCTCCCAGCTTCGCGGTCGAAAGGTACTTTATTCGGCTAGCTAAATGTGAGGCATGCGTTCAACATGACTCGAGGCCCGACAACGGACGGTCCTTAATCGACACAGACGGAAGACACTACAGTCCAGAACCCTGCAAGCTTTCGCCCGGTCTCAGATTCATTTCGACACTTAGTTATTCTCACATGACATTCTTTCACATAAGTCCAGGTAATCCCCTATAGCTCGCGGATGACAGGCAATCACCCGACTTCTACCGGTCTAAGCAAGCTAAGCAATTATTGACCGTGGACACCAGGGTAACAAGGATCGGGTAAAGCAAGGTAAAACAAGGTATAATGCAGCAACGTTTGCAAACAACTCCTAAACTTAATGCATCAAATTAAGTAAAGTTAATAATAAGTTATTTGCAAACCGGGGGAGAAATGCTCCGGGGCTTGCCTCGCTCAAAGGAGCTCGGACGATGGTCGGGGCACTCTGGAAGGTCTTCACTGGCCTCCTCTTCTGCTTTTGACAACTCCGGCTCTAGCACCTCGAGCTGCTCCTCTGCGTCCTCGGGAACTACTGCGGGGGTCACTTCCTGCGATCCTGTATGATGCAGAAGTATGAGTGCATCATGCATAAGTGCATTGCAGAGGTGACAGGAGATGATGATGATGAATGAATTATATGTAAATGAGCATGTTACGATATTTGGATTACATGGAGCTTATGACTCTTCTACAAGGTAGTCTATGTCATCCAAGAACATGTATTCGCGAACTACCACCACTATTTTCTACCATGCAAGGGCACTTGAACACTCAAGATGCTTCAAAGATACACCAAAGTATAGTTTACTAACTATTTTTGCATTAAAGAGTGCATGTAAACCCTAATTAGCTTTACAAATGAACAGCAACACATAGTTTAGTAGCACAGAAAAATCTTAGAAAATTACAGTGGATTACTAATATCAAAACTAGCCTGACACAAGATTTTTACTGCATTTGGATTACAAGAACTGACTATACAAAAATAACAAACTAAGGCCTAAATGAATATTTAAAATACTTTACATTATGAAAAGTATCAAACAACAGATTTAGAAATTTTACTACTTTCTACACAATAAACAAACACTATAGAAAATTTATCACTTGCATGTTCTATTCCAATTTATTTATATAACAAAAATAACAAATATTAGTGATAGAAAGCATTTGAACTACACTTAAACATTTTTCTATAGAACAGGCATGAGATAAAATTTCCCTAGCAAGTACATGGCATAAAAAGATTAATAAACTTGGAATCATATTTTTCTGATTTTTCTAGGATTTATTAAGCAATTAACAAGAAAACAACCATTTCAATAGTTAATTAAAAACTCTACAGAAAAGTATCTCAAATTTGACATGCAATAATTTCATATCATAGATCTGGTTCCATTGCATCTAGAGAAATTTATTTCACAATTTTTGGAGCTGAAATGACTGCTAAAAATATTGTCCAAAGCATTTTTTATCAAGAATAATAAAAAGAAAATGGAAATAAAATTCTTTATACGACGCTGGGCCGGCCCGGGAAAACAAGCGGCCCACGGCTGTTCACGGCCTGCTCACGCGCGCGGGGAGAGAAGGGCGAGCCGGCCCGGCTCGGGCTTCGGCCCAAGGCCGGCCTGGCCCCGCGCGGTCGGGCGCGACCGTGGCCACGCCACGCCGGCGACCTTGGCCGCGGCAGCGCGGCGACTGCCAACGGCCAACGGCCATTTCCGGTCGCGAGCGGGCGGAGCGTGGCATGCACGAGAACCGTGACGAGAAGGCGAACCCGTTTTCGGTGCTAGGGAAACGAGAGGGGTAGCGGGGAGTCGCTTCCGCGGGAGGCCGCGCGCGGTGGCGCCATGGCGTCGGCGGCGAAAACACGGGGTCCGCACCTGCTGGGCTCGGAAGGCGGCAACAAGGTGCGCACGAGATGCCGAAGAAGGGGGCGAAGCTGGGTGCGCGAAGAGGAGAGTAATGGCGGCTCACCGTCAGCCAATTTGGCCGGCGGGTGCGGCGGTGGCGGTGCTCGCGCGATGCGGCGTTCGTGCGGCAGAGAGCGGAGGAGGGCCGGGGTGAGGAAATTCGGAATGGGGGAGTGGGTGCGGAGCGCAGGCGGCTTAGAAGAGCGGGGCGCGCGCTGGCGGGGGCCACCGGCGGCCAGATGGCGACGGCGAGCGGCGCATGCCGGCCACGGGGCGTGCGGCGTCTGCGCGGGCGCGTGCGTGTCGCGGCGCGCGCTGGCGAGCGGCCACGACGCGCGGGCGAGCGGGCGAGCGTGCGGTCGGCTGGACCGGGCCGGCTTCGGTCGCTGGGCCGGAAGTGGGGCGGCGGCCCGATAAGGCTGAAAAAGTGATTTTCTTTTCTAAATAAAATTCTAGATTTTATTATTTGATTCAAATTCAAATTTTGAAGATAAAAAAGACATTTTCACAAATTGCCCCTAAAACAAAAGTTGTTCAAAATTTAATTCTCTACAACTTTGGTTAAGGAGCCAAATAAAAATTCCCAATAGATTTTGAATGGCAGAATAAAAGCTAAAATAGGGGATATTTTTGAATATTTTTACTCAATATTTTTGAATAGGTTTTCGACAAAATTTGAGTCATCTAGCTGCTCCAAAAATTGAACTAAGGTTCCAAGTGATGTAAAATTTATAGTTGCAAGATTTTTGATGTAATGTGATTATCATATTAATATAGTTCATTACATATATTATTTTCAAGCTTTTATTTGATTCAAATTATAGCATTATCACACATGATTATGATGACATGAAATGTCATGCAGTATGATTGCCATGCAAATGCATTGCGTAACACCGGAGTGTTACAGCCCTCCCTCCTTATAAAAATCTCGTCCCGAGATTTGGGTTACGAACCATTTATTATAAAAATCTTCGTAAGCTTTTTGTAAGTATTCGCCCGTTTCCCAAGATGCATTCCCTTCATCATGATGACTCCATTGTATCTTATATGTTTTCACCACACTATTTCGAGTAGCCCTCTCCTTGGAATCCAAGACTCGAATTGGCTGCTCATGATACACCAGGTCTGACTTAAGTTTTATGCCTCGAGGTTCAATTCTCTCCTCTGGAATGCGCAAACACTTTTTCAGATGTGATACGTGAAAAACTGGGAATATAGCACCCATTGACTCTGGTAATTCCAATTTGTAAGCCACTGGACCCTTCCTTTCCAAGATTTTGTAAGGTCCAACAAATCTGGCGGCAAGCTTTCTGCGTATACCAAACCATTTCTTTTTCATCGGCGTGACTTTTAGATAAACATAGTCACCAACTTCAAACACAAGCGGTCTCCTTCTCTTATCTGCATAACTTTTCTGACGTGACTGAGCTGCTCTCATATTCTGCTGGATGATATGAACTTTCTTTTCGGCTTCCTCCACGAAGTCAATACCATAATACCTCCTTTCTCCTGGCTCAATCCAGTTTAAAGGTGTTCTACACTTTCGGCCATACAGAGCCTCAAAAGGTGCCATCTTGATACTTTCTTGATAGCTATTATTATACGCGAACTCTGCTAACGGTAACCATGACTCCCATGAACCTCTGGAAGACAACACACAAGCTCTTAACATATCCTCTAAAACAGCATTAACTCTTTCAGTCTGACCATCTGTTTGAGGATGATAGGCAGTGCTACGAATCAGACTAGTCCCCAAACCCTTGTGCAAATGCTCCCAAAAGTGAGCAGTGAACTGTGACCCTCTGTCAGACACTATAGTCTTTGGTATGCCATGTAATCTCACAATCTCTGCAATATACTTCTCGGCATATTGAGGTGGTCTATATTCTGTTTTGACAGGCAAAAAGTGGGCTGTTTTGGTAAGACGATCCACAATTACCCAAATTGAATCGTGACCTTTCTGAGTAGTGGGCAGACCCGTGATGAAATCCATACTTATATCATCCCACTTCCAACTAGGTACTGACAAAGGTTGTAGCAATCCGGCAGGTTTCATGTGAATTGCTTTCACTCTACAACATGTGTCACATCTGGCTACGTAAGCTGCGATTTCCTTCTTCATCTTTGTCCACCAATAACGAGGTTTTAGCTCTTGATACATCTTACTACTGCCAGGATGAATGGACAACTTAGAAAGATGAGCTTCGTCCAAAATTTTATTCTTAAGCTCTCTATCCTTTGGAATAACAAGACGGTTGTCGAACCACAACACATCTTGCTCATCCACCCTGAAGTGTTTCGAGGGTTCTTCTTTAATCTTTTTTTTGATGTGGAATGTCCCTTGGTCTGCCTTCTGACCTTCTATTATCTTACTCTCCAAGGAACAACTGATCTGAATACTATGTAACACGGTAGGGTGTATTAGATTAAAACCATCTTCAAGCAAGGGTTGCATATTCAGACAATGTGACTTTCTACTCAAAGCATCAGCTACCACATTGGCTTTCCCAGGGTGATACTGTACATTTAAGTTATAATCTTTGATTAGTTCTAACCATCTTCGCTGTCTCATGTTCAATTCTGGTTGGGTAAAAATGTACTTGAGACTCTTATGATCGGTGTAAATATTGCACACATTACCAAGTAAATAGTGTCTCCAAATCTTCAAGGCATGCACTACAGCGGCAAGCTCAAGATCATGTGTCGGATAATTGATTTCATGTTTTCTCAACTGCCGGGAGGCATAAGCAATAACTCTTCCTTCTTGCATCAGAACACATCCTAATCCGATTTTTGATGCGTCACAGAACACATCAAAATGTTTCTCGATGTCGGGCTATGCAAGAACTGGAGCAGTGGTCAACAGTTTCCGCAAGGTGTGGAAAGCTGTCTCACACTCCTCTGTCCACACAAACTTGTGATCTTTCTGTAGCAGACTTGTCATTGGCTTGGCAATCTTCGAGAAGTCTGGGATGAAGCGGCAATAGTAACCAGCTAACCCTAGGAAACTTATGACTTCTGACACTGTGGTTGGAATCTTCCAATCCATAACCTCTTGCACTTTACTCGGATCTACAGAAACTCCATTCTCAGATAGAATATGACCGAGGAAGGGAACTTTCTTCAACCAAAATTCACATTTGCTGAACTTAGCATACAACTTATGGTCTCTCAGCCTGGTCAAGACAATTCTCAGATGCTCTTCATGATCTTTCTCATTCTCAAAGTATACTAGAATGTCATCGATGAAGACAACTACAAACTTGTCCAACTCTGGCATGAAAACCGTATTCATCAGATACATAAAATATGCAGGAGCATTTGTTAGGCCAAAAGACATAACAAGATACTCGTACAACCCGTATCTGGTAGAAAAGGCGTTCTTCAGAACATCTTGTGGCCTAATCTTTATCTGATGATACCCTGACCTTAGGTCTATCTTGGAAAACACTCTAGCCTTAGCCAACTGATCAAACAGAACGTCGATATGAGGCAAGGGATATTTATTCTTGATAGTTACAGCATTAAGAGGTCGATAATCCACACACATCCTGAGAGTACCCTCTTTCTTTTTCTTTACGAACAGGGCAGGACATCCCCATTTAGACTTACTTGGGCGGATAAACCCCTTCTTTAGTAATTCTTCCAGTTGTTTCTTCAACTCAGCTAACTCATCCGGAGGCATCCGATAGGGTCTCCTCGAAATAGGAGCTGTCCCGGGGATCAACTCGATTCCAAACTCAACATCTCTATCTGGAGGAAGGCCAGGTAACTCATCTGGAAACACATCCGGAAACTCACACACTACCGAGATCTGGTGGATAGGAACAACTTCCATGGCACAGGTCACACTCACAAGGTCTGTTCTTTTAGGCAATGGTACCCGGAAAGTACCCTCTGCCTGGGGATTCTTAAGGGTAAGCATCCGACTGCTTGTATCTATGACTGCTCCCCAGTCTTTCATCCAGTTCATTCCTATTATTACATCCAAAACTAGTCCAGGCATAACTATTAGGTTTACTCGGAACTTCCGACTACATAACTCAAGGGTTGCCCCTCTAACCATCTTATTGGTTAACACATCAGCTCCTGCTGAACTTATGCGATAACCATAACCCAACTCTGTGCATAGTTGTTCATGCATCCGAGCAAATGCTTGACTCATAAAAGAATGCGAGGATCCAAAATCAAAAAGAACAACTGCAGGGTGATGGTTCACAAGAAACTTACCGGCAGTTACAGGCTCTCCTTCAGGAACCTCATCAACGGTGGTGTGGTGTACACGAGCATTGTAAGTTTGTTGCTTCTTTTTAGGCGGATAAGGGCAGAACTTTGAAAAGTGGCCTGGCTGGCCACAATTATAGCAGGGCCCCTTCACTGTACCAGCAGACCCTATAGCTCCCTTGGAGTTGCTCTGTTCTGCAGCTGCGGTGGTCTTTGTTGGCGGCACGGCCATCTTGTACGGCTTCTGTGGTCCCTTGTAGTTCTGAGTTTTATGCTGTGGCGGCCTGAACCGTGCACCAGGTGCGGACGGACGATAAGAAGAACGATTTGCAGTGACAACTCTGGATTGGGATGGTCCAGACTCAAACACCCTCTTGCGATTCTTGGATGCGGTGTAGGCATTATTGTTCTTTTCTTGCTTCAAACAATCACTGATAAAGTCGTTGAATCTGGTGCGGGTATTGGTACCCACATGCTTCATCATCTTCGGACTTAACCCTCTCTTGAAACTAGCAATCCTCTTTGCATCTGTGTCGACCATGTCGGGAGCATAGCGGCACAAGTTGTTAAAGGCATGCAGATACTGTATCACAGTCTTGGTACCCTGATTCAAGGCTAAGAACTCTCCAAGCTTCATTTCAACCAACCCTGGGGGAATATAAACTCCCTTAAAAGCTTCAGTGAAATCTCTCCAAGTAATCTGGGCATTGGGAGGAAAGGTGGTGCGGTGATGTTTCCACCACATTCCTGCCGGTCCCTGTAGCTGATGTGCAGCATACTCTGTTTTTAGAACTTCTGTCAGCCTCAACACACGGAACTTATCTTCCATAGTGTTGATCCATTCTTCAGCATCGAGTGGCTCTGCTGCTTCCTTAAAAATAGGTGGCCTAGTATCCATGAAATCCTTGAAATTGCTGTACTGGTTCACCCCATGACCACCACCTTGATTATTACCTCTCTGAACATTTTCAGCGATGGTACGTAGAAAATCTTCCATATTCCTCTGTGACTGCTCGGCATTGCGTTGACTTCCAAGGAACTGCGTGAAGAACACCTCTGCAGTGAGCGGTGGAGGAGGGGGCAAATGTGGCTCTGGCTGTGGTCCCTGGTGGTTGACGTTGTTTGCACCACTTCCACCAGCCCCTGCACTGTTGCCACCAGTTTCAGCGGCTTCATACGTGGCACGGCGAGTGTTTGTCATCTACATATTTCAGCAACAAGCAACAATTGAGCGAAGTTGTAGAAATTGTATTTGAGTGAACAATCATGCCATACTGAATTCATTGGAGAGAACAAGTCATACAAGAAAACAGAGGCACAATAATCACATTCCAATTAAAACACACAGCACCATTTAAGTTACTTCAAATGCAACATCGCATTCCATACAACCACGTTGTCAGCATACATACACCGGACTTTCATGCGTTCGGGTATCGCATACACAACCAAAATCCAAAAGATCGTCAGTCTCCAGGTCGAACAGGATACAACATGATACATGGAAACCAAAAGAAGGCTATCGCGCCAAAGCCTATCACTAACGCAAGGCAACTAGCCTACTCCTCGGGGCCATCGTCGAGGTCGGAGGCATCAACATCGCTACCTTCAGCAGCAGCGTCGTCGTCGGCGTCCATCTGGGCGGCGTCCGGAGGAGCATACGGGCCCATCCCGTGGTAGAGGGCATGAAACTCTTCATGCAAGTTGGCATTATACCCTTCTAGCTCCTCGACCCTCTGCCTCAGAAGGTCCCTCTCGTTCCAGGCTTCATTCCTTTCTTGTACTAGCTGTCCCATCATGCGGTCTGCATTTCTGTTGGCCTGAGTCAACCTCTGTACCTGCTACATGGAACTCTCGCCTCTCTCGAGAGCTCGGTCCTGCTGCAAGCTCATGTCGGCCAACTGCTCCTGCAAGCTAGCTATAGCACGTGCTTGCTTCTTCTTCTGCTTCCTTGCTTCAAGCCGATCATCACCACGTAGGCCAGTCAAGGTCCAATAGGTATTCTCCAGACCTTGGTATGCTCTGATGGCTGCATACATGGCACTCATGGTGTGGTTATCGCTAGCCCGTCCTTCACTGGGGCCTCTAACCAGGGCACTTCCCTGCGGCTGTACCCAAATGGCATCGCGAGGATCATCTCTCGGGAAAGTACCGGCCAAAGCTGCTGCCAACTCATTGGGGAACCTGCTCATGATGTCTCGGATGACGCGAAAGGCCGCGCCCTCTGCACCCTCGACTGGAGTGCGTCCTTCAAACTCCAGATGCCAACCATCCCATACTGGTGCATCACCAAGAGCAGGGACGGTGATCTCCACGACAGCAAGTCCATCCTCAGCTAGCTGGCTCTCGCTCCAAGAGTATACCGGCTCTTGACCCTCCGGGTACCCCACATCATGGAGCACTCTCCAAAGCAAGGTGGGCATACCAAACTCGCTTAGAAAAATGTCCGTGTTGCGGTGCTCCCGCGGGGCCAGCTGACGACGGGGTGCTCTTCCGCCGGTGGACTTACGGGCAGTCTGCTTCGTGCGGGCCATCTGTAGCACAAGTTTTAATTACCCAGTGAGAACATATTTTAAGTTGTTGTCACTTTTATCAAAATGGGATAATCCTTTTATAAGGGGAGGAATGCATGTCATGAATGGGATGCACAGACAATATGATGCATGCACGAGTCTTACGTTCTCACAAACTTATAAAAATAAAGACATCTAACGGTGAATTCGGTGGCATACAAACGATCTCTCATATACGTAACTAATTCGGTCTACATGATAACGCTGTTATGTACCTGTAGAAAATTCATTTCAGCCCATTCCCCATGAATGCATGAAAGCAGTAAACCTACCTACACGCTCTACACGAATCCCCAGATGCGTGTACAACGGTAGTGACTACCCAAACACATCGTCCTATTGACGGCATCGCCTCAACGGACGGAACACCCACGCATGCGATACTTTCATAAAAACATGTGTAAAACATGTAATTATTCTTAGTATCATATAAGCACTCTCCCTAGATCGGCGGTGTATCCGATCATGCTCTCACAGCTCACACTTACCAAAGCGTAGAGGTAACTGATCCATACATTACCACTCAAATTAAGTGGCACTCATACAATAGCACGCCGTATGAGCAACGAAAGAGAAATATGGTGCAAGAACCCCAAGTTAGTACTTAAATAGCCACCTAGAGTCCTTAACTGGGCATACAGGATATGACCACTGACACACTTTTAGTTTGAAAATCACACTTTTTAAATAGAATTTTGTTTTAAATACACTTATGAACAGTAATCACGCTAAACCATGCTCCGATACCAGCTGTAACAGAACCGCCCAATTATACGAGATTAAGTAAGAAAATCATCCAACGGCAGGATAATTTAACAAACTTAAGCCCGTATAACCCAGTAGTCCGTGAAATCTCGACGGATTTCAAACCATTCACATAACAGCCAAGATCGTACTAAGTTTAGAGGTCACCGTCATAAGTTACATAGAAGTTCGCGGCACAAAATACATCGGAGTTTAAACATAGTTATTACAAACCAGTTTCAAATAAAAGTAGCGGAAGCATTAGTTTAAAACACGCACACACACATTGTTTTGAGATAAAGTGCCAGCTCGCGATCATCTCCAGCAAAAGCATCAGGCGAGAAGTAGTGAATGACCATTGCCCATGGTCCTAAGCTTCGCCCATCGCAGGGTAGAGACAGTTGATACAATACCCATAGTACATCTGTCCATCTGCAACAAGTGGGAACAAAGCCCTGAGTACGAGAAGGTACTCAGCTAGACTTACCCGACAGAACCAAAATAAAATGACACCAAGGATCATGATAGGCTTTTTGGTGGGGTAGCTGACTCCTTTGCAAGAAAAGCATTTTTAACTTAGCCGTCCTTTTACAAAACCATGTAGTATTTTAAATCTTTATTACCATGTCAACTATATTTGAACTTATGCTAGAGTAACCATGTAATTAAGCAAGCAAGGATTACCATTGATCATTAACAATAATTACCATGCCATTTTCCAGATAACTATCCAAGTGTTTCATCAATATTACTACGATGAAGTAACTCAAGTCAAGTGTTCACTATCCAGTGAACGATGGCGATTCGAATCGATTATTTACCAGCTGGTAATTTATTCCTCACACAAACCTCACTCACCCGCTAAAGTGAGGTATTGGTCACCGAGTCAACCATTCAGGTAAAGTCGCGAGCTTGCCAGGAACCACATGTACCCGGGGGCCGCCCGACTGCTCTTTAGCCTTATCATCGCGCCCCCGTTTCCTGCCACTACTGCTCCGGTACAGTGCGTTGCGGGCAATCCACTCGGCCTGAATAATCTCCCAGCTTCGCGGTCGAAAGGTACTTTATTCAGCCAGCTAAATGTGAGGCATGCGTTCAACATGACTCGAGGCCCGACAACAGACGGTCCTTAATCGACACAGACGGAAGACACTACAGTCCAGAACCCTGCAAGCTTCCGCCCGGTCTCAGATTCATTTCGACACTTAGTTATTCTCACATGACATTCTTTCACATAAGTCCAGGTAATCCCCTATAGCTCGCGGATGACAGGCAATCACCCGACTTCTACCGGTCTAAGCAAGCTAAGCAATTATTGACCGTGGACACCAGGGTAACAAGGATCAGGTAAAGCAAGGTAAAATAAGGTATAATGCAGCAACGTTTGCAAACAACTCCTAAACTTAATGCATCAAATTAAGTAAAGTTAATAATAAATTATTTGCAAACCGGGGGAGAAATGCTCCGGGGCTTGCCTCGCTCAAAGGAGCTCGGACGATGGTCGGGGCACTCTGGAAGGTCTTCACTGGCCTCCTCTTCTGCTTCTGACAACTCCGGCTCTGGCACCTCGAGCTGCTCCTCTGCGTCCTCGGGAACTACTGCCGGGGTCACTTCCTGCGATCCTGTATGATGCAGAAGTATGAGTGCATCATGCATAAGTGCATTGCAGAGGTGACAGGAGATGATGATGATGATGAATGAATTATATGTAAATGAGCATGTTACGATATTTGGATTACGTGGAGCTTATGACTCTTCTACAAGGTAGTCTACGTCATCCAAGAACATGTATTCGCGAACTACCACCACTATTTTCTACCATGCAAGGCACTTGAACACTCAAGATGCTTCAAAGATACACCAAAGTATAGTTTACTAACTATTTTTGCATTAAAGAGTGCATGTAAACCCTAATTAGCTTTACAAATGAACAACAACACATAGTTTAGTAGCACAGAAAAATCTTAGAAAATTACAGTGGATTACTAATATCAAAACTAGCCTGACACAAGATTTTTACTGCATTTGGATTACTAGAACTGACTATACAAAAATAACAAACTAAGGCCTAAATGAATATTTAAAATACTTTACATTATGAAAAGTATCAAACAACAGATTTAGAAATTTTACTACTTTCTACACAGTAAACAAACACTATAGAAAATTTATCACTTGCATGTTCTATTCCAATTTATTTATATAACAAAAATAACAAATATTAGTGATAGAAAGCATTTGAACTACACTTATACATTTTTCTATAGAACATGCATGAGATAAAATTTCCCTAGCAAGTACATGGCATAAAAAGATTAATAAACTTGGAATCATATTTTTCTGATTTTTCTAGGATTTATTAAGCAATTAACAAGAAAACAGCCATTTCAATAGTTAATTAAAAACTCTACAGAAAAGTATCTTAAATTTGACATGCAATAATTTCATATCATAGATCTGGTTCCATTGCATCTAGAGAAATTTATTTCACAATTTTTGGAGCTGAAATGACTGCTAAAAATATTGTCCAAAGCATTTTTATCAAGAATAATAAAAAGAAAATGGAAATGAAATTCTTTATACGACGCTGGGCCGGCCCGGGAAAACAAGCGGCCCACGGCTGTTCACGGCCTGCTCACGCGCGCGGGGAGAGAAGGGCGAGCCGGCCCAGCTCGGGCTTCGGCCCAAGGCCGGCCTGGCCCCGCGCGGTCGGGCGCGACCGTGGCCACGCCACGCCGGCGACCTTGGCCGCGGCAGCGCGGTGACTGCCAACGGCCAACGGCCATTTCCGGTCGCGAGCGGGCGGAGCGTGGCGCGCACGAGAACCGCGACGAGAAGGCGAACCTGTTTTCGGTGCTAGGGAAACGAGAGGGGTAGCGGGGAGTCGCTTCCGCGGGAGGCCGCGCGCGGTGGCGCCATGGCCGTCGGCGGCGAAAACACGGGGTCCGCACCTGCTGGGCTCGGAAGGCGGCAACAAGGTGCGCACGGGATGCCGGAGAAGGGGGCGAAGCTGTGTGCGCGAAGAGGAGAGCAATGGCGGCTCACCGTCGGCCAATTTGGCCGGCGGGTGCGGCGGTGGCGGTGCTCGCGCGGTGCGGCGTTCGTGCGGCAGAGAGCGGAGGAGGGCCGGGGTGAGGAAATTCGGAATGGGGGAGTGGGTGCGGAGCGCAGGCGGCTTAGAAGAGCGGGGCGCGCGCTGGCGGGGGCCACCGTGAAAGGTCCGAATGGCTAGAGGGGGGGGGGTGAATAGCCTAATTAAACTTCTACAAAAATTACTTAACCACAAGTTAGTATAAAAGGTGGCGGAGCAAAATGCACTAGCTCTAACTAATTAAGCAAGCCACCTACACAAGTCTAGTACAAGGCTATCCACTAAACACTACAACAACAACAAGCTAGATACAAGATGTAAAACGAAAGAAGAGCTTCGAGTGATTATACCGCCGTGTAGAGATGAGAAGTACCAATCAATCAATCACACAAGAGAAATCCTCGGGAAGAGAATGACACAAGAATTTATCCCGAGGTTCACTTGCTTCCCGGCAAGCTACTCCTCGTTGTGGCGATGCACCCACTTGTCGGTTCGCGAGCTAATCAACTATCAAGAGTTGAGCCCTCGGCGGGCGCCGCACAACCGCACACAAGATGGGGATCCTCCAAGCCACGAGCTCCACTAGAGTATCCAATTTGCGAACTCCCGCGGGGAAGGATCAAGAACCCCTTACAACACTTGGTGAAGGCTCCAACAATCTCCAATTGCGAGCTCAATCACCTCCGCTGCTACAAGCCGTCTACCGTGTCGGGAAACACGGAAGAGTAACGAGAAATCCGCAGCAACTCGAAGATCAAGTGCCTCTAGAATGCAACTCTCAAGCAATGCACTTGAATCTCACTCAAGATGTGCAATCAATCAAAGAGATGAGTGGAGGGGTTGTTCTCTAGCTCAAAGGATGTCTCTATGTCTCAAAATATGCAAGAGTTGCCCTCAAACCCCGGACATCCTCTATTTATAACGAAGGGGTACGCAGCTAGCCGTTACGGACGACGCAGCGAAAATCGTGCTGACCGGACGCTCCGGTCAGGGTGACCGGACGCGTCCGGTCACTACACGACAACCGTGAACTGTGCGCGTCAGAACTAGCCGTTGCCCTGACCGGACGCGCTGAACCGAGTGACCGGACGCGACAGTGCCAGCGTCCGGTCGCGTTCCAGTAAGCTCCCGTTGAGACCGGACGCGTTCCAGTAAGCTCCCGTTGAGACCGGACGCGTCAGATCACACGTGACCGGACGCACTCAACGAGTGACCGGACGCGACAGTGCCAGCGTCCGGTCGCGTTCCAGTAAGCTCCAGCTACGACCGGACGCGTCCGATCGTACATGACCGGACGCGCCGCGCGTCCGATCGTCAGTCCGCTTCGCTCTGTGTTCCTGGACGCCTGACCGGACGCTCCGGTCCCGTGAAGGACCGGACGCGCCGGTCGCGCGCTTCTCTCTTACGCTCAGTTGTACTGACCGGACGCGCTGGTCAGGCCAGACCCGCGTCCGGTCACAAACCCTAGAGCTTGCGCCGCGTTGAACTGACCGGACGCGTCCGGTCAAACCGAGACCGCGTCCGGTGCAGCGTCCGATCGCCGTTTTTCAGTGAAAAATATTTCAGACTTTCGCCACCTTTTCTCGCCTCCGGCGCAATAGAAAATAGGCATTTCATTTTCTCGAAAACGCCTGAATCCCGCGCTCGCACGCTCGGCGGGAGGGAGAGCGAACCCCAAACCCCTTATTACCGCTCAAACACCACCGCCTTCGCAAAAGTGCTAACACCACCAAGTGTACACCACAAAGTGCATGTGTGTTAGCATTTCACAAACATTTTCCAAGGCGTTATGTTAGTTCTCAACTAGATCCTAATGCATATGCTCAAGACATTGATCTAGTGGCACTTGATTCCCGAGCTAACCGTGATTGCCCCTCTTGATAGTCGACTATTTATCCTAAATCCGGTCAATCACTTCTCTACTCAACTTAGACCGGCAAAAGGAAAACCCTATGGTTTATACCTTTGCCTTGCGCTCTTAGTTCCTTCTCTTCTACTTGATCATCATGTACACCATATTATCTGCATCTCCACCACTTGTGATCTTGTGGCCATCACTCCATGCCACATGCTCCTTCATCACGTGTGTTGCTCGTGCCTAACTCAAAACACTTAACACATGGCATTAGCAACTTGGTGTCATTAATTACCAAAACCAAACTTGGGCTTTCACACCGGCGGCCAGATGGCGACGACGAGCGGCGCATGCCGGCCACGGGGCGCGCGGCGTCTGCGCGGGCGCGTGCGTGTCGCGGCGCGCGCTGGCGAGCGGCCACGACGCGCGAGCGAGCGGGCGAGCGCGCGGTCGGCTGGACCGGGCCGGCTTCGGTCGCTGGGCCGGAAGTGGGGCGGCGGCCCGATAAGGCTGAAAAAGTGATTTTCTTTTCTAAATAAAATTCCAGATTTTATTATTTGATTCAAATTCAAATTTTGAAGATGAAAAATACATTTTCACAAATTGCCCCCAAAACAAAAGTTGTTCAAAATTTAATTCTCTACAACTTTGGTTAAGGAGCCAAATAAAAATTCCCAATAGATTTTGAATGGCAGAATAAAAGCTAAAATAGGGGATATTTTTGAATATTTTTCTCAATATTTTTGAACAGGTTTTCGACAAAATTTGAGTCATCTAGCTGCTCCAAAAATTGAACTAAGGTTCCAAGTGATGTAAAATTTATAGTTGCAAGATTTTTGGTGTAATGTGATTATCATATTAATATAGTTCATTACATATATTATTTTCAAGCTTTTATTTGATTCAAATTATAGCATTATCACACATGATTATGATGACATGAAATGCAATGCAGTATGATTGCCATGCAAATGCATTGCGTAACACCGGAGTGTTACAATCGTCTTGGCCGCACCCGATGGAACCCCTAGGTGAGTGGGTCAGATGGAACCTCATTTTGGTCCATTTGGAGGCAATGTTAGTGTTGGTGCAATATAGGTGCATGGTTTGCGCCGAACATACAATAGGCTCAGAAATTGTTTTGGACGCAACTGACGGTACTCCTAGGTGACGAGGCTCAAGTGGAAGCTTGTTTGAGTCCGTATGGAGATAATGGTAATCTCGATGAAAGAAAGGTGCGCAATTTGTGTCGAATGTACAATCGGATCGGAAATCGTCTTGGACGCACCCGATGGAACTCCCAGGTGAGTGGGTCATGTGAAATCTTGTTTCGGTCCATTTGGAGACAGTGTTAGTGTCGGTGCAATATAGGTGCACGGTTTGTGCCAAACGTACAATAGGCTCATAAATCATTTTGGACGCACTCGATGATACTCCTAGGTGACGAGGCTTAAGTAGAAGCTTGTTTGAGTCCGTTTGGAGATAGTGCTAATCTTGACACAAGAAATGTGCGCGGTTTGTGTCGAACATACCATTGGCTCGGAAATCATATTGGATGCACGTGATGGAACTCCTAGGTGAGTGGGTCATGTGGAATATCATTTCGATCCATTTGGAGACAGAGTTACTATCGGTGCAATATAGGTGCACGGTTTGCGCGAACATACAATAGGCTTAGAAATTGTTTTGGATGCACCTGACGATACTCCTAGGTGACGAGGCTCAAGTGGAAGCTTTTTTGAGTCCGTTTGGAGACAGTGGTAGTGTTGACGCGAAAAAGATGCGCGGTTTGTGTCTAATGTGCCATCGACTCGGAAGTCGTGTTGGACGCACCCGATGGAACTAGGTGAGTGGGTCATGTGGAATCTCGTTTTGGTTCGTTTGGAGACACTGTTAGTGTCGGTGCAATATAGGTGCACGGTTTGTGCCGAACCTACAATAGGCTCAGAAATCATTTTGGACACACCCGACGATACTCCTAGGTGACGAGGCTCAAGTGGAAGCTTGTTTGAGTTTGTATGGAGATAGTGGTAATCTCGATGAAAGAAAGGTGCGCGGTTTGTGTCGAATGTACCATCGGATTGAAAATCGTCTGGGACGCACCCGATGAAACTCCTAGGTGAGTGGGTCATGTAGAATCTCATTTTGGTCCATTTGGAGACAATGTTAGTGTCAGTGCAATATAGGTGCACGGTTTGCGCCAAATGTACAATAGGATCAGAAATCATTTTGGACGCACCCGACGATACTCTTAGATGCACTCTATGGAACTCTTAGGTGAGTGACTTATGTGGAATCTCATTTCTGTCCGTTTTGAGACAATGTTACTGTCGATGGAATCATATTGGATGCACCCGATGGATCTCCTAAGTGAGTGGGTCATGTGGAATCTCGATTCGGTCCATTTGGAGACAGTGTTAGTGTCGCTTCAATATAGGTGTCTGGTTTGCGCCGAACATACAATAGGCTCAGAAATCATTTTGGATGCACCCGTGATACTCCTAGGTGACGAGGCTCAAGTGGAAGCTTGTTTGAGTCCGTTTGGAGATAGTGCAAAAAATGTGCACGGTTTGTATCGAACATACCATTGGCTCGGAAATCATGTTGGACGCACCCAATAGAACTCCTAGGTGAGTGGGTCATGTGGAATCTCGTTTTGGTCTATTTGGTGATAGTGTTAGTGTCAGTGCAATATAGGTGCACGGTTTGCGCCAAACATTCAATAGGCTCAGAAATCATTTTGGACGCACCCGATTATACTCCTAGGTGATGAGGCTCAAGTGGAAGCGTGTTTGAGTAAGTTTCGAGATAGTGCTAATCTTGACACAAGATAGGTGCACGGTTTGAGTCGAATATACCACCGGATCAAAAATCATCTTGGACACACCCTGTGGAACTCCTAGGTGAGTGGGTCATGTGGAATATCGTTTCTGTCTGTTTGGAGACAGTGTTACTGTCGGTGCAATATAGGTGCACAGTTTTCGCCGAATGTACAATAGACTCAGAAATAGTTTTGCACGCACCCAATGATACTCCTAGGTGACGAGGCTCAATTGGAAGCTTGTTTGAGTCCGTTTGGAGATAGTGGTAATCTCGATGCAAGAAAGGTGCACAGTTTGTGTCGAATGTACCATCGAATCGAAAATCATCTTGGGCGCACTTGATGGAACCCCTAGGTGAGTGGGTCATGTGCAATCTCGTTTCGGTCCATTTGGAGACAGTGTTGGTGCCGCTGCAATATAGGTGCATGGTTTGCGCCGAACATACAATAGGCTCAGAAATCATTTTGGGCGCACCCAACGATACTCCTAGGTGACGAGGCTCAAGTGGAAGCTTGTTTGAGTCCGTTTGGAGATAGTGCTAATCTCGATGCAAGAAAGGTGCACAATTTGTGTCGAATGTACAATCGGATCGAAAATCATCCTGGACACACCTGATGGAACTCCTAGGTGAGTGGGTCATGCCAAATCTCGTTTCGGTCCGTTTAGAGACAGTGTTAGTGTCGGTGCAATATAGGTGCATGGTTTGCGCGGAATGTACAATAGGCTCAGAAATCATTTTGGACGCACCCGACGATACTCGTAGGTGACGAGGCTCAAGTGGAAGCTTGTTTGAGTCCGTTTGGAGATAGTGCTAATCTTGACAAAAGATAGGTGCACGGTTTGTGTCGAATATACCATGGGATCGAAAATCATATACGAGGGTCGTGTGGAATCTTGTTTCTGTACGTTTGGAGACAGAGTTACTGTCGGTGCAATATAAGAGCAGAGTTACTGTTGATGCAAGAATGGTGCGCGGTTTGTGTCAGTTGTGCCATCGGCTCAGAAATCATGTTGTACGCACCCGATGGATCTCCTAGGTGAGTGGATCATGTGGATCTCGTTTTGGTCCTTTTTGAGATAGTGTTAGTGTCACTGCAATATTGGTCCACGGTTTGCACCAAACGTACAATAGGCTCACAAATCGTTTTGGACGCACCCGATGATACTCCTAGGTGACGAGGCTCAAGTGGAAGCTTGTTTGAGTCTATATGGAGATAGTGGTAATCTCGATGAAAGAAAGGTGAACGGTTTGTGTCGAATGTACCATCGGATCGAAAATCATCTTGGATGTACCCGATGGAACTCCTAGGTGAGTGGGTCATGTGGAATCTCGTTTCGGTCCATTTGGAGACAATGTTATTGTTAGGGCAATATAGGTGTATGGTTTGTGCCGAACATACAATAGGCTCAGAAATCATATTGGATGCACCCGATGGATCTCCTAAGTGAGTGGGTCATATGGAATCTTGTTTCGGTCCATTTGGGGACAGTGTTAGTGTCGCTGCAATATAGGTGTCTGGTTTGCACCGAACGTACAATAGGGTCAAAAATTATTTTGGACGCACCTGCGATACTCCTAGGTGATGAGGCTCAAGTGGAAGCTTGTTTGAGTCCGTTTGGAGATAGTGCTAATCCTGACGCAAGAAATTTGCGCAATTTGTGTCAAACATAGCATTGGCTCAGAAATCATGTTGGACGCACCTGATGGAACTCCTAGGTGAGTGGGCCATGTGGAATCTAGTTTCTATCCGATTGGAGATAGTGTTACTGTTAGTGCAATATAAGCGCTGAATGTACAATAGGCACAGAAATCGTTTTGGACGCACTCGACGATACTCCTAGCTGACGAGGCTCAAGTGGAAGCTTGTTTGAGTACATTTGGGGTTAATGGTAATCTCGATGTAAGAAAGATGTGTGGTTTGTTTTGAATGTACCATCGGATCGGATATCTTCTTGGACGTACCCGATGGAACTCCTAGGTGAGTGGGTCATGTGGAATCTCGTTTTGGTCTGTTTGGAGACAATGTTAGTGTCGGTGCAATATAGGTGCACGATTTGCGCCGAACGTACCATAGGATCAGAAATCATTTTGGACGCACCCGAGGATACTCCTAGGTGACGAGGCTCAAGTGGAAGCTTGTTTGAGTCTGTTTGGAGTTAGTGGTAATCTTGATGCAAGAAAACTGCGCGGTTTGTTTCGAATGTTCCATCGGATCGGATATCGTCTTGGACGCACCCGATGGAACTCCTAGGTGAGTGGGTCATGTGGAATCTCGTTTCAGTCCGTTTGGAGGCAATGTTAATGTCGGTGCAATATAGCTGCACAGTTTGCGCCAAACGTACAATAGGCTCAGAAATCGTTTTGGACGCACTCGATGACACTCTTATGTGACGAGGCTCAAGTGGAAGCTTGTTTGAGTCCGTTTGGAGATAGTGCTAATCTTGACGCAAGATTGGTGCGCGGTTTGTGTCGAACGTACAATCGGCTCAGAAATCATGATGGACGCACCCGATGGAACTCCTGGGTGAGTGGGTCATGTGGAATCTCGTTTTAGTCCGTTTGGAGACAGTGTTAGTGTTAGTGTAATATAGGTGCACGGTTTGCACCGAATGTACAATAGGCTTAGAAATAGTTTTGGACGCACCTGATGATACTCCTAGGTGACGAGGCTCAATTGGAAGCTTGTTTGAGTCCGTTTGGAGATAGTGGTAATCTCGATGCAAGAAAGGTGCACGGTTTGTGTCGAATGTAACATCGGATCATACATCATCTTGGGTGCACCCGATGGAACCCCTAGGTGAGTGGGTCATGTGGAATCTCGTTTCGGTCCGTTTGGAGACAGTGTTAGTGTCGGTGCAATATAGGAGCACGGTTTGCGCCAAACATACATTAGGCTCAACAATTGTTTTGGACGCACCTGACGATACTCCTAGGTGATGAGGCTCAAGTGGAAGCTTGTTTGAGTCCGTTTGGAGATGTGGTAATCTTGATGCAAGAAAGGTGCACGGTTTGTGTCAGTTGTGCCATCGGCTTAGAAATCATATTGGACGCACCCGATGGAACTCCTAGGTGAGTGGATCATGTGGATCGCATTTCAGTCCTTTTTGAGATAGTGTTAGTGTCGCTGTAATATAGGTGCACGGTTTGCGCTGAACATACAATAGGCTCAGAAATTGTTTTGGGCGCACCTGACGATACTCCTAGGTGGCGAGGCTCAAGTGGAAGCTTGTTTGAGTCCGTATGGAGATAGTGGTAATCTCGATGCAATAAAGCTGCGCAATTTGTGTCGAATGTACAATCGGATCGGAAATCATCTTGGACGCACCCGATGGAACTCCTAGGTGAGTGGGTCATGTAAAATCTCATTTCGGTCTGTTTGGAGACAGTGATAGTGTTGGTACAATATAGGTGGACGGTTTGCGCTGAACGTACAATAGGCTCAGAAATCGTTTTGGACGAACCCGACGATACTCTTAGGTAACGAGGCTCAAGTGGAAGCTTGTTTGAGTCCGTTTGGAGATAGTGCTAATCTTGACACAAGATAGGTGGACGGTTTGTGTCGAATGTACCATCGGCTCGGAAATCGTGTTGGATGCACCTGATGGAACTCCTAGGTGAGTGGGTCATGTGAAATCTCATTTTGGTCTGTTTGGGGACAGTGTTAGTGTCAGAGCAATATAAGTGCACGGTTTGCGCCGAACGTTCAATAGGCTCAGAAATCGTTTTGAACGCACCCGACGATACTCCTAGGTGACGAGGCTCAAGTGGGAGCTTGTTTGAGTGCGTTTGGAGATAGTGGTAATCTTGACGCAAGAAAGGTACACGGTTTGTGTCAAATGTACCATCCGATTGAAAATCATCTTGGATGCACCCTATGGAACTCCTAGGTGAGTGAATCGTGTGCGTTTCTATCCGTTTGGAGACAATGTTACTGTCGGTGCAATATAAGGGCAGGGTCTGCGCCAAACGTACCATAGGCTCAGAATTCATTTTGGATGCACCAAACGATACTCCTAGGTGATGAGTCTCAAGTGGAAGCTTTTTGGGTCCGTTTGGAGATAGTGGTGTTTTGACGCGAGAAAGACGCACGGTTTGTGTCAAATGTACCACCGGCTCGAAAGTCATGTTGGACGCACCCGATGGAACTCCTAGTTGAGTGGATCATGTGGATCGCATTTCGGTCCTTTTTGAGACAGTGTTAGTGTTGCTGTAATATAGGTGCACGGTTTGCGCTGAACGTACAATAGGCTCAGAAATCATTTTGGGCGCACCTAACGATACTCCTAGGTGGCGAGGCTCAAGTGGAAGCTTGTTTGAGTCCGTATGGACATAGTGGTAATCTCGATGCAATAAAGCTGCGCAATTTTGTGTCAAATGTACAATCGGATCGGAAATCATCTTGGACGCACCCGATGGAACTCCTAGGTGAGTGGGTCATGTAAAATCTCGTTTGGTCTGTTTGGAGACAGTGTTAGTGTCGGTACAATATAGGTGGACGGTTTGCGCGGAACGTACAATAGGCTCAGAAATCGTTTTGGACGAACCCGACGATACTCCTAGGTGACGAGGCTCAAGTGGAAGCTTGTTTGAGTCCGTTTGGAGGTAGTGCTAATCTTGACACAAGATAGGTGGACGGTTTGTGTTGAATGTACCATCGGCTCAGAAATCGTGTTGGACGCACCTGATGGAACTCCTAGGTGAGTGGGTCATGTGGAATATCATTTCGATCTGTTTGGGGACAGTGTTAGTGTCGGTGCAATATAGTTGCACGGTTTGCGCCGAACATACAATAGGCTTAGAAATCGTTTTGGACGCACCCGACGATACTCCTAGGTGACGAGGCTCAAGTGGAAGCTTGTTTGAGTCCGTTTGGAGATAGTCATAATCTTGATGCAAGAATGGTGCGTGGTTTGTGTCAGTTGTGCCATCGGCTCGGAAATCATGTTGTACGCACCCGTTGGATCTCCTAGGTGAGTGGATCATGTGGATCTCGTTTTGGTCCTTTTTGAGATAGTGTTAGTGTCACTGCAATATTGGTCCACGGTTTGCGCCAAACGTACAATAGGCTCACAAATCGTTTTGAACGCACCCGATGATACTCCTAGGTGACGAGGCTCAAGTAGAAGCTTGTTTGAGTCTATATGGAGATAGTGGTAATCTCGATGAAAGAAAGGTGCACGGTTTGTGTCGAATGTACCATCAGATCAAAAATCATCTTGGACGCACCCGATGGAACTCCTAGGTGAGTGGGTCATGTGGAATCTCATTTCGGTCCATTTGGAGACAATGTTATTGTTAGGGCAATATAGGTGTACGGTTTGTGCCGAACATACAATAGGCTCAGAAATCATATTGGATGCACCCGATGGATCTCCTAAGTGAGTGGGTCATATGGAATCTTGTTTCAGTCCATTTGGAGACAGTGTTAGGGTCGCTGCAATATATAGCAATGACACCGACATTGTTTCCAAATGAACCGAAACAAGATTCCACGTGACCCACCCACCTAGGAGTTCCATCGGGTGCGTCCAAGATGATTTTTTGGCTTATGGAACGCTAGGCAGAAACTACGCACCTATCTTGTGTCAAGATTAGCACTATCTCCAAATGGACTCAAAAGAGCTTCCACTTGAGCCTTGTCACCTAGGAGTACCACTGGGTGCGTCCAAAACGATTTCTGAGCCTATGCTACATTCAACGCAAACCGTCCACCTATCTTGCGTCAAGATTAGCACCATATCCAATTGGAATGAAACGAGCTTCCACTTGAGCCTCGTCACCAAGGAGTACCATCGGGTGCGTCCAAGACATTTCCAGGCCTATGGAACGCTAGGCACAAACTGTGCACCTATCTTGTGTCAAGATTAGCACTATCTCCAAACGGACTCAAATAGGCTTCCACTTGAGCCTTGTCACATAGGAGTACCATCGGGTGCGTCCAAAATGATTTCGAGCCTATGCTACGTTCAACGCAAACCGTGCACCTATCTTGCGGCAAGATTAGCACCATCTCCAAATGGAATGAAACAAGCTTCCACTTGAGCCCCATCACCTAGGAGTATCATCGGGTGTGTCCAAGACGTTTTCGGGCCTATGGAACACTAGGCACAAACTGCGCACCTATCTTGTGTCAAGATTAGCACTATCTCCAAACGGAATCAAACGAGCTTCCACTTGAGCCTTGTCACCTAGGAGTACCACCGGGTGTGTCCAAAACAATTTTTGAGCCTATGGTACGTTCAGCGCAAACAGTGTGCCTATCTTGCGGCAAGATTAGCACTATCTCCAAACGGAACAAAATGAGCTTCCACTTGAGCCTCGTCACCTAGGAGTACCATTGGGTGCATCCAAATCGATTTATGATCATATGGTACGTTTGGCGCGAACCGTCCAACTATCTTGCACCAACACTAACACTGTCTCCAAATACACTGAAACAAGATTCCACATGACCCACATCACCTAGGAGTTCCATTGGGTACGTCCAAAACGATTTTCGAGCCTCTGGTACGTTCTGCGCAAACTGTGCACATATATTGCATCAAGGTTAGCACCATCTCCAAACGTACCAAAACGAGCTTCCACATGACCCACATCACCTAGGAGTTCGATCTAGTGCGTTCAATACATTTTCCGAGCCTCTGGTATGATTGGCGTAAATCGTACACATACTGCGTCAAGATTTGCACTATCTGCAAACAGACTCAAATGAGCTTACACTTGAGCCTCGTCCTCTAGGAGTACAATCAGGTGCATCCAAAACAATCTTGAAGCCTATGCTACGTTTGGCACAAACCGTGCACCTATATTGCAATGACACCGACACTATTTCCAAATGAACCGAAATAAGATTCCACGTGACCCACCCACCTAGGAGTTCCATCGGGTGCGTCCAAGATAATTTTTTGGCTTATGGAACGCTAGGCAGAAACTGCGCACCTATCTTGTGTCAAGATTAGCACTATCTCCAAACGGACTGAAACGAGCTTCCACTTGAGCCTTGTCACCTAGGAGTACCACCGGGTGCGTACAAAACGATTTCTGAGCCTATGCTACGTTCAGCGCAAACCGTCCACCTATCTTGCGTCAAGATTAGCACCATATCCAATTGGAATGAAACGAGCTTCCACTTGAGCCTCGTCACCTAGAAGTACCATCAGGTGTGTCCAAGACATTTCCGGGCCTATTGAACGCGAGGCACAAACTGTGCACCTGTCTTGTGTCAAGATTAGCACTATCTCCAAACGGACTCAAACGAGCTTCCACTTGAGCCTTGTCACCTAGGAGCACCATCAGGTGCGTCCAAAATGATTTTGAGCCTATGCTACGTTCAGCGCAAACCGTGCACCTATCTTGTGGCAAGATTAGCACCATCTCCAAATGGAATGAAACAAGCTTCCACTTGAGCCCCATCACCTAGGAGTATCATCAGGTGCGTCCAAGACGTTTTCGGGCCTATGGAACACTAGGCAGAAACTGCGCACCTATCTTGTGTCAAGATTCGCACTATCTCCAAACGGACTCAAACGAGCTTCCACTTGAGCCTTGTCACCTAGGAGTACCATCGGGTGCGTCCAAAACGATTTCCGAGCCTATGCTACGTTCAGCACAAACCGTGCACCTATCTTACGGCAAGATTAGCCCCATCTCCAAATGGAACGAAACGAGCTTCCACTTGAGCCCCATCACCTAGGAGTTTCATCGGGTGCGTCCAAGACGTTTTTGGGCCAATGGAACACTAGGCAAAAACTGTGCACCTATCTTGTTTCAAGATTAGCACTATCTCTAAATGGAATCAAACGAGCTTCCACTTGATCCTTGTCACCTAGGAGTACCACCGGGTGTGTCCAAAACAATTTTCGAGCCTATGGTACGTTCAGCACAAACCGTGCGCCTATCTTGCGGTAAGATTAGCACTATCTCCAAACGGAATAAAACGAGCTTCCACTTGAGTCTCATCACCAAGGAGTACCATTGGGTGCGTCCAAATCGATTTATGATCATATGGTACGTTTGGCGCGAACCGTCCAACTATCTTGTACCGACACTAACACTGTCTCCAAATACACTGAAACAAGATTCCACATGACCCACGTCACCTAGAAGTTCCATCAGATGCGTCCAAACCGATTTTCGAGCTTATGGTAGGTTCGACGCAAACCGTGCACCTCGTCAAGATTAGCACTATCTCCAAACAGACCAAAATGAGCTTTCACTTGAGCCTCATCACCTTGGAGTTCCATTTGGTGTGTCCAAAAGGATTTACAAGCCTATGGTATGTTTGGCACAAACCGTGCACCTATCTTGCATCAAGTTTAGCACCATCTCCAATCGGACCGTAATGAGCTTCCACATGAGCATCGTCACCTAGGAATACCATCGGGTGTGTCCAAAACGATTTCTGAGCCAAAGGTACGTTGGCGTTGACCATGCAATTATTGTGCACCAACACTAAACCTATCTCCAACACCTAGGAGTTCCATTTGGTACGTCCAAAACGATTTTTCAGCCTCTGGTACGTTCTGCGCAAACTGTGCACATATATTGCATCACGGTTAGCACTATCTCCAAACGGACCAAAACGAGCTTCCACATGACCCACATCACCTAGGAGTTCGATCTAGTGCGTTCAATATGTTTTCCGAGCCTCTGGTACGATTGGCGTAAATCATGCACCTATACTGCGTCAAGATTTGCACTATCTGCAAACAGACTGAAATGAGCTTACACTTGAGCCTCGTCCTCTAGGAGTACAATCAGGTGCATCCAAAACAATTTCGAGCCTATGCTACGTTCGGCGCAAACCGTGCACCTATATTGCAATGACACCGACACTGTTTCCAAATGAACCGAAACAAGATTCCACGTGACCCACCCACCTAGGAGTTCCATCGGGTGCGTCCAAGATGATTTTTTGGCTTATGGAACTTTAGGCACAAACTGCACACCTATCTTGTGTCAAGATTAGCACCATCTCCAAATGGAATGAAACAAGCTTCCACTTGAGCCCCATCACCTAGGAGTATCATCGGGTGCGTCCAAGACGTTTTCGGGCCTATGGAACACTAGGCACAAATTGCACACCTATCTTGTGTCAAGATTAGCACTATCTCCAAACGGAATCAAACGAGCTTCCACTTGAGCCTTGTCACCTAGGAGTATCACCGGGTGTGTCCAAAACAATTTTTGAGCCTATGGTACGTTCAGCGCAAACAGTGTGCCTATCTTGCGGCAAGATTAGCACCATCTCCAAACGGAACAAAATGAGCTTCCACTTGAGCCTCGTCACCTAGGAGTACCATTGGGTGCATCCAAATCGATTTATGATCATATGGTACGTTTGGCGCGAACCGTCCAACTATCTTGCACCAACACTAAACTGTCTCCAAATACACTGAAACAAGATTCCACATGACCCACATCACCTAGGAGTTCCATTGGGTACGTCCAAAACGATTTTCGAGCCTCTGGTACGTTCTGCGCAAACTGTGCACATATATTGCATCAAGGTTAGCACCATCTCCAAACGTACCAAAACGAGCTTCCACATGACCCACATCACCTAGGAGTTCGATCTAGTGCGTTCAATACATTTTCCGAGCCTCTGGTATGATTGGCGTAAATCGTACACATACTGCGTCAAGATTTGCACTATCTGCAAACAGACTCAAATGAGCTTACACTTGAGCCTCGTCCTCTAGGAGTACAATCAGGAGCATCCAAAACAATCTTGAAGCCTATGCTACGTTTGGCACAAACCGTGCACATATATTGCAATGACACCGACACTATTTCCAAATGAACCGAAATAAGATTCCATGTGACCCACCCACCTAGGAGTTCCATCGGGTGCGTCCAAGATAATTTTTTGGCTTATGGAACGCTAGGCAGAAACTGCGCACCTATCTTGTGTCAAGATTAGCACTATCTCCAAACGGACTGAAACGAGCTTCCACTTGAGCCTTGTCACCTAGGAGTACCACCGGGTGCGTACAAAACGATTTCTGAGCCTATGCTACGTTCAGCGCAAACCGTCCACCTATCTTGCGTCAAGATTAGCACCATATCCAATTGGAATGAAACGAGCTTCCACTTGAGCCTCGTCACCTAGAAGTACCATCAGGTGTGTCCAAGACATTTCCGGGCCTATTGAACGCGAGGCACAAACTGTGCACCTGTCTTGTGTCAAGATTAGCACTATCTCCAAACGGACTCAAACGAGCTTCCACTTGAGCCTTGTCACCTAGGAGCACCATCAGGTGCGTCCAAAACGATTTTGAGCCTATGCTACGTTCAGCGCAAACCGTGCACCTATCTTGTGGCAAGATTAGCACCATCTCCAAATGGAATGAAACAAGCTTCCACTTGAGCCCCATCACCTAGGAGTATCATCAGGTGCGTCCAAGACGTTTTCGGGCCTGTGGAACACTAGGCAGAAACTGCGCACCTATCTTGTGTCAAGATTAGCACTATCTCCAAACGGACTCAAACGAGCTTCCACTTGAGCCTTGTCACCTAGGAGTACCATCGGGTGCGTCCAAAACGATTTCCGAGCCTATGCTACGTTCAGCGCAAACCGTGCACCTATCTTGTGGCAAGATTAGCCCCATCTCCAAATGGAACGAAACGAGCTTCCACTTGAGCCCCATCACCTAGGAGTTTCATCGGGTGCGTCCAAGACGTTTTTGGGCCAATGGAACACTAGGCAAAAACTGTGCACCTATCTTGTTTCAAGATTAGCACTATCTCTAAATGGAATCAAACGAGCTTCCACTTGATCCTTGTCACCTAGGAGTACCACCGGGTGTGTCCAAAACAATTTTCGAGCCTATGGTACGTTCAGCACAAACCGTGCGCCTATCTTGCGGTAAGATTAGCACCATCTCCAAACGGAATAAAACGAGCTTCCACTTGAGCCTCATCACCAAGGAGTACCATTGGGTGCGTCCAAATCGATTTATGATCATATGGTACGTTTGGCGCGAACCGTCCAACTATCTTGTACCGACACTAACACTGTCTCCAAATACACTGAAACAAGATTCCACATGACCCACGTCACCTAGAAGTTCCATCAGATGCGTCCAAACCGATTTTCGAGCCTATGGTAGGTTCGACGCAAACCGTGCACCTCGTCAAGATTAGCACTATCTCCAAACAGACCAAAATGAGCTTCCACTTGAGCCTCATCACCTTGGAGTTCCATTTGGTGTGTCCAAAAGAATTTACAAGCCTATGGTATGTTTGGCGCAAACCGTGCACCTATCTTGCATCAAGTTTAGCACCATCTCCAATCAGACCGTAATGAGCTTCCACATGAGCATCGTCACCTAGGAATACCATCGGGTGTGTCCAAAACGATTTCTGAGCCTAAGGTACGTTGGCGTTGACCATGCAATTATTGTGCACCAACACTAAACCTATCTCCAACACCTAGGAGTTCCATTTGGTACGTCCAAAACGATTTTTCAGCCTCTGGTACGTTCTGCGCAAACTGTGCACATATATTGCATCACGGTTAGCACTATCTCCAAACGGACCAAAACGAGCTTCCACATGACCCACATCACCTAGGAGTTCGATCTAGTGCGTTCAATATGTTTTCCGAGCCTCTGGTACGATTGGCGTAAATCATGCACCTATACTGCGTCAAGATTTGCACTATCTGCAAACAGACTGAAATGAGCTTACACTTGAGCCTCGTCCTCTAGGAGTACAATCAGGTGCATCCAAAACAATTTCGAGCCTATGCTACGTTCGGCGCAAACCGTGCACCTATATTGCAATGACACCGACACTGTTTCCAAATGAACCGAAACAAGATTCCACGTGACCCACCCACCTAGGAGTTCCATCGGGTGCGTCCAAGATGATTTTTTGGCTTATGGAACTTTAGGCACAAACTGCACACCTATCTTGTGTCAAGATTAGCACCATCTCCAAATGGAATGAAACAAGCTTCCACTTGAGCCCCATCACCTAGGAGTATCATCGGGTGCGTCCAAGACGTTTTCGGGCCTATGGAACACTAGGCACAAATTGCACACCTATCTTGTGTCAAGATTAGCACTATCTCCAAACAGAATCAAACGAGCTTCCACTTGAGCCTTGTCACCTAGGAGTACCACCGGGTGTGTCCAAAACAATTTTCGAGCCTATGGTACATTCAGCGCAAACCGTGTGCCTATCTTGCTGCAAAAATTAGCACCATCTCCAAATGGAACAAAACGAGCTTCCACTTGAGCCTTGTCACCTAGGAGTACCATTGGGTGCGTCCAAGACATTTTCGGGCCTATGAAACACTAGGCACAAACTGCGCACCTATCTTGTGTTAAGATTAGCACTATCTCCAAACGGACTCAAACGAGCTTCCACTTGAGCCTTGTCACCTAGGAGTACCATCGGGTGCGTCTAAAACGATTTCGAGCCTATGCTACGTTCAGCGCAAACCGTGCACCTATCTTGCGGCAAGATTAGCACCATTTCCAAATGGAATGAAACGAGCTTCCACTTGAGCCCCATCACCTAGGAGTATCATCGGGTGCGTCCAAGACGTTTTCGGGCCTATGGAACACTAGGCACAAACTGCGCACCTATCTTGTGTCCAGATTAGCACTATCTCCAAACGGAATCAAACGAGCTTCCACTTGAGCCTTGTCACCTAGGAGTATCACCGGGTGTGTCCAAAACAATTTTTGAGCCTATGGTACGTTCAGCTCAAACCGTATGCCTATCTTGCAGCAAGATTAGCACCATCTCCAAACGGAACAAAACGAGCTTCCACTTAAGCCTCGTCACCTAGGAGTACCATTGGGTGCATCCAAATCGATTTATGATCGTATGGTACGTTTGGCGCGAACCGTCCAACTATCTTGCACCGACACTAACACTGTCTCCAAATACACCGAAACAAGATTCCACATGACCCACGTCACCTAGAAGTTCCATCGGATGCGTCCAAACCGATTTTTGAGCCTATGGTAGGTTCGACGCAAACCGTGCACCTCGTCAAGATTAGCACTATCTCCAAACAGACCAAAACGAGCTTCCAGTTGAGCCTCATCACCTTGGAGTTCCATTGGGTGTGTCCAAAATGATTTACAAGCCTATGGTATGTTTGGCGCAAACCGTGCACCTATCTTGCATCAAGTTTAGCACCATCTCCAATCGGACCGTAACGAGCTTCCACATGAGCATCGTCACCTAGGAATACCATCGGGTGCGTCCAAAACGATTTCTGAGCCTGAGGTACGTTGGCGTAGACTATGCAATTATCGTGCACCAACACTAAACCTATCTCCAAACAGACTTAAACGAGATTCCACATGACCCCCAACACCTAGGAGTTCCATTGGGTACGTCCAAAACGATTTTCGAGCCTTTGGTACGTTCTGCGCAAACTGTGCACATATATTGCCTCAAGGTTAGCACTATCTCCAAACAGACCAAAACGAGCTTCCACATGACCCACATCACCTAGGAGTTCGATCTAGTGTGTTCAATACGTTTTTCGAGCCTCTGGTACGATTGGCGTAAATCGTGCACCTATACTGCGTCAAGATTTGCACTATCTGCAAACGGACTGAAATGAGCTTACACTTGAGCCTCGTTATCTAGGAGTATAATCGGGTGCATCCAAAACAATCTTCGAGCCTATGCTATGTTCAGTGCAAACCGTGCACCTATATTTCAATGACACCGACACTATTTCCAAATGAACCGAAACAAGATTCCACGTGACCCACCCACCTAGGAGTTCCATCGGGTGCGTCCAAGATGATTTCTTGGCTTATAGAACGCTAGGCACAACCTGCGCACCTATCTTGTATCAAAATTAGCACTATCTCCAAACAGACTCAAATGAGCTTCCCCTTAAGCCTTGTCACCTAGGAGTACCACTGGGTGCATCCAAAATGATTTCTGAGCCTATGCTACGTTCAGCGCAAACCGTCCACCTATCTTGCGTCAAGATTAGCACCATATCCAATTGGAATGAAACGAGCTTCCACTTGAGCCTCGTCACCTAGGAGTACCATCGGGTGCGTCCAAGACGTTTCCGGGCCTATGGAACGCTAGGCACAAACTGCGCACCTATCTTGTGTCAAGATTAGCACTATCTCCAAACGGACTTAAATGAGCTTTCACTTGAGCCTTGTCACCTAGGAGTACCATCGGGTGCGTCCAAAATGATTTCATGCCTATGCTACGTTCAACGCAAACCGTGCACCTATCTTGCGGCAAGATTAGCACCATCTCCAAATGGAATGAAACAAGCTTCCACTTGAGCCCCATCACCTAGGAGTATCATCGGGTGCGTCCAAGAAGTTTTCGGGCCTATGGAACACTAGGTATAAACTACGCACCTATCTTGTGTCAAGATTAGCACTATCTCCAAACGGAATCAAATGAGCTTCCACTTGAGCCTTGTCACCTAGGAGTACCACCGGGTGTGTCCAAAACAATTTTTTAGCCTATGGTACATTCAGCGCAAACAGTGTGCCTATCTTGTGGCAAGATTAGCACCATCTCCAAACGGAACAAAACGAGCTTCCACTTGAGCCTCGTTACCTAGGAGTACCATTGGGTGCGTCCAAATTGATTTATGATCGTATGGTACGTTTGGCGCGAACCGTCCAACTATCTTGCACCGACACTAACACTGTCTCCAAATACACTGAAACAAGATTCCACATGACCCACATCACCTTGGAGTTCCATTGGATATGTCCAAAATGATTTTCGAGCCTCTGGTACGTTCTGCGCAAACTGTGCATATATATTGCATCAAGGTTAGCACCATCTCCAAACGTACCAAAACGAGCTTCCACATGACCCACATCACCTAGGAGTTTGATCTAGTGTGTTCAATATGTTTTCCGAGCCTCTGGTACGATTGGCGTAAATTGTGCACATACTGCTTCAAGATTTGCACTATCTGCAAACGGACTGAAATGAGCTTACACTTGAGCCTCATCCTCTAGGAGTACAATCAAGTGCATCCAAAACAATCTTCAAGCCTATGCAACGTTCGGCACAAACCGTGCACCTATATTGCAATGACACCGACACTGTTTCCAAATGAACCGAAACAAGATTCCACAGGACGCACCTACCTAGGAGTTCCATCGGGTGCGTCCAAGATGATTTTTTGGCTTATGGAACGCTAGGCACAAACTGCACACCTATCTTGTGTCAAGATTAGCACTATCTCCAAACGGACTGAAACGAGCTTCCACTTGAGCCTTGTCACCTAGGAGTACCATCGGGTGCGTCCAAAATGATTTCGAGCCTATGCTACGTTCAGCGCAAACCGTGCACATATCTTGCGGCAAGATTAGCACCATCTCCAAATGGAATGAAACAAGCTTCCACTTGAGCCCCATCACCTAGGAGTATCATCAGGTGCGTCCAAGAAGTTTTCGGGCCTATGGAACACTAGGCACAAACTGCGCACCTATCTTGTGTCAAGATTAGCACTATCTCCAAACGGACTCAAACGAGCTTCCACTTGAGCCTTGTCACCTAGGAGTACCACCGGGTGTGTCCAAAACAATTTTTGAGCCTATGGTACATTCAGCACAAACAGTGTGCCTGTCTTGCGGCAAGATTAGCACCATCTCCAAATGGAACAAAACGAGCTTCCACTTGAGCCTCGTCACCTAGGACTACCATTGGGTGCGTCCAAATCGATTCATGATCATATGGTACGTTTGGCGCGAACCGTCCAACTATCTTGCACCGACACTAACACTATCTCCAAATATACTGAAACAAGATTCCACATGACCCACATCACCTAGGAGTTCCATTAGGTACGTCCAAAATGATTTTCGAGCCTCTAGCACGTTCTGCGCAAACTGTGCACATATATTACATCAAGGTTAGCACCATCTCCAAACGTACCAAAATGAGCTTCCACATGACCCACATCACCTAGGAGTTCGATCTAGTGCGTTCAATACGTTTTCTGAGCCTCTGGTACGATTGGCGTAAATCGTGCACATACGCGTCAAGATTTGCACTATATGCAAACGGACAGAAATGAGCTTACACTTGAGCCTCGTCCTCTAGGAGTACAATCGGGTGCATCCAAAACAATCTTCGAGCCTATGCTACGTTCGGCGTAAACCGTGCACTATATTGCAATGACATAACACGGTTTCCAAATGAACTGAAACAAGATTCCACATGACCCACCACCTAGGAGTTCCATCGGGTGCGTCCAAGATGATTTTTTGGCTGACGGAACGCTAGGCACAACTGCGCACATATCTTGTGTCAAGATTAGCACTATCTCCAAACGGACTCAAACGAGCTTCCACTTGAGCCTTGTCACCTAGGAGTACCATCTAGTGTGTCCAAAACGTTTTTAAGCCTATGGTACGATTCAGCACAAACAGTGTGCCTACAGCGTCAAGATTAGCACTATCTCCAAATGGACAAAACGAGCTTACACTTGAGCCTCGTCTCTAGGAGTACATCGGGTGCGTCCAAATCGATTCTTGAGCCTATGCTACGTTTGGTGCAAACCATGCACTTATATTGCAATGACATCGACACTGTTTCCAAATGAACTGAAACAAGATTCCACGTGACCCACCCACCTAGGAGTTCCATCGGGTGCGTCTAAGATGATTTTTGGCTTAGAACGCTAGCGCAAACTGTGCACATATCTTGTGTCAAGGTTAGCACCATCTCCAAACGTACCAAAATGAGCTTCCACTTGAGCCTTGTCAACTAGGAGTACCGCTGGGTGCGTCCAAAATGATTTCTGAGCCCATGCTACGTTCAGCGCAAACCGTCCACCTATCTTGCGTCAAGATTAGCACCATATCCAATTGGAATGAAACGAGCTTCAACTTGAGCCTCGTCACCTAGGAGTATCATCGGGTCCGTCCAAGACGTTTTTGGGCCTATGGAACACTAGGCACAAACTGCGCGCCTATCTTGTGTCAAGATTAGCACTATCTCCAAATAGACTCAAACGAGCTTCCACTTGAGCCTTGTCACCTTGGAGTACCATCGGGTGCGTCCAAAACGATTTCGAGCCTATGCTACGTTCAGCGCAAACCGTGCACCTATCTTGCGGCAAGATTAGCACCATCTCCAAATGGAATGAAACAAGCTTCCACTTGAGCCCCATCACCTAGGAGTATCATCGGGTGCGTCCAAGACGTTTTCAGGCCTATGGAACACTAGGCACAAACTGCGCACCTATCTTGTGTCAAGATTAGCACTATCTCCAAACAGAATCAAACGAGCTTCCACTTGAGCCTTGTCACCTAGGAGTACCACCGGGTGTGTCTAAAACAATTTTTGAGCCTATGGTACGTTCAGTGCAAACCATGTGCCTATCTTGCGGCAAGATTAGCACCATCTCCAAACGGAACAAAACGAGCTTCCACTTGAGCCTCGTCACCTAGAAGTACCATTGGGTGCGTCCAAATCGATTTATGATCGTATGGTATGTTTGGCGCAAACCATCCAACTATCTTGCACCGACACTAACACTGTCTCCAAAGACACTGAAATAAGATTCCACATGACCCACGTCACCTAGGAGTTCCATCGGATGCGTCCAAACTGAATTTCGAGCCTCTGGTAGGTTAGACGCAAACCGTGCACCTCGTCAAGATTAGCACTATCTCCAAACAGACCAAAACGAGCTTCCACTTGAGCCTCATCACCTTGGAGTTCCATTGGGTGTGTCCAAAACGATTTACAAGCCTATGATATGTTAAGCGCAAACCGTGCACCTATCTTGCTTCAAGTTTAGCACCATCTCCAATTGGACCGTAACGAGCTTCCACATAAGCATCGTCACCTAGGAATACCATCGGGTGCGTCCAAAATGATTTCTGAGCCTGAGGTATGTTGGCGTAGACCATGCAATTATCGTGCATCAACACCAAACCTATCTCCAAACGGACTTAAACGAGATTCCACATGACCCCCAACACCTACGAGTTCCATTGGGTACATCCAAAATGATTTTCGAGCCTCTGGTACGTTCTGCGCAAACTGTGCACACATATTGCATCAAGGTTAGCACTATCTCCAAATGGACTAAAACGAGCTTCCACATGACCCACATCACCTAGGAGTTCGATCTAGTGCGTTCAATACGTTTTCCGAGCCTCTAGTACGATTGGCGTAAATCATGCACCTATACTGCGTCAAGATTTGCACTATCTGCAAACGGACTAAAATGAGCTTACACTTGAGCCTCATCCTCTAGGAGTACAATCGGGTGCATCCAAAACAATCTTCGAGCCTATGCTACGTTCGGCGCAAATCGTGCACCTATATTGCAATGACACCGACACTGTTTCTAAATGAACTGAAACAAGATTCCATGTGACCCACCCACCTAGGAGTTCCATCGGGTGCATCTAAGATGATTTTTTGGCTTACGAAATGCTAGGCACAACTTGCGCACCTATCTTGTGTCAAGATTAGCACTATCTCCAAACAGACTCAAACGAGCTTCCACTTGAGCCTTGTCACCTAGGAGTACTACCAGGTGTGTCCAAAACAATTTTTGAGCCTATGGTACGTTCAGTGCAAACAGTGTGCCTATCTTGCGGCAAGATTAGCACCATCTCCAAATGGAACAAAACGAGCTTCCACTTGAGCCTCATCACCAAGGACTACCATTGGGTGCGTCCAAATCGATTTATGATCGTATGGTACGTTTGGCGCGAACCGTCCAACTATCTTGCACCGACACTAACACTATCTCCAAATACACTGAAACAAGATTCCACATGACCCACGTCACCTAGGAGTTCCATTGGGTACGTCCAAAACGATTTTCGAGGCTCTGGCACGTTCTGCGCAAACTGTGCACATATATTACATCAAGGTTAGCACCATCTCCAAACATACCAAAACGAGCTTCCACATGACCCACATCACCTAGGAGTTCAATCTAGTGCGTTCAATACGTTTTCTAAGCCTCTGGTACGATTGGCGTAAATCGTGCACATACAGCGTCAAGATTTGCACTATCTGCAAATGGACTAAAATGAGCTTACACTTGAGCCTCGTCCTCTAGGAGTACAGTCGGGTGCATCCAAAACAATCTTCGAGCCTATGCTACGTTCGGTGCAAACCATGCACTTATATTGCAATGACATCGACACTGTTTCCAAATGAACTGAAACAAGATTCCACGTGACCCACCCACCTAGGAGTTCCATCGGGTGCGTCTAAGATGATTTTTTGGCTTACGGAACGCTAGGCACAACTTGCGCACCTATCTTGTGTCAAGATTAGCACTATCTCCAAACGGACTCAAACGAGCTTCCACTTGAGCCTTGTCACCTAGGAGTACCGCTGGGTGCGTCCAAAATGATTTCTGAGCCCATGCTACGTTCAGCGCAAACCGTCCACCTATCTTGCGTCAAGATTAGCACCATATCCAATTGGAATGAAACGAGCTTCCACTTGAGCCTCGTCACCTAGGAGTATCATCGGGTCCGTCCAAGACGTTTTTGGGCCTATGGAACACTAGGCACAAACTGCGCGCCTATCTTGTGTCAAGATTAGCACTATCTCCAAATAGACTCAAACGAGCTTCCACTTGAGCCTTGTCACCTTGGAGTACCATCGGGTGCGTCCAAAACGATTTCGAGCCTATGCTACGTTCAGCGCAAACCGTGCACCTATCTTGCGGCAAGATTAGCACCATCTCCAAATGGAATGAAACAAGCTTCCACTTGAGCCCCATCACCTAGGAGTATCATCGGGTGCGTCCAAGACGTTTTCAGGCCTATGGAACACTAGGCACAAACTGCGCACCTATCTTGTGTCAAGATTAGCACTATCTCCAAACAGAATCAAACGAGCTTCCACTTGAGCCTTGTCACCTAGGAGTACCACCGGGTGTGTCTAAAACAATTTTTGAGCCTATGGTACGTTCAGTGCAAACCATGTGCCTATCTTGCGGCAAGATTAGCACCATCTCCAAACGGAACAAAACGAGCTTCCACTTGAGCCTCGTCACCTAGAAGTACCATTGGGTGCGTCCAAATCGATTTATGATCGTATGGTATGTTTGGCGCAAACCATCCAACTATCTTGCACCGACACTAACACTGTCTCCAAAGACACTGAAATAAGATTCCACATGACCCACGTCACCTAGGAGTTCCATCGGATGCGTCCAAACTGAATTTCGAGCCTCTGGTAGGTTAGACGCAAACCGTGCACCTCGTCAAGATTAGCACTATCTCCAAACAGACCAAAACGAGCTTCCACTTGAGCCTCATCACCTTGGAGTTCCATTGGGTGTGTCCAAAACGATTTACAAGCCTATGATATGTTAAGCGCAAACCGTGCACCTATCTTGCTTCAAGTTTAGCACCATCTCCAATTGGACCGTAACGAGCTTCCACATAAGCATCGTCACCTAGGAATACCATCGGGTGCGTCCAAAATGATTTCTGAGCCTGAGGTATGTTGGCGTAGACCATGCAATTATCGTGCATCAACACCAAACCTATCTCCAAACGGACTTAAACGAGATTCCACATGACCCCAACACCTACGAGTTCCATTGGGTACATCCAAAATGATTTTCGAGCCTCTGGTACGTTCTGCGCAAACTGTGCACACATATTGCATCAAGGTTAGCACTATCTCCAAATGGACTAAAACGAGCTTCCACATGACCCACATCACCTAGGAGTTCGATCTAGTGCGTTCAATACGTTTTCCGAGCCTCTAGTACGATTGGCGTAAATCATGCACCTATACTGCGTCAAGATTTGCACTATCTGCAAACGGACTAAAATGAGCTTACACTTGAGCCTCATCCTCTAGGAGTACAATCGGGTGCATCCAAAACAATCTTCGAGCCTATGCTACGTTCGGCGCAAATCGTGCACCTATATTGCAATGACACCGACACTGTTTCTAAATGAACTGAAACAAGATTCCATGTGACCCACCCACCTAGGAGTTCCATCGGGTGCATCTAAGATGATTTTTTGGCTTACGAAATGCTAGGCACAACTTGCGCACCTATCTTGTGTCAAGATTAGCACTATCTCCAAACAGACTCAAACGAGCTTCCACTTGAGCCTTGTCACCTAGGAGTACTACCAGGTGTGTCCAAAACAATTTTTGAGCCTATGGTACGTTCAGTGCAAACAGTGTGCCTATCTTGCGGCAAGATTAGCACCATCTCCAAATGGAACAAAACGAGCTTCCACTTGAGCCTCATCACCAAGGACTACCATTGGGTGCGTCCAAATCGATTTATGATCGTATGGTACGTTTGGCGCGAACCGTCCAACTATCTTGCACCGACACTAACACTATCTCCAAATACACTGAAACAAGATTCCACATGACCCACGTCACCTAGGAGTTCCATTGGGTACGTCCAAAACGATTTTCGAGGCTCTGGCACGTTCTGCGCAAACTGTGCACATATATTACATCAAGGTTAGCACCATCTCCAAACGTACCAAAACGAGCTTCCACATGACCCACATCACCTAGGAGTTCAATCTAGTGCGTTCAATACGTTTTCTAAGCCTCTGGTACGATTGGCGTAAATCGTGCACATACAGCGTCAAGATTTGCACTATCTGCAAATGGACTAAAATGAGCTTACACTTGAGCCTCGTCCTCTAGGAGTACAGTCGGGTGCATCCAAAACAATCTTCGAGCCTATGCTACGTTCGGTGCAAACCATGCACTTATATTGCAATGACATCGACACTGTTTCCAAATGAACTGAAACAAGATTCCACGTGACCCACCCACCTAGGAGTTCCATCGGGTGCGTCTAAGATGATTTTTTGGCTTACGGAACGCTAGGCACAACTTGCGCACCTATCTTGTGTCAAGATTAGCACTATCTCCAAACGGACTCAAACGAGCTTCCACTTGAGCCTTGTCACCTAGGAGTACCGCTGGGTGCGTCCAAAATGATTTCTGAGCCCATGCTACGTTCAGCGCAAACCGTCCACCTATCTTGCGTCAAGATTAGCACCATATCCAATTGGAATGAAACGAGCTTCCACTTGAGCCTCGTCACCTAGGAGTATCATCGGGTCCGTCCAAGACGTTTTTGGGCCTATGGAACACTAGGCACAAACTGCGCGCCTATCTTGTGTCAAGATTAGCACTATCTCCAAATAGACTCAAACGAGCTTCCACTTGAGCCTTGTCACCTTGGAGTACCATCGGGTGCGTCCAAAACGATTTCGAGCCTATGCTACGTTCAGCGCAAACCGTGCACCTATCTTGCGGCAAGATTAGCACCATCTCCAAATGGAATGAAACAAGCTTCCACTTGAGCCCCATCACCTAGGAGTATCATCGGGTGCGTCCAAGACGTTTTCAGGCCTATGGAACACTAGGCACAAACTGCGCACCTATCTTGTGTCAAGATTAGCACTATCTCCAAACAGAATCAAACGAGCTTCCACTTGAGCCTTGTCACCTAGGAGTACCACCGGGTGTGTCTAAAACAATTTTTGAGCCTATGGTACGTTCAGTGCAAACCATGTGCCTATCTTGCGGCAAGATTAGCACCATCTCCAAACGGAACAAAACGAGCTTCCACTTGAGCCTCGTCACCTAGAAGTACCATTGGGTGCGTCCAAATCGATTTATGATCGTATGGTATGTTTGGCGCAAACCATCCAACTATCTTGCACCGACACTAACACTGTCTCCAAAGACACTGAAATAAGATTCCACATGACCCACGTCACCTAGGAGTTCCATCGGATGCGTCCAAACTGAATTTCGAGCCTCTGGTAGGTTAGACGCAAACCGTGCACCTCGTCAAGATTAGCACTATCTCCAAACAGACCAAAACGAGCTTCCACTTGAGCCTCATCACCTTGGAGTTCCATTGGGTGTGTCCAAAACGATTTACAAGCCTATGATATGTTAAGCGCAAACCGTGCACCTATCTTGCTTCAAGTTTAGCACCATCTCCAATTGGACCGTAACGAGCTTCCACATAAGCATCGTCACCTAGGAATACCATCGGGTGCGTCCAAAATGATTTCTGAGCCTGAGGTATGTTGGCGTAGACCATGCAATTATCGTGCATCAACACCAAACCTATCTCCAAACGGACTTAAACGAGATTCCACATGACCCCCAACACCTACGAGTTCCATTGGGTACATCCAAAATGATTTTCGAGCCTCTGGTACGTTCTGCGCAAACTGTGCACACATATTGCATCAAGGTTAGCACTATCTCCAAATGGACTAAAACGAGCTTCCACATGACCCACATCACCTAGGAGTTCGATCTAGTGCGTTCAATACGTTTTCCGAGCCTCTAGTACGATTGGCGTAAATCATGCACCTATACTGCGTCAAGATTTGCACTATCTGCAAACGGACTAAAATGAGCTTACACTTGAGCCTCATCCTCTAGGAGTACAATCGGGTGCATCCAAAACAATCTTCGAGCCTATGCTACGTTCGGCGCAAATCGTGCACCTATATTGCAATGACACCGACACTGTTTCTAAATGAACTGAAACAAGATTCCATGTGACCCACCCACCTAGGAGTTCCATCGGGTGCATCTAAGATGATTTTTTGGCTTACGAAATGCTAGGCACAACTTGCGCACCTATCTTGTGTCAAGATTAGCACTATCTCCAAACAGACTCAAACGAGCTTCCACTTGAGCCTTGTCACCTAGGAGTACTACCAGGTGTGTCCAAAACAATTTTTGAGCCTATGGTACGTTCAGTGCAAACAGTGTGCCTATCTTGCGGCAAGATTAGCACCATCTCCAAATGGAACAAAACGAGCTTCCACTTGAGCCTCATCACCAAGGACTACCATTGGGTGCGTCCAAATCGATTTATGATCGTATGGTACGTTTGGCGCGAACCGTCCAACTATCTTGCACCGACACTAACACTATCTCCAAATACACTGAAACAAGATTCCACATGACCCACGTCACCTAGGAGTTCCATTGGGTACGTCCAAAACGATTTTCGAGGCTCTGGCACGTTCTGCGCAAACTGTGCACATATATTACATCAAGGTTAGCACCATCTCCAAACGTACCAAAACGAGCTTCCACATGACCCACATCACCTAGGAGTTCAATCTAGTGCGTTCAATACGTTTTCTAAGCCTCTGGTACGATTGGCGTAAATCGTGCACATACAGCGTCAAGATTTGCACTATCTGCAAATGGACTAAAATGAGCTTACACTTGAGCCTCGTCCTCTAGGAGTACAGTCGGGTGCATCCAAAACAATCTTCGAGCCTATGCTACGTTCGGTGCAAACCATGCACTTATATTGCAATGACATCGACACTGTTTCCAAATGAACTGAAACAAGATTCCACGTGACCCACCCACCTAGGAGTTCCATCGGGTGCGTCTAAGATGATTTTTTGGCTTACGGAACGCTAGGCACAACTTGCGCACCTATCTTGTGTCAAGATTAGCACTATCTCCAAACGGACTCAAACGAGCTTCCACTTGAGCCTTGTCACCTAGGAGTACCGCTGGGTGCGTCCAAAATGATTTCTGAGCCCATGCTACGTTCAGCGCAAACCGTCCACCTATCTTGCGTCAAGATTAGCACCATATCCAATTGGAATGAAACGAGCTTCCACTTGAGCCTCGTCACCTAGGAGTATCATCGGGTCCGTCCAAGACGTTTTTGGGCCTATGGAACACTAGGCACAAACTGCGCGCCTATCTTGTGTCAAGATTAGCACTATCTCCAAATAGACTCAAACGAGCTTCCACTTGAGCCTTGTCACCTTGGAGTACCATCGGGTGCGTCCAAAACGATTTCGAGCCTATGCTACGTTCAGCGCAAACCGTGCACCTATCTTGCGGCAAGATTAGCACCATCTCCAAATGGAATGAAACAAGCTTCCACTTGAGCCCCATCACCTAGGAGTATCATCGGGTGCGTCCAAGACGTTTTCAGGCCTATGGAACACTAGGCACAAACTGCGCACCTATCTTGTGTCAAGATTAGCACTATCTCCAAACAGAATCAAACGAGCTTCCACTTGAGCCTTGTCACCTAGGAGTACCACCGGGTGTGTCTAAAACAATTTTTGAGCCTATGGTACGTTCAGTGCAAACCATGTGCCTATCTTGCGGCAAGATTAGCACCATCTCCAAACGGAACAAAACGAGCTTCCACTTGAGCCTCGTCACCTAGAAGTACCATTGGGTGCGTCCAAATCGATTTATGATCGTATGGTATGTTTGGCGCAAACCATCCAACTATCTTGCACCGACACTAACACTGTCTCCAAAGACACTGAAATAAGATTCCACATGACCCACGTCACCTAGGAGTTCCATCGGATGCGTCCAAACTGAATTTCGAGCCTCTGGTAGGTTAGACGCAAACCGTGCACCTCGTCAAGATTAGCACTATCTCCAAACAGACCAAAACGAGCTTCCACTTGAGCCTCATCACCTTGGAGTTCCATTGGGTGTGTCCAAAACGATTTACAAGCCTATGATATGTTAAGCGCAAACCGTGCACCTATCTTGCTTCAAGTTTAGCACCATCTCCAATTGGACCGTAACGAGCTTCCACATAAGCATCGTCACCTAGGAATACCATCGGGTGCGTCCAAAATGATTTCTGAGCCTGAGGTATGTTGGCGTAGACCATGCAATTATCGTGCATCAACACCAAACCTATCTCCAAACGGACTTAAACGAGATTCCACATGACCCCCAACACCTAGGAGTTCCATTGGGTACATCCAAAATGATTTTCGAGCCTCTGGTACGTTCTGCGCAAACTGTGCACACATATTGCATCAAGGTTAGCACTATCTCCAAATGGACTAAAACGAGCTTCCACATGACCCACATCACCTAGGAGTTCGATCTAGTGCGTTCAATACGTTTTCCGAGCCTCTAGTACGATTGGCGTAAATCATGCACCTATACTGCGTCAAGATTTGCACTATCTGCAAACGGACTAAAATGAGCTTACACTTGAGCCTCATCCTCTAGGAGTACAATCGGGTGCATCCAAAACAATCTTCGAGCCTATGCTACGTTCGGCGCAAATCGTGCACCTATATTGCAATGACACCGACACTGTTTCTAAATGAACTGAAACAAGATTCCATGTGACCCACCCACCTAGGAGTTCCATCGGGTGCATCTAAGATGATTTTTTGGCTTACGAAATGCTAGGCACAACTTGCGCACCTATCTTGTGTCAAGATTAGCACTATCTCCAAACAGACTCAAACGAGCTTCCACTTGAGCCTTGTCACCTAGGAGTACTACCAGGTGTGTCCAAAACAATTTTTGAGCCTATGGTACGTTCAGTGCAAACAGTGTGCCTATCTTGCGGCAAGATTAGCACCATCTCCAAATGGAACAAAACGAGCTTCCACTTGAGCCTCATCACCAAGGACTACCATTGGGTGCGTCCAAATCGATTTATGATCGTATGGTACGTTTGGCGCGAACCGTCCAACTATCTTGCACCGACACTAACACTATCTCCAAATACACTGAAACAAGATTCCACATGACCCACGTCACCTAGGAGTTCCATTGGGTACGTCCAAAACGATTTTCGAGGCTCTGGCACGTTCTGCGCAAACTGTGCACATATATTACATCAAGGTTAGCACCATCTCCAAACGTACCAAAACGAGCTTCCACATGACCCACATCACCTAGGAGTTCAATCTAGTGCGTTCAATACGTTTTCTAAGCCTCTGGTACGATTGGCGTAAATCGTGCACATACAGCGTCAAGATTTGCACTATCTGCAAATGGACTAAAATGAGCTTACACTTGAGCCTCGTCCTCTAGGAGTACAGTCGGGTGCATCCAAAACAATCTTCGAGCCTATGCTACGTTCGGTGCAAACCATGCACTTATATTGCAATGACATCGACACTGTTTCCAAATGAACTGAAACAAGATTCCACGTGACCCACCCACCTAGGAGTTCCATCGGGTGCGTCTAAGATGATTTTTTGGCTTACGGAACGCTAGGCACAACTTGCGCACCTATCTTGTGTCAAGATTAGCACTATCTCCAAACGGACTCAAACGAGCTTCCACTTGAGCCTTGTCACCTAGGAGTACCGCTGGGTGCGTCCAAAATGATTTCTGAGCCCATGCTACGTTCAGCGCAAACCGTCCACCTATCTTGCGTCAAGATTAGCACCATATCCAATTGGAATGAAACGAGCTTCCACTTGAGCCTCGTCACCTAGGAGTATCATCGGGTCCGTCCAAGACGTTTTTGGGCCTATGGAACACTAGGCACAAACTGCGCGCCTATCTTGTGTCAAGATTAGCACTATCTCCAAATAGACTCAAACGAGCTTCCACTTGAGCCTTGTCACCTTGGAGTACCATCGGGTGCGTCCAAAACGATTTCGAGCCTATGCTACGTTCAGCGCAAACCGTGCACCTATACTGCGTCAAGATTTGCACTATCTGCAAACGGACTAAAATGAGCTTACACTTGAGCCTCATCCTCTAGGAGTACATCGGGTGCATCCAAACAATCTTCGAGCCTATGCTACGTTCGGCGCAAACTGCGCACCTATATTGCAATGACACCGACACTGTTTCCAAATGAACTCAAACAAGATTCCACTGTGACCCACCACCTAGGAGTTCCATCGGGTGCATCTAAGATGATTTTTTGGCTTACGAAATGCTAGGCACAACTTGCGCACCTATCTTGTGTCAAGATTAGCACTATCTCCAAACAGACTCAAACGAGCTTCCACTTGAGCCTTGTCACCTAGGAGTACTACCAGGTGTGTCCAAAACAATTTTTGAGCATATGGTACGTTCAGTGCAAACAGTGTGCCTATCTTGCGGCAAGATTAGCACCATCTCCCAATGGAACAAAACGAGCTTCCACTTGAGCCTCATCACCAAGGACTACCATTGGGTGCGTCCAAATCGATTTATGATCGTATGGTACGTTTGGCGCGAACCGTCCAACTATCTTGCACCGACACTAACACTATCTCCAATACACTGAAACAAGATTCCACATGACCCACGTCACCTAGGAGTTCCATTGGGTACGTCCAAAACGATTTTCGAGGCTCTGGCACGTTCTGCGCAAACTGTGCACATATATTACATCAAGGTTAGCACCATCTCCAAACGTACCAAAACGAGCTTCCACATGACCCACATCACCTAGGAGTTCAATCTAGTGCGTTCAATACGTTTTCTAAGCCTCTGGTACGATTGGCGTAAATCGTGCACATACAGCGTCAAGATTTGCACTATCTGCAAATGGACTAAAATGAGCTTACACTTGAGCCTCGTCCTCTAGGAGTACAGTCGGGTGCATCCAAAACAATCTTCGAGCCTATGCTACGTTCGGTGCAAACCATGCACTTATATTGCAATGACATCGACACTGTTTCCAAATGAACTGAAACAAGATTCCACGTGACCCACCCACCTAGGAGTTCCATCGGGTGCGTCTAAGATGATTTTTTGGCTTACGGAACGCTAGGCACAACTTGCGCACCTATCTTGTGTCAAGATTAGCACTATCTCCAAACGGACTCAAACGAGCTTCCACTTGAGCCTTGTCACCTAGGAGTACCGCTGGGTGCGTCCAAAATGATTTCTGAGCCCATGCTACGTTCAGCGCAAACCGTCCACCTATCTTGCGTCAAGATTAGCACCATATCCAATTGGAATGAAACGAGCTTCCACTTGAGCCTCGTCACCTAGGAGTATCATCGGGTGCGTCCAAGACGTTTTCGGGCCTATGGAACACTAGGCACAAACTGCGCGCCTATCTTGTGTCAAGATTAGCACTATCTCCAAACGGACTCAAACGAGCTTCCACTTGAGCCTTGTCACCTTGGAGTACCATCGGGTGCGTCCAAAACGATTTCGAGCCTATGCTACGTTCTGAGCAAACCGTGCACCTATCTTGCGGCAAGATTAGCACCATCTCCAAATGGAATGAAACAAGCTTCCACTTGAGCCCCATCACCTAGGAGTATCATCGGGTGCGTCCAAGATGTTTTCGGCCTATGGAACACTAGGCACAAACTGCGCACCTATCTTGTGTCAAGATTAGCACTATCTCCAAACGAACTCAAACGAGCTTCCACTTGAGCCTTGTCACCTTGGAGTACCATCGGGTGCGTCCAAAACGATTTCAAGCCTATGCTATGTTCAGCGCAAACCATGCACCTATCTTGCGGCAAGATTAGCACCATCTCCAAATGGAATGAAACAAGCTTCCACTTGAGCCCCATCACCTAGGAGTATCATCGGGTGCGTCCAAGACGTTTTCGGGCCTATGGAACACTAGGCACAAACTGCGCACCTATCTTGTGTCAAGATTAGCACTATCTCCAAACAGAATCAAACGAGCTTCCACTTGAGCCTTGTCACCTAGGAGTACCACCGGGTGTGTCCAAAATATTTTTTGAGCCTATGGTACGTTCAGTGCAAACCATGTGCCTAGCTTGCGGTAAGATTAGCACCATCTCCAAACGGAACAAAACGAGCTTCCACTTGAGCCTCGTCACCTAGGAGTACCATTGGGTGCATCCAAATCGATTTATGATCGTATGGTACGTTTGGCGCGAACCGTCCAACTATCTTGCACCGACACTAACGCTGTCTCCAAATACACTGAAACAAGATTCCACATGACCCACGTCATCTAGGAGTTCCATCGGATGCGTCCAAACTGATTTTCTAGCCTATGGTAGGTTCGACGCAAACCGTGCACCTCGTCAAGATTAGCAATATCTCCAAACAGACCAAAACGAGCTTCCACTTCAGCCTCATCACCTTAGAGTTCCATTGGGTGTTTCCAAAACGATTTACAAGCCTATGATATGTTAAGCGCAAACCGTGCACCTATCTTGCATCAAGTTTAGCACCATCTCCAATCAGACCGTAACGAGCTTCCACATAAGCACGTCACCTAGGAATACCATCGGGTGCGTCCAAAACGATTTCTGAGCCTGAGGTATGTTGGCGTAGACCATGCAATTATCGTGCATCAACACCAAACCTATCTCCAAACGGACTTAAACGAGATTCCACATGACCCCCAACACCTAGGAGTTCCATTGGGTACGTCCAAAACGATTTTCGAGCCTCTGGTACGTTCTGCGCAAACTGTGTACACATATTGCATCAAGGTTAGCACTATCTCCAAACGGACTAAAACGAGCTTCCACATGACCCACATCACCTAGGAGTTTGATCTAGTGCGTTCAATACGTTTTCCGAGCCTCTAGTACGATTGGCGTAAATCATGCACCTATACTGCGTCAAGATTTGCACTATCTGCAAACGGACTGAAATGAGCTTACACTTGAGCCTCGTCCTCTAGGAGTACAATCGGGTGCATCCAAAACAATCTTCGAGCCTATGCTACGTTCGGCGCAAACCGTGCACCTATATTGCAATGACACCGACACTATTTCCAAATGAACCAAAACAAGATTCCACGTGACCCACCCACCTAGGAGTTCCATCGGGTGCGTCCAAGATGATTTTTTGGATTATGGAACGCTAGGCACAACCTGCGCACCTATCTTGTGTCAAGATTAGCACTATCTCCAAACGGACTCAAACGAGCTTCCACTTGAGCCTTGTCACCTAGGAGTACCAGTGGGTGCGTCCAAAATGATTTCTGAGCCCTATGCTACGTTCAGCGCAAACCGTGCACCTACTTGCGTCAAGATTAGCACCATATCCAATTGGAATGAAACGAGCTTCCACTTGAGCCTCGTCACCTAGGAGTATCATCGGGTGCGTCCAAGACGTTTTCAGGCTTATGGAACACTAGGCACAAACTGCGCACCTATCTTGTGTCAAGATTAGCACTATCTCCAAACAAAATCAAACGAGCTTCCACTTGAGCCTTGTCACCTAGGAGTACCACCGGGTGTGTCCAAAACAATTTTTGAGCCTATGGTACGTTCAGCGCAAACCATGTGCCTATCTTGCGGCAAGATTAGCACCATCTCCAAACAGAACAAAACGAGCTTCCACTTAGCCTCGTCACCTATGAGTACCATTGGGTGCCTCCAAATCGATTTATGATCGTATGGTACGTTTGGCGCGAACCGTCCAACTATCTTGCACCGACACTAACACTGTCTCCAAATACACTGAAACAAGATTCCACATGACCGACGTCACCTAGGAGTTCCATCGATGCGTCCAAACTGATTTTCTAGCCTATGGTAGGTTCGACGCAAACCGTGCACCTCGTCAAGATTAGCACTCTCTCCAAACAGACCAAAACGAGCTTCCACTTGAGCCTCATCACCTTGGAGTTCCATTGGGTGTGTCCAAAATGATTTACAAGCCTATGATATGTTAAGCGCAAACCGTGCACCTATCTTGCATCAAGTTTAGCACCATCTCTAATCGGACCGTAACGAGCTTCCACATAAGCATCGTCACCTAGGAATACCATCGGGTGCATCCAAAACGATTTCTGAGCCTAAGGTATGTTGGCGTAGACCATGCAATTATCGTGCATCAACACCAAACCTATCTCCAAACGGACTTAAATGAGATTCCAATGATCCCCAACACCTAGGAGTTCCATTGGGTACGTCCAAAACGATTTTCGAGGCTCTGGCACGTTCTGCGCAAACTGTGTACACATATTGCATCAAGGTTAGCACTATCTCCAAACGGACTAAAACGAGCTTCCACATGACCCACATCACCTAGGAGTTTGATCTAGTGCGTTCAATACGTTTTCCGAGCCTCTAGTACGATTGGCGTAAATCATGCACCTATACTGCGTCAAGATTTGCACTATCTGCAAACGGACTGAAATGAGCTTACACTTGAGCCTCGTCCTCTAGGAGTACAATCGGGTGCATCCAAAACAATCTTCGAGCCTATGCTACGTTCGGCGCAAACCGTGCACCTATATTGCAATGACACCGACACTATTTCCAAATGAACCAAAACAAGATTCCACGTGACCCACCCACCTAGGAGTTCCATCGGGTGCGTCCAAGATGATTTTTTGGCTTATGGAACGCTAGGCACAACCTGCGCACCTATCTTGTGTCAAGATTAGCACTATCTCCAAACGGACTCAAACGAGCTTCCACTTGAGCCTTGTCACCTAGGAGTACCAGTGGGTGCGTCCAAAATGATTTCTGAGCCCATGCTACGTTCAGCGCAAACCGTCCACCTACATTGCGTCAAGATTAGCACCATATCCAATTGGAATGAAATGAGCTTCCACTTGAGCCTCGTCACCTAGGAGTATCATCGGGTGCGTCCAAGACGTTTTCAGGCTTATGGAACACTAGGCACAAACTGCGCACCTATCTTGTGTCAAGATTAGCACTATCTCCAAACAAAATCAAACGAGCTTCCACTTGAGCCTTGTCACCTAGGAGTACCACCGGGTGTGTCCAAAATAATTTTTGAGCCTATGGTACGTTCAGCGCAAACCATGTGCCTATCTTGCGGCAAGATTAGCACCATCTCCAAACAGAACAAAACGAGCTTCCACTTAGCCTCGTCACCTAGGAGTACCATTGGGTGCCTCCAAATCGATTTATGATCGTATGGTACGTTTGGCGCGAACCGTCCAACTATCTTGCACCGACACTAACACTGTCTCCAAATACACTGAAACAAGATTCCACATGACCGACGTCACCTAGGAGTTCCATCGATGCGTCCAAACTGATTTTCTAGCCTATGGTAGGTTCGACGCAAACCGTGCACCTCGTCAAGATTAGCACTCTCTCCAAACAGACCAAAACGAGCTTCCACTTGAGCCTCATCACCTTGGAGTTCCATTGGGTGTGTCCAAAATGATTTACAAGCCTATGATATGTTAAGCGCAAACCGTGCACCTATCTTGCATCAAGTTTAGCACCATCTCTAATCGGACCGTAACGAGCTTCCACATAAGCATCGTCACCTAGGAATACCATCGGGTGCATCCAAAACGATTTCTGAGCCTAAGGTATGTTGGCGTAGACCATGCAATTATCGTGCATCAACACCAAACCTATCTCCAAACGGACTTAAATGAGATTCCAATGATCCCCAACACCTAGGAGTTCCATTGGGTACGTCCAAAACGATTTTCGAGGCTCTGGCACGTTCTGCGCAAACTGTGCACATATATTACATCAAGGTTAGCACCATCTCCAAACATACCAAAACGAGCTTCCACATGACCCACATCACCTAGGAGTTCAATCTAGTGCGTTCAATACGTTTTCTAAGCCTCTGGTACGATTGGCGTAAATCGTGCACATACAGCGTCAAGATTTGCACTATCTGCAAATGGACTGAAATGAGCTTACACTTGAGCCTCGTCCTCTAGGAGTACAGTCGGGTGCATCCAAAACAATCTTCGAGCCTATGCAACGTTCGGTGCAAACCATGCACTTATATTGCAATGACATCGACACTGTTTCCAAATGAACTGAAACAAGATTCCACGTGACCCACCCACCTAGGAGTTCCATCGGGTGCGTCTAAGATGATTTTTTGGCTTACGGAACGCTAGGCACAACTTGCGCACCTATCTTGTGTCAAGATTAGCACTATCTCCAAACGGACTCAAACGAGCTTCCACTTGAGCCTTGTCACCTAGGAGTACCGCTGGGTGCGTCCAAAAGGATTTCTGAGCCCATGCTACGTTCAGCGCAAACCGTCCACCTATCTTGCGTCAAGATTAGCACCATATCCAATTGGAATGAAACGAGCTTCCACTTGAGCCTCGTCACCTAGGAGTATCATCGGGTGCGTCCAAGACGTTTTCGAGCCTATGGAACACTAGGCACAAACTGCGCGCCTATCTTGTGTCAAGATTAGCACTATCTCCAAACGGACTCAAACGAGCTTCCACTTGAGCCGTGTCACCTTGGAGTACCATCGGGTGCGTCCAAAACGATTTCGAGCCTATGCTATGTTCTGAGCAAACCGTGCACCTATCTTGCGGCAAGATTAGCACCATCTCCAAATGGAATGAAACAAGCTTCCACTTGAGCCCCATCACCTAGGAGTATCATCGGGTGCGTCCAAGATGTTTTCGGGCCTATGGAACACTAGGCACAAACTGCGCACCTATCTTGTGTCAAGATTAGCACTATCTCCAAACGAACTCAAACGAGCTTCCACTTGAGCCTTGTCACCTTGGAGTACCATCGGGTGCGTCCAAAACGATTTCAAGCCTATGCTATGTTCAGCACAAACCGTGCAGCTATCTTGCGGCAAGATTAGCACCATCTCCAAATGGAATGAAACAAGCTTCCACTTGAGCCCCATCACCTAGGAGTATCATCGGGTGCGTCCAAGATGTTTTCGGGCCTATGGAACACTAGGCACAAACTGCGCACCTATCTTGTGTCAAGATTAGCACTATCTCCAAACAGAATCAAACGAGCTTCCACTTGAGCCTTGTCACCTAGGAGTACCACCGGGTGTGTCCAAAATATTTTTTGAGCCTATGGTACGTTCAGTGCAAACCATGTGCCTAGCTTGCGGTTAGATTAGCACCATCTCCAAACGGAACAAAACGAGCTTCCACTTGAGCCTCGTCACCTAGGAGTACCATTGGGTGCATCCAAATCGATTTATGATCGTATGGTACGTTTGGCGTGAACCGTCCAACTATCTTGCACCGACACTAACACTGTCTCTAAATACACTGAAACAAGATTCCACATGACCCACGTCATCTAGGAGTTCCATCGGATGCGTCCAAACTGATTTTCTAGCCTATGGTAGGTTCGACGCAAACCGTGCACCACGTCAAGATTAGCAATATCTCCAAACAGACCAAAACGAGCTTCCACTTCAGCCTCAACACCTTGGAGTTCCATTGGGTGTTTCCAAAACGATTTACAAGCCTATGATATGTTAAGCGCAAACCGTGCACCTATCTTGCATCAAGTTTAGCACCATCTCCAATCAGACCGTAACGAGCTTCCACATAAGCACGTCACCTAGGAATACCATCGGGTGCGTCCAAAACGATTTCTGAGCCTGAGGTATGTTGGCGTAGACCATGCAATTATCGTGCATCAACACCAAACCTATCTCCAAACGGACTTAAACGAGATTCCACATGACCCCCAACACCTAGGAGTTCCATTGGGTACGTCCAAAACGATTTTCGAGCCTCTGGTACGTTCTGCGCAAACTGTGTACACATATTGCATCAAGGTTAGCACTATCTCCAAACGGACTAAAACGAGCTTCCACATGACCCACATCACCTAGGAGTTTGATCTAGTGCGTTCAATACGTTTTCCAAGCCTCTAGTACGATTGGCGTAAATCATGCACCTATACTGCGTCAAGATTTGCACTATCTGCAACGGACTGAAATGAGCTTACACTTGAGCCTCGCCCTCTAGGAGTACAATCGGGTGCATCCAAAACAATCTTCGAGCCTATGCTACGTTCGGCGCAAACCGTGCACCTATATTGCAATGACACCGACACTATTTCCAAATGAACCAAAACAAGATTCCACGTGACCCACCCACCTAGGAGTTCCATCGGGTGCGTCCAAGATGATTTTTGGCTTATGGAACGCTAGGCACAACCTGCGCACCTATCTTGTGTCGAGATTAGCACTATCTCCAAACGGACTCAAACGAGCTTCCACTTGAGCCTTGTCACCTAGGAGTACCAGTGGGTGCGTCCAAAATGATTTCTGAGCCCATGCTACGTTCAGCGCAAACCGTCCACCTATATTGCGTCAAGATTAGCACCATATCCAATTGGAATGAAACGAGCTTCCACTTGAGCCTCGTCACCTAGGAGTATCATCGGGTGCGTCCAAGACGTTTTCGGGCCTATGGAACACTAGGCACAAACTGCACGCCTATCTTGTGTCAAGATTAGCACTATCTCCAAATGGACTCAAACGAGCTTCCACTTGAGCCTTGTCACCTTGGAGTACCATCGGGTGCGTCCAAAATGATTTCGTGCCTATGCTACGTTCAGCGCAAACCGTGCACCTATCTTGCGGCAAGATTAGCACCATCTCCAAATGGAATGAAACAAGCTTCCACTTGAGCCCCATCACCTAGCAGTATCATAGGGTGCATCCAAGACGTTTTCGGGCCTATGGAACACTAGGCACAAACTGCGCACCTATCTTGTGTCAAGATTAGCACTATCTCCAAACAAAATTAAACGAGCTTCCACTTGAGCCTTGTCACCTAGGAGTACCACCGGGTGTGTCCAAAATAATTTTTGAGCCTATGGTACGTTCAGTGCAAACCATGTGCCTATCTTGCGGCAAGATTAGCACCATCTCTAAACAGAACAAAACGAGCTTCCACTTGAGCCTCGTCACCTAGGAGTACCATTGGGTGCCTCCAAATCGATTTATGATCGTATGGTACGTTTGGCGCGAACCGTCCAACTATCTTGCACCGACACTAACACTGTCTCCAAATACACTGAAACAAGATTCCACATGACCGACGTCACCTAGGAGTTCCATCGATGCGTCCAAACTGATTTTCTAGCCTATGGTAGGTTCGACGCAAACCGTGCACCTCGTCAAGATTAGCACTATCTCCAAACAGACCAAAACGAGCTTCCACTTGAGCCTCCTCACCTTGGAGTTCCATTGGGTGTGTCCAAAACGATTTACAAGCCTATGATATGTTAAGCGCAAACCGTGCACCTATCTTGCATCAAGTTTAGCACCATCTCCAATCGGACCGTAACGAGCTTCCACATAAGCATCGTCACCTAGGAATACCATCGGGTGCATCCAAAACGATTTCTGAGCCTAAGGTATGTTGGCGTAGACCATGCAATTATCGTGCATCAACACCAAACCTATCTCCAAACGGACTTAAATGAGATTCCAATGATCCCCAACACCTAGGAGTTCCATTGGGTACGTCCAAAACGATTTTCGAGCCTCTGGTACGTTCTGCGCAAACTATGCACACATCTTGCATCAAGGTTAGCACTATCTCCAAACGGACTAAAACGAGCTTCCACATGACCCACATCACCAAGGAGTTCGATCTAGTGTGTTCAATACGTTTTCCGAGCACCTAGTATGATTGGCGTAAATCGTGCACCTATACTGCGTCAAGATTTGCACTATCTGCAAACGGACTGAAATGAGCTTACACTTGAGCCTCGTCCTCTAGGAGTACAATCGGGTGCATCCAAAACAATCTTCGAGCCTATGCTACGTTCGGCGCAAACCGTGCACCTATATTGCAATGACACCGACACTGTTTCCAAATGAACCGAAACAAGATTCCACGTGGCCCACCCACCTAGGAGTTCCATCGGGTGCGTCCAAGAGGATTTTTTGGCTTATGGAACGCTAGGCACAACCTGCGCACCTATCTTGTGTCAAGATTAGCACTATCTCCAAACGGACTCAAACAAGCTTCCACTTGAGCCTTGTCACCTAGGAGTACCACTGGGTGCCTCCAAAACAATTTTCTGAGCCTATGCTACGTTCAGCGCAAACCGTCCACCTTTCTTGCGTCAAGATTAGCACCATATCCAATTGGAATGAAACGAGCGTCCACTTGAGCCTCGTCACCTAGGAGTACCATCGGGTGCGTCCAAGATGTTTCCGGGCCTATGGAACGCTAGGCACAAACTGCGCACCTATCTTGTGTCAAGATTAGCACTATCTCCAAACGGACTCAAACGAGCTGTCACTTGAGCCTTGTCACCTAGTAGTACCATCGGGTGCGTCCAAAACGATTTCGAGCCTATGCTACGTTCAATGCAAACCGTGCACCTGTCTTGCGGCAAGATTAGCACCATCTCCAAATGGAATGAAATGAGCTTCCACTTGAGCCCCATCACCAGGAGTATCGCCGGGTGCGTCCAAGGCATTTTCGAGCCTGTGGAACACTAGGCACAAACTGCGCACCTATCTTGTGTCAAGATTAGCACTATCTCCAAACGAAATCAAACGAGCTTCCACTTGAGCCTTGTCACCTAGGAGTACCACTGGGTGTGTCCAAAATAAATTTCGAGCCTATGGTACGTTCAGCGTAAACCGTGTGCCTATCTTGCGGCAAGATTAGCACCATCTCCAAATGGAACAAAACGATCTTCCACTTGAGCCTCGTCACCTAGGAGTACCATTGGGTGCGTCCAAATCGATTTATGATCGTATGGCACGTTTGGCGCGAACCGTCCAACTATCTTGCACCGACACTAACACTGTCTCCAAATACACTGAAACAAGATTCCACATGACCCACATCACCTAGGAGTTCCATCGGATCTGTCCAAACCGATTTTCGAGCCTATGGTAGGTTCGACGCAAACCGTGCACCTCGTCAAGATTAGCACTATCTCCAAACAGAGCAAAACGAGCTTCCACTTGAGCCGCATCACATTGGAGTTCCATTGGGTGTGTCCAAAATGATTTACAAGCCTATGGTATGTTTGGCGCAAACCGTGCACCTATCTTGCATCAGGTTTAGCACCATCTCCAATCGGACTGTAACGAGCTTCCACATGAGCATCGTCACCTAGGAATACCATCGGGTGCGTCAAAAACGATTTCTGAGCCTGAGGTACGTTGGCGTAGACCATGCAATTATCGTGCACCAACACTAAACCTATCTCCAAATGGACTTAAACGAGATTCCACATGACCACCAACACCTAGGAGTTCCATTGGGTACGTCCAAAACAAATTTCGAGCCTCTGGTACGTTCTACGCAAACTGTGCACATATATTGCATCAAGGTTAGCACTATCTCCAAACGGACCAAAACGAGCTTCCACATGACCCACATCACCTAGGAGTTCGATCTAGTGCATTCAATACGTTTTCTGAGCCTCTGGTACGATTGGCGTAAATCATTTTCTATACTGCGTCAAGATTTGCACTATCTGCAAACGGACTGAAATGAGCTTACACTTGGGCCTCGTCCTCTATGAGTACAATCAGGTGCATCCAAAACAATCTTTGAGCCTATGCTACGTTCGGCGCAAACCGTGCACCCATATTGCCATGACACCGACACTGTTTCCAAATGAACCGAAACAAGATTCCACGTTACCCACCCACCTAGCATTTCCATCGGGTGCTTCCAAGATGATTTTTTGGCTTATGGAATGCTAGGCACAAACTGTGCACCTATCTTGTGTCAAGATTAGCACTATCTCCAAACGGACTCAAACGAGCTTCCACTTGAGCCTTGTCACCTAGGAGTACCAGTGGGTGCGTCCAAAATGATTTCTGAGCCCATGCTATGTTCAGCGCAAAACGTCCACCTATCTTGCGTCAAGATTAGCACCATATCCAATTGGAATGAAACGAGCTTCCACTTGAGCCTCGTCACCTAGGAGTATCATCGGGTGCGTCCAAGACGTTTTCGGGCCTATGGAACACTAGGCACAAACTGTGCGCCTATCTTGTGTCAAGATTAGCACTATCTCCAAACGGACTCAAATGAGCTTCCACTTGAGCCTTGTCACCTTGGAGTACCATCGGGTGCGTCCAAAACGATTTCGAGCCTATGCTACGTTCAGCGCAAACCGTGCACCTATCTTGCGGCAAGATTAGCACCATCTCCAAATGGAATGAAACAAGCTTCCACTTGAGCCCATCACCTAGGAGTATCATCAGGTGCGTCCAAGACGTTTTCGGGCCTATGGAACACTGCCTAACAAACTGCACACCTATCTTGTGTCAAGATTAGCACTATCTCCAAACAAAATCAAACGAGCTTCCACTTGAGCCTTGTCACCTAGGAGTACCACCGGGTGTGTCCAAAACAATTTTTGAGCCTATGGTACGTTCAGTGCAAACCATGTGCCTATCTTGCGGCAAGATTAGCACCATCTCCAAACAGAACAAAACGAGCTTCCACTTGAGCCTCGTCACCTAGGAGTACCATTGGGTGCCTCCAAATCGATTTATGATCGTATGGTACGTTTGGCGTGAACCGTCCAACTATCTTGCACCGACACTAACACTGTCTCCAAATACACTGAAACAAGGTTCCACATGACCGACGTCACCTAGGAGTTCCATCGGATGCGTCCAAACTGATTTTCTAGCCTATGGTAGGTTCGACGCAAACCATGCACCTCGTCAAGATTAGTACTATCTCCAAACAGATCAAAACGAGCTTCCACTTGAGCCTCATCACCTTGGAGTTCCATTGGGTGTGTCCAAAACGATTTACAAGCCTATGATATGTTAAGCGCAAACCGTGCACCTATCTTGCATCAAGTTTAGCACCATCTCCAATCGGACCGTAACGAGCTTCCACATAAGCATCGTCACCTAGGAATACCATCGGGTGCGTCCAAAACGATTTCTGAGCATGAGGTATGTTGGCGTAGACCATGCAATTATCGTGCATCAACACCAAACCTATCTCCAAACGGACTTAAATGAGATTCCACATGACCCCCAACACCTAGGAGTTCCATTGGGTACGTCCAAAACGATTTTCGAGCCTCTGGTACGTTCTGCGCAAACTGTGCACACATATTGCATGAAGGTTAGCACTATCTCCAAACAGACTAAAACGAGCTTCCACATGACCCACATCACCTAGGAGTTCGATCTAGTGCGTTCAATACGTTTTCCGAGCCTCTAGTACGATTGGCGTAAATCGTGCACCTATACTGCGTCAAGATTTGCACTATCTGCAATCGGACTGAAATGAGCTTACACTTGAGCCTCGTCCTCTAGGAGTACAATCGGGTGCATCCAAAACAATCTTCGAGCCTATGCTACGTTCGGCGCAAACCGTGCACCTATATTGCAATGACACCGACACTGTTTCCAAATGAACCGAAACAAGATTCCACATGGCCCACCCACCTAGGAGTTCCATCGGGTGCGTCCAAGATGATTTTTTGGCTTATGGAACGCTAGGCACAACCTGCGCACCTATCTTGTGTCAAGATTAGCACTATCTCCAAACGGACTCAAACAAGCTTCCACTTGAGCCTTGTCACCTAGGAGTACCACTGGGTGCGTCCAAAACGATTTCTGAGCCTATGCTACATTCAGCGCAAACCGTCCACCTATCTAGCGTCAAGATTAGCACCATATCCAATTGGAATGAAACGAGCTTCCACTTGAGCCTCGTCACCTAGGAGTACCATCGGGTGCGTCCAAGACGTTTCCGGGCCTATGGAACGCTAGGCACAAACCGCGCACCTATCTTGTGTCAAGATTAGCACTATCTCCAAACGGACTCAAACGAGCTGTCACTTGAGCCTTGTCACCTAGGAGTACCATCGGGTGCGTCCAAAACGATTTCGAGCCTATGCTACGTTCAATGCAAACCGTGCACCTATCTTGCGGCAAGATTAGCACCATCTCCAAATGGAATGAAATGAGCCTATGGAACACTAGGCACAAACTGCGCACCTATCTTGTGTCAAGATTAGCACTATCTCCAAACGAAATCAAACGAGCTTCCACTTGAGCCTTGTCACCTAGGAGTACCACTGGGTGTGTCCAAAATAAATTTCGAGCCTATGGTACGTTCAGCGTAAACCGTGTGCCTATCTTGCGGCAAGATTAGCACCATCTCCTAACGGAACAAAACGATCTTCCACTTGAGCCTCGTCACCTAGGAGTACCATTGGGTGCGTCCAAATCGATTTATGATCGTATGGTACGTTTGGCGCGAACCGTCCAACTATCTTGCACCGACACTAACACTGTCTCCAAATACACTGAAACAAGATTCCACATGACCCACATCACCTAGGAGTTCGATCGGATCCGTCCAAACCGATTTTTGAGCCTATGGTAGGTTCGACGCAAACCGTGCACCTCGTCAAGATTAGCACTACCTCCAAACAGAGCAAAACGAGCTTCCACTTGAGCCGCATCACGTTGGAGTTCCATTGGGTGTGTCCAAAATGATTTACAAGCCTATGGTATGTTTGGCGCAAACCGTGCACCTATCTTGCATCAAGTTTAGCACCATCTCCAATCGGACCGTAACGAGCTTCCACATGAGCATCGTCACCTAGGAATACCATCGGGTGCGTCCAAAATGATTTCTGAGCCTGAGGTACGTTGGCGTAGACCATGCAATTATCGTGCACCAACAATAAACCTATCTCCAAATGGACTTAAACGAGATTACACATGACCCCCAACACCTAGGAGTTCCATTGGGTACGTCCAAAACAATTTTCGAGCCTCTGGTACGTTCTACGCAAACTGTGCACATATATTGCATCAAGGTTAGCACTATCTCCAAACGGACCAAAACGAGCTTCCACATGACCCACATCACCTAGGAGTTCGATCTAGTGCATTCAATACGTTTTCTAAGCCTCTGGTACGATTGGCGTAAATCGTGCACTATACTACGTCAAGATTTGCACTATCTGCAAACGGACTGAAATGAGCTTACACTTGAGCCTCGTCCTCTATGAGTACAATCAGGTGCATCCAAAACAATCTTCGAGCCTATGCTACGTTCGGCGCAAACTGTGCACCCATATTGCCATGACACTGACACTGTTTCCAAATGAACCGAAACAAGATTCCACGTGACCCACCCACCTAGGAGTTCCATCGGGTGCGTCCAAGATGATTTTTTGGCTTATGGAATGCTAGGCACAAACTGCGCACCTATCTTGTGTCAAGGTTAGCACTATCTCCAAACGGATTCAAATGAGCTTCCACTTGAGCCTTGTCACCTAGGAGTACCAGTGGGTGTGTCCAAAATGATTTCTGAGCCCATGCTACGTTCAGCGCAAACCGTCCACCTATCTTGCGTCAAGATTAGCACCATATCCAATTGGAATGAAACGAGCTTCCACTTGAGCCTCGTCACCTAGGAGTATCATCGGCTGCGTCCAAGACGTTTTCGGGCCTATGGAACACTAGGCACAAACTGCGCACCTATCTTGTGTCAAGATTAGCACTATCTCCAAATGGACTCAAACGAGCTTCCACTTGAGCCTTGTCACCTTGGAGTACCATCGGGTGCGTCCAAAACGATTTCGAGCCTATGCTACGTTCAGCGCAAACCGTGCACCTATCTTGCGGCAAGATTAGCACCATCTCCAAATGGAATGAAACAAGCTTCCACTTGAGCCCCATCACCTAGGAGTATCATCGGGTGCGTCCAAGACGTTTTCGGGCCTATGGAACACTAGGCACAAACTGCGCGCTATCTTGTGTCAAGATTAGCACTATCTCCAAACGGACTCAAACGAGCTTCCACTTGAGCCTTGTCACCTTGGAGTACCATCGGGTGCGTCCAAAACGATTTCGAGCCTATGCTACGTTCAGCGCAAACCGTGCACCTATCTTGCGGCAAGATTAGCACCATCTCCAAATGGAATGAAACAAGCTTCCACTTGAGCCCCATCACCTAGGAGTATCATCGGGTGCGTCGAAGACGTTTTCGGGCCTATGGAACACTAGGCACAAACTGTGCACCTATCTTGTGTCAAGATTAGCACTATCTCCAAACAAAATCAAACGAGCTTCCACTTGAGCCTTGTCACCTAGGAGTACCACCGGGTGTGTCCAAAACAATTTTTGAGCCTATGGTACGGTCAGTGCAAACCATGTGCCTATCTTGCGGCAAGATTAGCACCATCTCCAAACAGAACAAAATGAGCTTCCACTTGAGCCTCGTCACCTAGGAGTACCATTGGGTGCCTCCAAATCGATTTATGATCGTATGGTACATTTGGCGCGAACCGTCCAACTATCTTGCACTGACACTAACACTGTCTCCAAATACACTGAAACAAGATTCCACATGACCGACGTCACCTAGGAGTTCCATCGGATGCGTCCAAACTGATTTTCTAGCCTATGGTAGGTTCGACGCAAACCGTGCACCTCGTCAAGATTAGCACTATCTCCAAACAGACCAAAACGAGCTTCCACTTGAGCCTCATCACCTTGGAGTTCCATTGGGTGTGTCCAAAACGATTTACAAGCCTATGATATGTTAAGCGCAAACCGTGCACCTATCTTGCATCAAGTTTAGCACCATCTCCAATCGGACCGTAACGAGCTTCCACATAAGCATCGTCACCTAGGAATACCATCGGGTGCGTCCAAAACGATTTCTGAGCCTGAGGTATGTTGGCGTAGACCATGCAATTATCATGCATCAACACCAAACCTATCTCCAAACGGACTTAAACGAGATTCCACATGACCCCCAACACCTAGGAGTTCCATTGGGTACGTCCAAAACGATTTTCGAGCCTCTGGTACGTTCTGCGCAAACTGTGCACACATATTGCATTATAGTTAGCACTATCTCCAAACGGACTAAAACGAGCTTCCACATGACCCACATCACCTAGGAGTTCGATCTAGTGCGTTCAATACGTTTTCCGAGCCTCTAGTACGATCGGCGTAAATCATGCACTATACTGCGTCAAGATTTGCACTATCTGCAAACGGACTGAAATGAGCTTACACTTGAGCCTCGTCCTCTATGAGTACAATCAGGTGCATCCAAAAAAATCTTCGAGCCTATGCTATGTTCGGCGCAAACTGTGCACCCATATTGCAATGACACCGACACTGTTTCCAAATGAACCAAAACAAGATTCCACGTGACCCACCCACCTAGGAGTTCCATTGGGTGCGTCCAAGATGATTTTTTGGCTTATGGAACGCTAGGCACAAACTGCGCACCTATCTTGTGTCAAGATTAGCACTATCTCCAAACGGACTGAAACGAGCTTCCACTTGAGCCTTGTCACCTAGGAGTACCACCAGGTCCGTCCAAAATGATTTCTGAGCCTATGCTACGTTCAGCGGAAGCCGTCCACCTATCTTGTGTCAAGATTAGCACCATACCAATTGGAATGAAACGAGCTTTCACTTGAGCCTCGTCACCTAGAAGTACCATCTAGTGCGTCCAAGACGTTTCCGGGCCTATGGAACGCGAGGCACAAACTGCGCACCTATCTTGTGTCAAGATTAGCACTATCTCCAAACGAACTCAAACGAGCTTCCACTTGAGCCTTGTCACCTATGAGTACCATCGGGTGCGTCCAAAACGATTTCGAGCCTATGCTACGTTCAGCACAAATCGTGCACCTATCTTGCGGCAAGATTAGCACCATCTCCAAATGGAATGAAACAAGCATCCACTTGAGCCCCATCACCTAGGAGTATCATCGGGTGCGTCCAAGACGTTTTCGGGCCAATGGAACACTAGGCACAAACTGCGCACCTATCTTGTGTCAAGGTTAGCACTATCTCCAAACGGAATCAAACGAGCTTCCACTTGAGCCTTGTCACCTAGGAGTACCACCGTGTGTGTCCAAAACAATTTTTGAGCCTATGGTACAGTCAGCGCAAACCGTGTGCCTATCTTGCGGCAAGATTAGCACCATCTCCAAACGGAACAAAACGAGCTTCCACTTGAGCCTCGTCACCTAGGAGTACCATTGGGTGCGTCCAAATCGATTTATGATCGTATGGTACGTTTGGCGCGAACCGTCCAACTATCTTGCACCGACACTAACACTGTCTCCAAATACACTGAAACAAGATTCCACATGACCCACGTCACCTAGGAGTTCCATCGGATGCGTCCAAACCGATTTTCGAGCCTATGGTAGGTTCGACGCAAACCGTGCACCTCGTCAAGATTAGCACTATCTCCAAACAGACCAAAACGAGCTTCCACTTGAGCCTCATCACCTTGGAGTTCCATTGGGTGTGTCCAAAATGATTTACAAGCCTATGGTATGTTTGGCGCAAACCGTGCACCTATCTTGCATCAAGTTTAGCACCATCTCCAATTGGACTGTAATGAGCTTCCACATGAGCATCATCACCTAGGAATACCATCGGGTGCGTCCAAAATTATTTCTGTGCCTGAGGTACGTTGGCGTAGACCTTGCAATTATCGTGCACCAACACTAAACCTATCTCCAAATGGACTTAAACGAGATTCCATATGACCCCCAACACCTAGGAGTTCCATTGGGTACGTCCAAAACGATTTTTGAGCCTCTGGTACGTTCTGCGCAAATTGTGCACATATATTGCATCAAGGTTAGCACTATCTCCAAATGGACCAAAACGAGCTTCCATATGACCCACATCACCTAGGAGTTCGATCTAGTGCGTTCAATACGTTTTTCGAGCCTCTGGTACGATTGACGTAAATCGTGCACCGATACTGCGTAAAGATTTGCACTATCTGCAAACGGACTGAAATGAGCTTACACTTGAGCCTCATCCTCTAGGAGTACAATTGGGTGCATCCAAAATAATCTTCGATCCTGTGCTACGTTCGGCGCAAACCGTGCACCTATATTGCAATGACAACGACACTGTTTCCAAATGAACTGAAACAAGATTCCACTTGACCCACCCACCTAGGAGTTCCATCGGGTGCGTCTAAGATGATTTTTTGGCTTACAGAACGCTAGGCACAACTTGCACACCTATCTTGTATCTAGATTAACACTATCTCCAAACAGACTCAAACGAGCTTCCACTTGAGCCTTGTCACCTTGGAGTACCACTGGGTGCGTCCAAAACGATTTCTGAGCCCATGCTACGTTCAGCGCAAACCATCCACCTATCTTGCGTCAAGATTAGCACCATATCCAATTGGAATGAAACGAGCTTCCACTTGAGCCTCGTCACCTAGGAGTATCATCGGGTGCGTCCAAGACGTTTTTGGGCCTATGGAACACTAGGCACAAACTGCGCGCCTATCTTGTTTCAAGATTAGCACTATCTCCAAACGGACTCAAACGAGCTTCCACTTGAGCCTTGTCACCTTGGAGTACCATCGAGTGCGTCCAAAACGATTTCGAGCCTATGCTACGTTCAGCGCAAACCGTACACCTATCTTGCGGCAAGATTAGCACCATCTCCAAATGGAATGAAACAAGCTTCCACTTGAGCCCCATCACCTAGGAGTATCATCGGGTGCGTCCAAGACGTTTTCGGGCCTATGGAACACTAGGCACAAACTGCGCACCTATATTGTGTCAAGATTAGCACTATCTCCAAATAGAATCAAATGAGCTTCCACTTGAGCCTTGTCACCTAGGAGTACCACCGGGTGTGTTCAAAATAATTTTTGAGCCTATGGTACGTTCAGTGCAAACCATGTGCCTATCTTGCGGCAAGATTAGCACCATCTCCAAACGGAACAAAACGAGCTTCCACTTGAGCCTCGTCACCTAGGAGTACCATTGGGTGCATCCAAATCGATTTATGATCATATGGTACGTTTGGCGCGAACCGTCCAACTATCTTGCACCGACACTAACACTGTCTCCAAATACACTGAAACAAGATTCCACATAACCCACGTCACCTAGGAGTTCCATCGGATGCGTCCAAACTGATTTTCTAGCCTATGGTAGGTTCGACGCAAACCATGCACCTCGTCAAGATTAGCACTATCTCCAAACAGACCAAAACGAGCTTACACTTGAGCCTCATCACCTTGGAGTTCCATTGGGTGTGTCCAAAACGATTTACAAGCCTATGATATGTTAAGCGCAAACCGTGCACCTATCTTGCATCAAGTTTAGCACCATCTCCAATCGGACTGTAACGAGCTTCCACATAAGCATCATCACCTAGGAATACCATCGGGTGCGTCCAAAACGATTTCTAAGCCTGAGGTATGTTTGCGTAGACCATGGAATTATCGTGCATCAACACCAAACCTATCTCCAAACGGACTTAAATGAGATTCCACATGACCCCCAACACCTAGGAGTTCCATTGGGTACGTCCAAAACGATTTTCGAGCCTCTAGTACGTTCTGCGCAAACTGTGCACACATATTGCATCAAGGTTAGCACTATCTCCAAATGGACTAAAACGAGCTTCCACATGACCCACATCACCTAGGAGTTCGATCTAGTGCGTTCAATACGTTTTCCGAGCCTCTAGTACGATTGGCGTAAATCATGCACCTATACTGTGTCAAGATTTGCACTATCTGCAAACGGACTGAAATGAGCTTACACTTGAGCCTCATCCTCTAGGAGTACAATCGGGTGCATCCAAAACAATATTCGAGCCTATGCTACGTTCGGCGCAAACCATGCACCTATATTGCAATGACACCGACACTGTTTCCAAATAAACCGAAACAAGATTCCATGTGACCCACCCACCTAGGAGTTCCATCGAGTGCGTCCAAGATGGTTTTTTGGCTTATGGAACGCTAGGCACAAACTACGCACCTATCTTGTGTCAAGATTAGCACTATCTCCAAACGGACTCAAACGAGCTTCCACTTGAGCCCCGTCACCTAGGAGTACCATCGGGTGCGTCCAAGACGTTTCCGGGCCTATGGAACGCTAGGCACAAACTGTGCACCTATCTTGTGTGAAGATTAACACTATATCCAAACAGACTCAAACGAGCTTCCACTTTAGCCTTGTCACGTGGGAGTACCATCGGATGCGTTCAAAACGATTTCCAGGCCTATGCTACGTTCATCGCAAACCGTGCACCTATCATGTGGCAAGATTAGCACCATCTCCAAATGGAACGAAACGAGCTTCCACTTGAGCCCCATCACCTAGGAGTATCATCGGGTGCGTCCAAGACGTTTTCGGGCCTATAGAACACTAGGCACAAACTGTGCACCTATCTTGTGTCAAGATTAGCACTATCTACAAACGGAATCAAACGAGCTTCCACTTGAGCCTTGTCACCTAGGAGTACCACCGGGTGTGTCCAAAACAATTTTTGAGCCTATGGTATGTTCAGCGCAAACCGTGTGCCTATCTTGTGGCAAGATTAGCACCATCTCCAAACAGAACAAAACGAGCTTCCACTTGAGCCTCGTCACCTAGGAGTACCATCGGGTGCGTCCAAATCGATTTATGATCATGTGGTACGTTTGGCGCGAACCATCCAACTATCTTGCACCGACACTAACATTGTCTCCAAATACACTGAAACAAGATTCCGCATGACCTGATGAGGACATCAACCCCGACACAGGAATGGCTACTCCAACTGAACCAGCACAGGCGCCACCAGGACCACTCACTCGAGCTCGTGCACGTGAATTAAACTTCGTGATGATTTTGAAGAATGAAGGACCAGAAGTTTCCTAAGTGCATGCGCCATCTATCGTGCTACACATGTTTGCCCCATGTCGAGTTTGCTTACAATCGTGCTACACATTCCTCCACGAAAATGTGCCCTTTTCAGGTTGTCTATGGTTACATTCCACGGGCGCCAATTGACTTGTTGTCCTTTGACCCTTTGGACACCCCACATGTCGATGCTGTTGCACGTGTTAAACAAATGTTGGACATCCATGAGCAAACACAGCAGAACATTGCGCGCACTAATGCTAAAAATCAGGCTGTTGGTAGTAAAGGACGTAAACTTGTAACTTTTGAACCTGGTGACTTGGTTTGGTTGCATTTGCGCAAGGATCGCTTTCCTAGTTTGCGCAGGTCTAAGCTGATGCCCCGTGCTTCTGGTCCCTTCAAGGTGTTAAAGAAAATCAATGATAATGCTTATATACTTGACCTGCCTGCAGACTATGGTGTTTCCTCTAGTTTTAATGTTGCAGATTTGAAACCATATGCGGGCGAGGCTGAGGAGCTGCCGTCGAGGACGACTTCGATTCAAGAAGGGGAGGATGATGAGGACATCAACCCCGACACGGGAATGGCTACTCCAACTGAACCAGCACAGGCGCCACCAGGACCACTCACTCGAGCTCGTGCACGTGAATTAAACTTCGTGATGATTTTGAAGAATGAAGGACCAGAAGTTTCCTAAGTGCATGCGCCATCTATGCTCATGATGAACCTGCCCAGAATAATGTCTAGGTGTTGCGCCACCTATGTGTTTTTAGTTTTGTCAAGAAATAACCAGGAAGGTGCTGCGCCACCTAAATCAGGAAAGGGGATCAAGGAGATGGTGTGTGGCTGTTTGGGCGCCTATTCCCTACCTTGTGGGCAGGCTGGGCGTCCTCCTTCCTCCCTCCTCCCCCTATTTAGCCAGGGGCTGCGCCCCCTCTTTGGCTTGGGTTTTGTTTTGCTTAAGTTAGCCATTGCTACTTCCGAAGCTTCGTCTTCGTGTAATTCAGAACCCCACCTTCGAGTAATATTCAGGGTTGCTCGCCTCAAATTCTTGCTTGTTCTTCGATTGCCTGCAGGAATTGATCTTCGTGATCAGGTTGATCTCGCACCAGCAAGGTCAATAACCATTGGGAGTTGGTTCAGCGATTGCTAAGGCGCCACGGACTTGTTCGTCGTAGTCGGATCGCGAGGGTCGACACCCACCAAATCGTAGTTATCCTCCACTCACCGAAAGATCGGGTACTCCAGCTCTATCATGGCCCACGTCACCTAGGAGTTCCATCGGATGCGTCCAAACCGATTTTCGAGCCTATGGTAGGTTCGACGCAAACCGTGCACCTCGTCAAGATTAGCACTATCCCCAAACAGACCAAAACGAGCTTCCACTTGAGCCTCATCACCTTGGAGTTCCATTCGGTGTGTCCAAAATGATTTACAAGCCTATGGTATGTTTGGCGCAAATCGTGCACCTATCTTGCATCAAGTTTAGCACCATCTCCAATCGGACCGTAACGAGCTTCCACATGCGCATCGTCACCTAGGAGTACCATCGGGTGCGTCCAAAACGATTTCTGAGCCTGTGGTACGTTGGCGTAGACCATGCAATTATCATGCACCAACACCAAACCTATCTCCAAATGGACTTAAACGAGATTCCACATGACCCGCAACACCTAGGAGTTCCATTGGGTACGTCCAAAACAATTTTCGAGCCTCTAGTACGTTCTGCGTAAACTGTGCTCATATATTCCGTCAAGGTTAGCACTATCTCCAAACGGACCCAAACGAGCTTCCACATGACCCACATCACCTAGGAGTTCGATCTAGTGCGTTCAATATGTTTTCCGAGCCTCTGGTACGATTGGCGTAAATCGTGCACCTATACTGCGTCAAGATTAGCACTATCTGCAAATGGACTGAAATGAGCTTACACTTGAGCCATGTCCTCTAGGAGTACAATCGGGTGCGTCCAAAACAATTTTTGAGCCTATGGTACGTTCGGCGCAAACCGTGCACCTATATTGCAATGACACTGACATTGTTTCCAAATGAACCGAAAGAAGATTCCACATGACCCACCCCCCTAGGAGTTCCATCGGGTGCGTCCAAGATGGTTTTTTGGCTTATGGAACGCTAGGCACAAACTGCACACCTATCTTGTGTCAAGATTAGCACTATCTCCAAACGGACTCAAACGAGCTTCCACTTGAGCCTCGTCACCTAGGAGTACCATCGAGTGCATCCAAGACGTTTTCGGGCCTATGGAACGCTAGGCACAAACTGCGCGCCTATCTTGTGTCAAGATTAGCACTATCTCCAAACAGACTCAAACGAGCATCCATTGAGCCTTGTCACCTAGGAGTACCATCGGGTGCGTTCAAAATGATTTCCGGGCCTATGCTACGTTCAGCGCAAACCATGCACCTATCTAGCGGCAAGATTAGCACCATCTCCAATTGGAACGAAACGAGCTTCCACTTGAGCCTCATCACCTAGGAGTATCATCGGGTGCGTCCAAGACGTTTTTGGGCCTATGGAACACTAGGCACAAACTGCGCACCTATCTTGTGTCAAGATTAGCACTATCTCCAAACAGAATCAAACGAGCTTCCACTTGAGCCTTGTCACCTAGGAGTACCACCGGGTGTGTTCAAAACAATTTTTAAGCCTATGGTACGTTCAGTGCAAACCATGTGCCTATCTTGCGGCAAGATTAGCACCATCTCCAAACGGAACAAAACGAGCTTCCACTTGAGCCTCGTCACCTAGGAGTACCATTGGGTGCATCCAAATCGATTTATGATCATCTGGTACGTTTGGCGTGAACCGTCCAACTATCTTGCACCGACACTAACACTGCCTCCAAATACACTGAAACAAGATTCCACATGACCCACGTAACCTAGGAGTTCCATCGGATGCGTCCAAACTGATTTTCTAGCCTATGGTAGGTTCGACGCAAACCGTGCACCTCGTCAAGATTAGCACTATCTCCAAACAGACCAAAACGAGCTTACACTTGAGCCTCATCACCTTGGAGTTCCATTGGGTGTGTCCAAAACGATTTACAAGCCTATGATATGTTAAGCGTAAACCGTGCACCTATCTTGCTTCAAGTTTAGCACCATCTCCAATCGGACTGTAACGAGCTTCCACATAAGCATCGTCACCTAGGAATACCAACGGGTGCGTCCAAAACGATTTCTGAGCCTGAGGTATGTTTGCGTAGACCATGGAATTATCGTGCATCAACACCAAACCTATCTCCAAACAGACTTAAACGAGATTCCACATGACCCCCAACACCTAGGAGTTCCATTGGGTACGTCCAAAACGATTTTCGAGCCTCTGGTACGTTCTGCGCAAACTGTGCACACATATTGCATCAAGGTTAGCACTATCTCCAAATGGACTAAAACGAGCTTCCACATGACCCACATCACCTAGGAGTTCGATCTAGTGCGTTCAATACGTTTTCCGAGCCTCTAGTACGATTGGCGTAAATCGTGCACCTATACTGCGTCAAGATTTGCACTATCTGCAAACGGACTGAAATGAGCTTACACTTGAGCCTCGTCCTCTAGGAGTACAATCGGGTGCATCCAGAACAATCTTCGAGCCTATGCTACGTTCGGCGCAAACCATGCACCTATATTGCAATGACACCGACACTGTTTCCAAATGAACCGAAACAAGATTCCACGTGACCCACCCACCTAGGAGTTCCATCGGGTGCGTCCAAGATGGTTTTTTGGCTTATGGAACGCTAGGCACAAACTATGCACCTATCTTGTGTCAAGATTAGCACTATCTCCAAACGGACTCAAACGAGCTTCCACTTGAGCCTCGTCACCTAGGAGTACCATCGGGTGCGTCCAAGACGTTTCCGGGCCTATGGAACGCTAGGCACAAACTGTGCACCTATCTTGTGTCAAGATTAACACTATATCCAAACGGACTCAAACAAGCTTCCACTTTAGCCTTGTCACGTAGGAGTACCATCGGATGCGTTCAAAACGATTTCCGGGCCTATGCTACGTTCAGCGCAAACCGTGCACCTATCATGTGGCAAGATTAGCACCATCTCCAAATGGAACGAAACGAGCTTCCACTTGAGCCCCATCACCTAGGAGTATCATCGGGTGCGTCCAAGACGTTTTCGGGCCTATAGAACACTAGGCACAAACTGCACACCTATCTTGTGTCAAGATTAGCACTATCTCCAAACAGAATCAAACGAGCTTCCACTTGAGCCTTGTCACCTAGGAGTACCACCGGGTGTGTCCAAAACAAATTTTGAGCCTATGGTACGTTCAGCGCAAACCGTGTGCCTATCTTGTGGCAAGTTTAGCACCATCTCCAAACGGAACAAAACGAGCTTCCACTTGAGCCTCGTCACCTAGGAGTACCATCGGGTGCGTCCAAATCGATTTATGATCCTGTGGTACGTTTGGCGCGAACCGTCCAACTATCTTGCACCGACACTAACATTGTCTCCAAATACACTGAAACAAGATTCCGCATGACCCACGTCACCTAGGAGTTCCATCGGATGCGTCCAAACCGATTTTCGAGCCTATGGTAGGTTCGACGCAAACCGTGCACCTCGTCAAGATTAGCACTATCCCCAAATAGACCAAAACGAGCTTCCACTTGAGCCTCATCACCTTGGAGTTCCATTGGGTGTGTCCAAAACGATTTACAAGCCTATGGTATGTTTGGCACAAATCGTGCACCTATCTTGCATCAAGTTTAGCACCATCTCCAATCGGACCGTAACGAGCTTCCACATGCGCATCGTCACCTAGGAGTACCATCGGGTGCGTCCAAAACGATTTTCTGAGCCTGTGGTACGTTGGCGTAGACCATGCAATTATCATGCACCAACACTAAACCTATCTCCAAACGGACTTAAACGAGATTCCACATGACCCGCAAAGCGCAAACCGTGCACCTATCTTGCATCAAGTTTAGCACCATCTCCAATCGGACCGTAACGAGCCTCCACATAAGCATCGTCACCTAGGAATACCATCGGGTGCGTCCAAAACGATTTCTGAGCCTGAGGTATGTTGGCGTAGACCATGGAATTATCGTGCATCAACACCAAACCTATCTCCAAACGGACTTAAACGAGATTCCACATGACCCCCAACACCTAGGAGTTCTATTGGGTACGTCCAAAATGATTTTCGAGCCTCTGGTACGTTCTGCGCAAACTGTGCACACATATTGCATCAAGGTTAGCACTATCTCCAAATGGACTAAAACGAGCTTCCACATGACCCACATCACCTAGGAGTTTGATCTAGTGCGTTCAATATGTTTTCCGAGCCTCTAGTACGATTGGCGTAAATCGTGCACCTATACTGCGTCAAGATTTGCACTATCTGCAAACGGACTGAAATGAGCTTACACTTGAGCCTCGTCCTCTAGGAGTACAATCGGGTGCATCCAAAACAATCTTTGAGCCTATGCTACGTTCGGCGCAAACCATGCACCTATATTGCAATGACACCGACACTGTTTCCAAATGAACCGAAACAAGATTCCACGTGACCCACCCACCTAGGAGTTCCATCGGGTGCGTCCAAGATGGTTTTTTGGCTTATGGAACGCTAGGCACAAACTATGCACCTATCTTGTGTCAAGATTAGCACTATCTCCAAACGGACTCAAACGAGCTTCCACTTGAGCCTCGTCACCTAGGAGTACCATCGGGTGCGTCCAAGACGTTTCCGGGCCTATGGAACGCTAGGCACAAACTGTGCACCTATCTTGTGTCAAGATTAACACTATATCCAAACGGACTCAAACAAGCTTCCACTTTAGCCTTGTCACGTAGGAGTACCATCGGATGCGTTCAAAACGATTTCCGGGCCTATGCTACGTTCAGCGCAAACCGTGCACCTATCATGTGGCAAGATTAGCACCATCTCCAAATGGAACGAAACGAGCTTCCACTTGAGCCCCATCACCTAGGAGTATCATCGGGTGCGTCCAAGACGTTTTCGGGCCTATAGAACACTAGGCACAAACTGCAAACCTATCTTGTGTCAAGATTAGCACTATCTCCAAACAGAATCAAACGAGCTTCCACTTGAGCCTTGTCACCTAGGAGTACCACCGGGTGTGTCCAAAACAAAATTTGAGCCTATGGTACGTTCAGCGCAAACCGTGTGCCTATCTTGTGGCAAGTTTAGCACCATCTCCAAACGGAACAAAACGAGCTTCCACTTGAGCCTCGTCACCTAGGAGTACCATCGGGTGCGTCCAAATCGATTTATGATCCTGTGGTACGTTTGGCGCGAACCGTCCAACTATCTTGCACCGACACTAACATTGTCTCCAAATACACTGAAACAAGATTCCGCATGACCCACGTCACCTAGGAGTTCCATCGGATGCGTCCAAACCGATTTTCGAGCCTATGGTAGGTTCGACGCAAACCGTGCACCTCGTCAAGATTAGCACTATCCCCAAATAGACCAAAACGAGCTTCCACTTGAGCCTCATCACCTTGGAGTTCCATTGGGTGTGTCCAAAACGATTTACAAGCCTATGGTATGTTTGGCACAAATCGTGCACCTATCTTGCATCAAGTTTAGCACCATCTCCAATCGGACCGTAACGAGCTTCCACATGCGCATCGTCACCTAGGAGTACCATCGGGTGCGTCCAAAACGATTTCTGAGCCTGTGGTACGTTGGCGTAGACCATGCAATTATCATGCACCAACACTAAACCTATCTCCAAACGGACTTAAACGAGATTCCACATGACCCCCAACACCTAGGAGTTCCATTGGGTACGTCCAAAATGATTTTCGAGCCTCTGGTACGTTCTGCGCAAACTGTGCACATATATTCCGTCAAGGTTAGCACTATCTCCAAACGGACCAAAACGGGCTTCCACATGACCCACATCACCTAGGAGTTCGATCTAGTGCGTTCAATACGTTTTCCGAGCCTTTGGTACGATTGGCGTAAATCGTGCACCTATACTGCGTCAAGATTAGCACTATCTGCAAACGGACTGAAATGAGCTTACACTTGAGCCTCATCCTCTAGGAGTACAATCGGGTGCATCCAAAACAATTTTCGAGCCTATGGTACGTTCGGCGCAAACCGTGCACCAATATTGCAATGACACTGACATTGTTTCCAAATGAACCAAAAGAAGATTCCACATCACCCACCCAGCTAGGGGTTCCATCGGGTGCGTCCAAGATGGTTTTTTGGCTTATGGAATGCTAGGCACAAACTGCGCACCTATCTTGTGTCAAGATTAGCACTATCTCCAAACGGACTCAAACGAGCTTCCACTTGAGCCTTGTCACCTAGGAGTACCACCGGGTGCGTCCAAAATGATTCCTGAGCCTATGCTACGTTCAGCGCAAACCGTCCTCCTATCTTGTGTCAAGATTAGCACTATCTCCAAACGGACTCAAACGAGCTTCCACTTGAGCCTTGTCACCTAGGAGTACCATCGGATGCGTTCAAAACGATTTCTGGGCCTATGCTACGTTCAGCGCAAACCGTGCACCTATCGTGTGGCAAGATTAGCACCATCTCCAAATGGAATGAAATGAGCTTCCACTTGAGCCCCATCACCTAGAAGTATCATCGGGTGCGTCCAAGACGTTTTCAGGCCTATAGAACACTAGGCACAAACTGCGCACCTATCTTGTGTCAAGATTAGCACTATCTCCAAACGGAATCAAACGAGCTTCCACTTGAGCCTTGTCACCTAGGAGTACCACCGGGTGTGTCCAAAACAATTTTCGAGCCTATGGTACGTTCAGCGCAAACCGTGCGCCTATCTTGTGGCAAGATTTGCACCATCTCCAAACGGAACAAAACGAGCTTCCACTTGAGCCTATGGTACGTTCGGCGCAAACCGTGCACCTATATTGCAATGACACTGACACTGTTTCCAAATGAACCGAAAGAAGATTCCACATCACCCGCAGAGCTAGGAGTTCCATCGTGTGCGTCCAAGCTGGTTTTTTGGCTTATGGAACGCTAGGCACAAACTGCGCACATATCTTGTGTCAAGATTAGCACTCTATCCAAACGGACTCAAACGAGCTTCCACTTGAGCCCCACCACCTAGGAGTATCATCGGGTGCGTCCAACATGTTTTCGGGCCTACGGAACAGTAGGTACAAACTGCACACCTATCTTGTGTCAAGATTAGCACTATCTCCAAACGGACTTAAACGAGCTTCCACATGACCCACATCACCTAGGAGTTCGATCTAGTGCGTTCAATACGTTTTCCGAGCCTCTGGTATGATTGGCGTAAATCGTGCACCTATACTGCGTCAAGATTAGCACTATCTGCAAATGGACTGAAATGAGCTTACACTTGAGCCATGTCCTCTAGGAGTACAATCAGGTGCGTCCAAAACAATTTTCGAGCCTATGGTACGTTCGGCGCAAACCGTGCACCTATATTGCAATGACACTGACATTGTTTCCAAATGAACCGAAAGAAGAGTCCACATGACCCACCCCCCTAAGAGTTCCATCGGGTGCGTCCAAGATGGTTTTTTGGCTTATGGAACGCTAGGCACAAACTGCACACCTATCTTGTGTCAAGATTAGCACTATCTCCAAACAGACTCAAATGAGCTTCCACTTGAGCCTCGTCACCTAGGAGTACCATCGAGTGCGTCCAAGACGTTTCCGGGCCTATGGAACGCTAGGCACAAACTGCGCACCTATCTTGTGTCAAGATTAGCACTATCTCCAAACAGACTCAAACGAGCATCCATTGAGCCTTGTCACCTAGGAGTACCATCGGGTGCGTTCAAAATGATTTCCGGGCCTATGCTACGTTCAGCGCAAACCATGCACCTATCTAGCGACAAGATTAGCACCATCTCCAATTGGAACGAAACGAGCTTCCACTTGAGCCTCATCACCTAGGAGTATCATCGGGTGCGTCCAAGACGTTTTCGGGCCTATGGAACACTAGGCACAAACTGCGCACCTATCTTGTGTCAAGATTAGCACTATCTCCAAACGGAATCAAACGAGCTTCCACTTGAGCTCTGTCACCTAGGAGTACCACATGGTGTGTCCAAAACAATTTTCGAGCCTATGGTACGTTCAGCGCAAACCATGCGCCTATCTAGTGGCAAGATTAGCACCATCACCAAATGGAACAAAACGAGCTTCCACTTGAGCCTCGTCACCTAGGAGTACCATCAGGTGCGTCCATATCGATTTATGATCGTGTGGTACGTTTGGCGCGAACCGTCCAACTATCTTGCACCGACACTAACACTGTCTCCAAATACACTAAAGCAAGATTCCACATGACCCACATCACCGAGGAGTTCCATCAGATGCGTCCAAACCGATTTTCGAGCCTATGGTAGGTTCGACGCAAACCGTGCACCTCGTCAAGATTAGCACTATCTCCAAACAGACCAAAACGAGCTTCCACTTGAGCCTCATCACCTTGGAGTTCCATTGGGTGTGTCCAAAACGATTTACAAGCCTATGGTATGTTTGGCGCAAACCGTGCACCTATCTTGCATCAAGTTTAGCACCATCTCCAATCGGACCGTAACGAGCTTCCACATGCGCATCATCACCTAGGAGTACCATCGGGTGCGTCCAAAACGATTTCTGAGCCTGTGGTACGTTGGCGTAGACCATGCAATTATCATGCACCAACACTAAACCTATCTCCAAACGGACTTAAATGAGATTCCACATGACCCCCAACACCTAGGAGTTCCATTGGGTACGTCCAAAATGATTTTCGAGCCTCTGGTACGTTCTGCGCAAACTGTGCACATATATTCCGTCAAGGTTAGCACTATCTCCAAACGGACCAAAACGGGCTTCCACATGACCCACATCACCTAGGAGTTCGATCTAGTGCGTTCAATACGTTTTTCGAGCCTTTGGTACGATTGGCGTAAATCGTGCACCTATACTGCGTCAAGATTAGCACTATCTGCAAACGGACTGAAATGAGCTTACACTTGAGCCTCATCCTCTAGGAGTACAATCGGGTGCATCCAAAACAATTTTCGAGCCTATGGTACGTTCGGCGCAAACCGTGCACCAATATTGCAATGACACTGACATTGTTTCCAAATGAACCAAAAGAAGATTCCACATCACCCACCCAGCTAGGGGTTCCATCGGGTGCGTCCAAGATGGTTTTTTGGCTTATGGAACGCTAGGCACAAACTGCGCACCTATCTTGTGTCAAGATTAGCACTATCTCCAAACGGACTCAAACGAGCTTCCACTTGAGCCTTGTCACCTAGGAGTACCACCAGGTGCGTCCAAAATGATTCCTGAGCCTATGCTACGTTCAGCGCAAACCGTCCTCCTATCTTGTGTCAAGATTAGCACTATCTCCAAACGGACTCAAACGAGCTTCCACTTGAGCCTTGTCACCTAGGAGTACCATCGGATGCGTTCAAAACGATTTCTGGGCCTATGCTACGTTCAGCGCAAACCGTGCACCTATCGTGTGGCAAGATTAGCACCATCTCCAAATGGAATGAAATGAGCTTCCACTTGAGCCCCATCACCTAGAAGTATCATCGGGTGCGTCCAAGACGTTTTCAGGCCTATAGAACACTAGGCACAAACTGCGCACCTATCTTGTGTCAAGATTAGCACTATCTCCAAACGGAATCAAACGAGCTTCCACTTGAGCCTTGTCACCTAGGAGTACCACCGGGTGTGTCCAAAACAATTTTCGAGCCTATGGTACGTTCAGCGCAAACCGTGCGCCTATCTTGTGGCAAGATTTGCACCATCTCCAAACGGAACAAAAACGAGCTTCCACTTGAGCCTATGGTACGTTCGGCGCAAACCGTGCACCTATATTGCAATGACACTGACACTGTTTCCAAATGAACCGAAAGAAGATTCCACATCACCCGCAGAGCTAGGAGTTCCATCGTGTGCGTCCAAGCTGGTTTTTTGGCTTATGGAACGCTAGGCACAAACTGCGCACATATCTTGTGTCAAGATTAGCACTCTATCCAAACGGACTCAAACGAGCTTCCACTTGAGCCCCACCACCTAGGAGTATCATCGGGTGCGTCCAACATGTTTTCGGGCCTACGGAACAGTAGGTACAAACTGCACACCTATCTTGTGTCAAGATTAGCACTATCCCCAAACGGACTCAAACGAGCTTCCACATGACCCACATCACCTAGGAGTTCGATCTAGTGCGTTCAATACGTTTTCCGAGCCTCTGGTACGATTGGCGTAAATCGTGCACCTATACTGCGTCAAGATTAGCACTATCTGCAAATGGACTGAAATGAGCTTACACTTGAGCCATGTCCTCTAGGAGTACAATCAGGTGCGTCCAAAACAATTTTCGAGCCTATGGTACGTTCGGCGCAAACCGTGCACCTATATTGCAATGACACTGACATTGTTTCCAAATGAACCGAAAGAAGAGTCCACATGACCCACCCCCCTAAGAGTTCCATCGGGTGCGTCCAAGATGGTTTTTTGGCTTATGGAATGCTAGGCACAAACTGCACACCTATCTTGTGTCAAGATTAGCACTATCTCCAAACAGACTCAAATGAGCTTCCACTTGAGCCTCGTCACCTAGGAGTACCATCGAGTGCGTCCAAGACGTTTCCGGGCCTATGGAACGCTAGGCACAAACTGCGCACCTATCTTGTGTCAAGATTAGCACTATCTCCAAACAGACTCAAACGAGCATCCATTGAGCCTTGTCACCTAGGAGTACCATCGGGTGCGTTCAAAATGATTTCCGGGCCTATGCTACGTTCAGCGCAAACCATGCACCTATCTAGCGGCAAGATTAGCACCATCTCCAATTGGAACGAAACGAGCTTCCACTTGAGCCTCATCACCTAGGAGTATCATCGGGTGTGTCCAAGACGTTTTCGGGCCTATGGAACACTAGGCACAAACTGCGCACACTATCTTGTGTCAAGATTAGCACTATCTCAAACGGAATCAAACGAGCTTCCACTTGAGCTCTGTCACCTAGGAGTACCACATGGTGTGTCCAAAACAATTTTCGAGCCTATGGTACGTTCAGCGCAAACCATGCGCCTATCTAGTGGCAAGATTAGCACCATCACCAAACGGAACACAACGAGCTTCCACTTAAGCCTCGTCACCTAGGAGTACCATCAGGTGCGTCCATATCGATTTATGATCGTGTGGTACGTTTGGCGCGAACCGTCCAACTATCTTGCACCGACACTAACACTGTCTCCAATACACTAAAGCAGATTCCACATGACCACATCACGAGGGAGTCCATCAGATGCGTCCAAACGATTTTTCGAGGCCTATGGTAGGTTCGACGCAAACCGTGCACCTCGTCAAGATTAGCACTATCTCCAAACACACCAAAACGAGCTTCCACTTGAGCCTCTCACCTTGGAGTTTCCATAGAGTGTGTCCAAAACGATTTTACAAGCCTATGGTATGTTTGGCGCAAACCGTGCACCTATCTTGCATCAAGTTTAGCACCATCTCCAATCGGACCGTAACGAGCTTCCACATGCGCATCGTCACCTAGGAGTACCATCGGGTGCGTCCAAAACAATTTCTGAGCCTGTGGTACGTTGGCGCAGACCATGCAATTACCATGCACCAACACTAAACCTATCTCAAACGGACCTTAAACGAGATTCCACATGACCCCAACACCTAGGAGTTTCCATTGGGTACGTCCCAAAATGATTTTCGAGCCTCTGGCGTTCTGCGCAAACTGTGCACATATTATTCCGTCAAGGTTAGCACTATCTCCAAACGGACCAAAACGAGCTTCCACATGGCCCACATCACCTAGGAGTCCGATTTAGTGCGTTCAATACGTTTTCTGAGCTTTGGTAGCATTGGCGTAAAATCGTGCACCTATACTGCGTCAAGATTAGCACTATCTGCAAACGGACTGAAATGAGCTTACACTTGAGCCTCATCCTCTAGGAGTACAATCGGGTGCATCCAAAATAATTTTCGAGCCTATGGTACGTTCGGCGCAAACCGTGCACCCATATTGCAATGACACTGACATTGTTTCCAAATGAACCAAAAGAAGATTCCACATCACCCACCCAGCTAGGAGTTCCATCGGGTGCATCCAAGATGGTTTTTTGGCTTATGGAATGCTAGGCACAAACTGCGCACCTATCTTGTGTCAAGATTAGCACTATCTCCAAATGGACTCAAACGAGCTTCCACTTGAGCCTTGTCACCTAGGAGTACCACC
>CM036226.1:36729426-36764539 GCA_020631735.1 Saccharum officinarum
ACTAACACTGTCTCCAAATAAACTGAAACAAGATTTCAGATGACTCACGTTACCTAGGAGTTCAATCGGATGTGTCCAAACTGATTTCCGAGCCTATGGTTAGGTTCGGTGCAACCCGTACACCTCGTCAAGATTAGCACTATCTCGAACGGACCAAAACGAGCTTCCACTTGAGCCTCGTCACCTAGGATTCCATTGGGTGTTCCAAAATGATTTCCAAGCCTATGGTATGTTTGGTGCAAACCGTGCACCTATCCTACATCAAGTTTAGCACCATCTCCAATCGGACCGAAACGAGCTTCCACTTGAGCCTCGTCATCCAGGAGTACCATCGGGTGCGTCCAAATCGATTTCAGGGCGTATGGTACGATTAGTGTGAACCGTCCAACTACCTTGCACCGACACTAACACTATCTCCAAATAGACTGAAACAAGATTCCACATGACTCACGTCACCTAGGAGTTCCATCGGATGCGTCGAAACTGATTTCCGAACCTATGGTAGGTTCGACGCAACCCGTGCACCTCGTCAAGATTAGCACTACTCCAAACAAACCAAAACGAGCTTTCGCTTGAGCCTCGTCACCTAGGAGTTCCATTGTTTGTGTCCAAAATGATTTCCAAGCCTATGGTATGTTTGGTGCAAACCGTGCACCTATCTTGCATCAAGTTTAGCACCATCTCCAATCAGACCGTAACGAGCTTCCACTTGATCATCGTCACCTAGGAGTACCATCGGGTGCGTCCATATCGATTTTAGAGTGTATGGTACGATTGGTGCGAGCCGTCCAACTATCTTGCACCGGCACTACACTGTCTCCAAATAGACTGAAACAAGATTCCACATGACCCACGTCACCTAGGAGTTCCATCAGATGCATCTAAACCAATTTCCGTGCCTATGGTAGGTTCCGCGCAACCCATGCACCTCGTCAAGATTAGCACTATCTCCAAACGGATCAAAACAAGCTTCCACTTCAGCCTCGTCACCTATGAGTTCCATGGGGTGTCCAAAACGATTTCCAAGCCTATGGTATGTTTGGCGCAAACCGTGCACCTATCTTGCATCAACTTTAGCACCATCTCCAATCGGAACGTAATGAGCTTCCACTTGAGCATCGTCACCTAGGAGTACCATCGGGTGAGTCCAAAATGATTTATGTGCCTGTGGAATATTTGGTGAAGACCGTGCAATTATCTTGCACCGACACTAAACCTATCTCCAAACGGACTTAAACGAGATTCCACATGGCCCCCGAGAAATAGGAGTTCCATTAGGTGCGTCCAAAATGATTCTCGAGCCTCTGGTACGTTCTGCGCAAACCGTGCACCTATATTGCAGAAAGATTAGCACCATCTCCAAACAGAATGAAACAAGGTTCCACTTGAGCCTCGTCACCTAGGAGTACCATCTGGTGCGTCCAAATCGATTTTTGAGCGTATTGTACGTTTGGCGTGAACCGTCCAACTATCTTGCACCGACACTAACACTGTCTCCAAATAGACTGGAACAAGATTCCACCCAACCCACGTCACCTCGGAGTTCCATCGGATGCATCCAAACCGATTTCTGAGCCTATGGTAGGTTCGGCGCAACCCGTGGACCTCGTCAAGACTAGCACTATCTCCAAACGGACCAAAACGAGCTTCCACATGACCCACATCACCTAGGAGTTCCATCTAGAGCGTTCAACATGTTTTCCGAGCCTATGGTACGTCTGGCGCAAACCGTGCACCTATATTGCAACGACACTGACAGTGTTTCCAAATGTACCGAAACAAGATTCCACATGACCCACTCACCTAGGAGTTCCATCGGGTGCGTCCGAGATGATTTTCGAGCCTACGAAACGCTAGGCACAAACTGTGCACCTATCTTGTGTCAAGATTAGCACTATCTCCAAACGGACTCAAACGAGCTTCCACTTGAGCCTTGTCACATAGGAGTACCATAGGGTTAGTCCAAAATGATTTCCGAGCCTATGGTACATTCAGTGCAAACCGTGCACCTATCTTGCAGCAAGATTAGCACCATCTCCAATCGGAACGAAATGACCTTCCACATGAGCCTCATCACCTAGGAGTACCATCGGGTGCGTCCAAATCGATTTCTGAGCGTATGGTACATTTGGCGCGAACCGTCCAACTATCTTGCACCGACACTAACACTGTCTCCAAATAGACTGGAACAAGATTCCACATGACCCACGTCACCTGGGACTTCCATCGGACACGTCCAAACCGATTTCCAATCCTATGGCAGGTTCGGCGCAACCCGTGCACCTCGTCAAGATTAGCACTATCTCCAAATGGACCAAAACGAGCTTCCACTTGAGCCTCGTCACCTAGGAGTTTCATTGGGCATGTCCAAAACGATTTCTAAGCCTATGGTATGTTTGGCACAAACCGTGCATCTATCTTGCATAAATTTTAGCACCATCTCCAATCAGACCGTAACGAGCTTCCACTTGAGCATCGCCACCTAGGAGTACCATCGGGTGCATCCAAAACGATTTCTAGGCCTATGGTATGTTTGGCGCAGGCCGTGCAATTATCTTGCAGCGACACTAAACTTGTCTCTAAACAGACTTAAACGAGGTTGCACATAACCCTCGACACCTAGGAGTTCCATTGGGTGTGTCCAAAATAATTTTCGAGCCTCTAGTACGTTCTGTGCAAACCGTGCACATTTCTTGTGTCAAGGTTACCACTATCTCCAAACAGACCAAAACGAGCTTCCACATGACCCACATCACCTAGGAGTTCCACCTAGTGGGTTCTATACGTTTTTTGAGCCTATGGTACGTTTGGCGTAAACCGTGCACCTATATTGCGTTAAGATAAGCACTATCTGCAAACGAACTGAAACAAGCTTCCACTTGAGCCTCGTCCCCTAGGAGTACCATCGGGTGCATCCAAAACAATTTTCGAGCCTATGGTACGTTCGGCACAAACCGTGCACCTATATTGCAACGACACTGAAACTATTTCCAAATGAACCGAAACAAGATTCCACATGACCTACTGACCTAGGGTTTCCATTGGGTGCGTCCAAGACGATTTCGGGGCCTATGGAATGCTTGGCACAAACTGTGCACCTATCTTGTTTCAGATTAGCACTATCTCAAACGGACACAAACGAGGTTCCACTTGAGCCTTGTCACCTAGGAGTACCACCGGGTGTGTCCAAAATGATTTCTGAGCCTATGGTACGTTCAGCGCAAGCCGTGCACCTATCTTGCATCAAGATTAGCACCATCTCCAAACAGAACAAAACCAGCTTCCACTTGAGCGTCGTCACCTAGGAGTACCATCGGGTCGTCCAAAACGATGTCTGATCCTATGGTATGTTTGGTGCAGACAGTGCAATTATCTTGCACCGACACTAAACCTGTCTCTAAACGGACTTAATCCAGATTCCACATAACCCCCGACACCTGGGACTTCCATTGGGTGCGTCCAAAATGATTTTTGATTCTCTAGTATGTTCTGCGCAAACCGTGCACATTTCTTGTGTCAAGGTTAGCACTATCTCCAAACGGACGAAAACGAGCTTCCGCATGACCCACATCACCTACGAGTTCCATCTAGTGCGTTCAATGCGTTTTCCGAGCCTATGGTACGTTTGGCGCAAACCATGCACCTATATTGTGTCAAGATTAGCACTACCTGCAAATGGACTGAAACGAGCTTACACTTAAGCCTCATCCCCTAGGAGTACCATCGGGTGCATCCAAAACAATTTTTGAGCCTATGGTATGTTCGGCGCAAACCGTGCACCTATATAGCAACGACACTGACACTGTTTCCAAATGAAGCGAAACAAGATTCCACATGACCCACACACCTAGGAGTTCCATCGGGTGCATCCAAGACGATTTACGGGCCTTTGGAACGCTAGGCACAAACTGTGCACCTATCTTGTGTCAAGATTAGCACTATCTCCAAATGCACTCAAACGAGCTTCCACTTGAGCCTTGTCACCTAGGAGTACCACCAGGTGCGTCCAAAATGATTTCTGAGCCTATGGTACATTCAGCGCGAATCATGCACCTATGTTGCGGCAAGATTAGCACCATCTCCAAACGGTACGAAACGAGCTTCCACTTGAGCCTCATGACCTAGGAGTACCATCTGGTGCGTCCAAATCGATTTTTGAGCGTATTGTACGTTTGGCGTGAACCGTCCAACTATCTTGCACCGACACTAACACTGTCTCCAAATAGACTGGAACAAGATTCCACCCAACCCACGTCACCTCGGAGTTCCATCGGATGCATCCAAACCAATTTCTGAGCCTATGGTAGGTTCGGCGCAACCCGTGGACCTCGTCAAGACTAGCACTATCTACAAACGGACCAAAATGAGCTTCCACATGACCCACATCACCTAGGAGTTCTATCTAGAGCGTTCAACACGTTTTCCGAGCCTATGGTACGTCTGGCGCAAACCGTGCACCTATATTGCAACGACACTGACAGTGTTTCCAAATGTACCGAAACAAGATTCCACATGACCCACTCACCTAGGAGCTCCATCGGGTGCGTCCGAGATGATTTTCGAGCCTACGAAACGCTAGGCACAAACTGCGCACCTATCTTGTCTCAAGATTAGCACTATCTCCAAACGGACTCAAACGAGCTTCCACTTGAGCCTTGTCACATAGGAGTACCATAGGGTTAGTCCAAAATGATTTCCGAGCCTATGGTACATTCAGTGCAAACCATGCACCTATCTTGCAGCAAGATTAGCACCATCTCCAATCGGAACGAAATGACCTTCCACATGAGCCTCATCACCTAGGAGTATCATCGGGTGTGTCCAAATCGATTTATGAGCGTATGGTACGTTTGGCGCGAACCGTCCAACTATCTTGCACCGACACTAACACTGTCTCCAAATAGACTGGAACAAGATTCCACATGACCCACGTCACCTCAGAGTTCCATCGGACGCGTCCAAACCGATTTCCGATCCTATGGCAGGTTCGGCGCAACCCGTGCACCTCGTCAAGATTAGCACTATCTCCAAATGGACCAAAACGAGCTTCCACTTGAGCCTCGTCACCTAGGAGTTTCATTGGGCGTGACCAAAATGATTTCCAAGCCTATGGTATGTTTGGCACAAACCGTGCATCTATCTTGCACAAATTTTAGCACCATCTCCAATCAGACCGTAACGAGCTTCCACTTGAGCATCGCCACCTAGGAGTACCATCGGGTGCATCCAAAACAATTTCTAGGCCTATGGTATGTTTGGCGCAGGCCGTGCAATTATCTTGCAGCGACACTAAACTTGTCTCTAAACAGACTTAAACGAGATTGCACATAACCCCCGACACCTAGGAGTTCCATTGGGTGTGTCCAAAATGATTTTCGAGCCTCTAGTACGTTCTGTGCAAACCATGCACATTTCTTGTGTCAAGGTTACCACTATCTCCAAACAGACCAAAACGAGCTTCCACATGACCCACATCACCTAGGAGTTCCACCTAGTGGGTTCTATACGTTTTTTGAGCCTATGGGACGTTTGGCGCAAACCGTGCACCTATATTGCGTCAAGATTAGCACTATCTGCAAACGGACTAAAACAAGCTTCCACTTGAGCCTCGTCCCCTAGGAGTACCATCGGGTGCATCCAAAACAATTTTCGAGTCTATGGTACGTTCGGCGCAAACCGTGCACCTATATTGCAACGACACTGACACAGTTTCCAAATGAATCGAAACAAGATTCCACATGACCCACTCACCTATGAGTTCCATCGGGTGCGTCCAAGATGATTTTCGGGCCTATGAAACGCTAGGCACAAAGTACGCACCTATCTTGTGTCAAGATTAGCACTATCTCCAAACGGACTCAAACGAGCTTCTACTTGAGCCTTGTCACCTAGGAGTACCATTGGGTGTGTCCAAAACGATTTCCGAGCCTATGGTATGTTTGGCGCAAACCGTGCACCTGTCTTGCACCAAGTTTAGCACCATCTCCAATCAGACCGTAACGAGCTTCCACTTTAGCATCACCACCTAGGAGTACCATCGGGTGCATCCAAAATGATTTCTGAGCCTTTGGTATGTCTAGCGCAGGTCATGCAATTATCTTGCACCGACACTAACACTATCTCCAAATAGACTGAAACAAGATTCCACATTACCGACGTCACCTCGGAGTTCCATCGGATGCGTCCAAACTGATTTCCGAGCCTATGGTAGGTTCGGCGCAATCCATGCACCTCGTTAAGATTAGCACTATCTTCAAATGGACCAAAACGAGCCTCCACTTGAGCCTCATCGCCTAGGAGTTCCATTGGGTGTGTCCAAAACGATTTCCAAGCCTATGGTATGTTTGGTGCAAACCGTGCACCTATCTTGCACCAAGTTTAGCACCATCTCCAATCAGGCCGTAACGAGCTTCCACTTGAGCATCGCCACCTAGGAGTACCATCAGGTGCATCCAAAATGATTTCTAAGCCTATGGTGATAGAGCTGGAGTACCCGATCTTTCAGTGAGTGGAGGATAACTACGATTTGGTGGGGGTCGACCCTCGTGATCCGACTACGACGAACAAGTCCGTGGCGCCTTAGCAATCGCTGAACCAACTCCCGATGGTTATTGACCTTGCTGGTGCGAGATCAACCTGATCACGAAGATCAATTCCTGCAGGCAATCGAAGAACAAGCAAGAATTTGAGGCGAGCAACCCTGAATATTACTCGAAGGTGGGGTTCTGAATTACACGAAGACGAAGCTTCGAAAGTAGCAATGGCTAACTTAAGCAAAACAAAACCCAAGCCAAAGAGGGGGCGCAGCCCCTGGCTAAATAGGGGGAGAAGGGAGGAAGGAGGACGCCCAGCCTGCCCACAAGGTAGGGAATAGGCGCCCAAACAGCCACACACCATCTCCTTGATCCCCTTTCCTGATTTAGGTGGCGCAGCACCTTCCTGGTTATTTCTTGACAAAACTAAAAACACATAGGTGGCGCAACACCTAGACATTATTCTGGGCAGGTTCATCATGAGCATAGATGGCGCATGCACTTAGGAAACTTCTGGTCCTTCATTCTTCAAAATCATCACGAAGTTTAATTCACGTGCACGAGCTCGAGTGAGTGGTCCTGGTGGCGCCTGTGCTGGTTCAGTTGGAGTAGCCATTCCCGTGTCGGGGTTGATGTCCTCATCATCCTCCCCTTCTTGAATCGAAGTCGTCCTCGACGGTAGCTCCTCAGCCTCGCCCGCATATGGTTTCAAATCTACAACATTAAAACTAGAGGAAACACCATAGTCTGCAGGCAGGTCAAGTATATAAGCATTATCATTGATTTTCTTTAACACCTTGAAGGGACCAGAAGCACGGGGCATCAGCTTAGACCTGCGCAAACTAGGAAAGCGATCCTTGCGCAAATGCAACCAAACCAAGTCACCAGGTTCAAAAGTTACAAGTTTACGTCCTTTACTACCAACAGCCTGATTTTTAGCATTAGTGTGCGCAATGTTCTGCTGTGTTTGCTCATGGATGTCCAACATTTGTTTAACACGTGCGACAACATCGACATGTGGGGTGTCCAAAGGGTCAAAGGACAACAAGTCAATTGGCGCCCGTGGAATGTAACCATAGACAACCTGAAAAGGGCACATTTTCGTGGAGGAATGTGTAGCACGATTGTAAGCAAACTCGACATGGGGCAAACAATCCTCCCAAAGTTTCAGATTCTTATCTAACACAGCCCTAAGCATGGTAGATAAGGTTCTGTTCACAACCTCAGTTTGCCCATCTGTTTGTGGGTGACAAGTGGTGCTGAAAAGCAATTTAGTTCCTAGTTTATTCCAAAGAGATCTCCAAAAATGACTTAGGAACTTAGCATCGTGATCTGAGACTATTGTATTTGGAACACCATGTAAACGAATAATATCGCGAAAGAACAACTCAGCAACGCTGCTAGTATCATCAGTTTTATGACATGGTATGAAGTGAGCCATTTTAGTGAATCGATCAACAACCACAAAGATACTATCCCTCCCCTTCTTAGTTCGAGGTAAGCCCAAAACAAAATCCATAGAAATATCTAGCCAAGGAGAAGTAGGGACAGGTAACGGCATATACAAACCGTGGTTGTTCAGGTGTGACTTAGCTTTCTGGCACGTGGTGCAGCGTGCAACAAAACGCTCCACGTCGCGGCGCATCTGGGGCCAAAAAAAATGCGCGGCCAAAATCTCCTGTGTCTTGTAAACGCCAAAGTGTCCCATGAGGCCGCCACCATGCGCTTCCTGCAACAGCAAAAGACGAACCGAGCTTGCGGGAATACATAGCTTGTTAGCGCGGAACAAAAACCCATCAGTTACATGGAATTTACCCCATGGTTTACCATCCTTGCAATGCAGCATGATGTCCTTAAAGCCAGGATCATCGGCGTATTGTTCTTTCACAGTTTGTAAACCAAAAATTTTAAAGTCTAACTGGGACAGCATGGTGTATCTACGCGACAAAGCATCAGCAATAATGTTGTCTTTCCCGTTCTTGTGTTTGATGATGTAAGGAAAAGACTCTATGAATTCGACCCACTTAGCATGTCGACGGTTCAGATTAGTTTGGCTACGAATATGTTTTAATGCCTCATGATCAGAATGAATTATAAACTCGCGAGGCCAAAGATAGTGCTGCCATGTTTGAAGTGTGCGAACCAAAGCGAAAAGCTCCTTATCATAAGTTGAATAATTCAGACTAGGACCGCTTAATTTTTCGCTAAAGTAAGCAACTGGCTTGCCCTCTTGCAGCAAAACACCGCCTAAGCCAATACCACTAGCATCGCATTCAAGTTCAAACATCTTATTGAAATCAGGTAGCTGTAGTAAGGGGGCATGTGTCAACTTATCTTTTAGAATGGTGAATGCCTCATCCTGTGCCGCACCCCAGGAGAAAGGAACGCCCTTCTTGGTGAGTTCATGCAACGGGGTGGCAATGGAGCTGAAGTCACGCATGAACCGTCGGTAGAAACCTGCAAGCCCAAGAAAACTCCGAATCTGTGTAACCGTCGTCGGCATGGGCTAGCTCTGGATGGCGTCAATCTTGCTGCTGTCCACTTCAATGCCCTGCGGAGTAACAACATAGCCAAGAAACGAAACACGTTGTGTGCAGAAGTCGCACTTATCCAAGTTACCAAACAAACGGGCAGCGCGCAAAGCATCAAAAACAGCATGCAAATGTTCCAAATGCTCTTTTGCTGCGATGCTCACGCCACCAAATGGATGCGAAATCTGTAAACTCACTAGTAGCAGCCCTAACTTGAGATTGTGCAGGAACATCATGACAATGAAATTTCTGATCTACCGCAAGTTCCCAATCAAGATACGCACCCGGATCATATTTGCCATTAAATGAAGGAATCGTGAACTTAATCTTAGTAAATGAGTCGTTTCGATTACGTACCACGCGCTCACCACGGCGGTTGCGGTGGCGCCCTCCATGGCGGTCCAGGTCGTCGATCTCGGTATCGCCACCATAATCAAATTCCGCACGTTGATCAGCAAGTTGTTGTACCAACTCATCAAGGCGTGTAGTGAGCGTGGCAAGGCTGGTGGCGTGGGCAGCTTGTGCTTGCTGCATCTCCGTGAGCGTAGCATTTGTGGCCATTTGAGCATCCTGAAATTGACCCACTTGCTCGTTGGTAATCCTAATCTCCTCTGCCAAGCCCTCCACGTGCTCGTTCATCTTGCGATTGAAGTGGTGAATGATGCCTTTAGTGCGTGGGGACTGAGGCATGGCGTCCTGATCAGCTGGCTCCCCTGTCATTGTTAGTGGAAAAACAACGAACACGAAAACAAGTATTTGTCCTAAAGCTAATAGGAAGTGGTGCTGATCAAGGCACTCAAACTAAAGCTGTTATCAAACTCTTACCCGTTCTTACCAAGCTCGTAGGGGTGACTTGCAACCAGCGGTACAACCTTCCAAAGATTGAATGGAGCGATTGCCAGAGGACACAGAGCTTGATCGCTGTAGAAAATTTGTGGAGCTATGGGAAGGCTTCAATTTGTAGCAAGGAGTAGCACAAGCATTCAGCAAAGGCAAAGTTGAATAATCACTCAAAGCTGGTGTTGTGCTGGTCCTAGGCTAGACCGTACTAGAGACGTGAGCCCACGCACAAAGATAGACACAGAATTGCAAGAACAAAGAGTAAAAGACAGCGAGTACACACCCTTGGCATCTCTTGTTGTTTTTTGTTTATTTTTTTGTGTGCGGCTCTTTTTGCACCTTTTGCCTTTTTTTTTTGGTGCGGCTCTTGTTTTTTTGTTGTTTTATGCACCGCTGGCCTTTTCAGTTTGATGACACTACCAACACGTTGCACAACTCAAAAGGAAAACAAAAGGAAATCAGGAACTCTTTCCTTTCATGTAGCCACAGACTGCCTGATCTCGCACGATCTCCTGTGATACGGCCAAAATGAATCTCAAGGCAAGTGAGTATCCGTTGGAAAGGGCACGAAATATGCTTTCCAAATTGTACCTAAACTTCCCAAACGGACTACGGATGCAACAGCTAATGCCTGTGTCCTTGTCGAGATAAATCAAGACCCGAAATAAATTACTTTCCTTTTGTAGGTGGGAAAATGGCGTGCACAAGGGGGTCTATGACGTGGGAAAGATTACAGGAGCATGGAGGACAAAGGAACAGGAGGATCAAGTGCAAAGATGTGAACTAATACGTGACAGGAACTCAAAACTCTAATGGACTAGACGCCAAGACCAGCAACACGACACAGCGATGCAACCAAAAACTCAACAAAGCAATAAACTGAATGAAAGATGCAAAGGCTCAAAAGGTCTTGGACAGTGGTTCTAACCTGAAACGTTTTTTTTGTTGGCTTTTCTGGTGGACGATAGGACGATGAACAAAACTACAAATAAAGGGGATAGATCTCACCGAGCAACCTGAAAGCTGATACCACTTGATAGAGCTGGAGTACCCGATCTTTCGGTGAGTGGAGGATAACTACGATTTGGTGGGGGTCGACCCTCGCGATCCGACTACGACGAACAAGTCCGTGGCGCCTTAGCAATCGCTGAACCAACTCCCGATGGTTATTGACCTTGCTGGTGCGAGATCAACCTGATCACGAAGATCAATTCCTGCAGGCAATCGAAGAACAAGCAAGAATTTGAGGCGAGCAACCCTGAATATTACTCGAAGGTGGGGTTCTGAATTACACGAAGACGAAGCTTCGGAAGTAGCAATGGCTAACTTAAGCAAAACAAAACCTAAGCCAAAGAGGGGGCGCAGCCCCTGGCTAAATAGGGGGAGAAGGGAGGAAGGAGGACGCCCAGCCTGCCCACAAGGTAGGGAATAGGCGCCCAAACAGCCACACACCATCTCCTTGATCCCCTTTCCTGATTTAGGTGGCGCAGCACCTTCCTGGTTATTTCTTGCCAAAACTAAAAACACATAGGTGGCGCAACACCTAGACATTATTCTGGGCAGGTTCATCATGAGCATAGATGGCGCATGCACTTAGGAAACTTCTGGTCCTTCATTCTTCAAAATCATCACGAAGTTTAATTCACGTGCACGAGCTCGAGTGAGTGGTCCTGGTGGCGCCTGTGCTGGTTTAGTTGGAGTAGCCATTCCCGTGTCGGGGTTGATGTCCTCATCATATGGTATATTTGGCGCAGGCCGTGCAATTATCTTGCACCGACACTAAACTTGTCTCTAAACGGACTTAAACGAGATTCCACATAACCCGTGACACCTAGGAGTTCCATTGGGTGCGTCCAAAATGATTTCCGAGCATATGGTACGTTCTGCGCAAACTGTACACATTTCTTGTGTCAAGGTTAGCACCATCTCTAAACAGACCAAAACGAACTTCCACATGACTCATATCACCTAGGAGTTCCACCTAGTGCCTTCAATACATTTTTTGAGCCTATGGTACGTTTGGCACAAACCGTGCACCTATATTGCGTCAAGATTAGCACTATCTGCAATACGGACTGAAACGATCTTCCACTTGAGCCTTGTCCCCTAGGAGTATCATCGGGTGCATCCAAAACAATTTTTGAGCCTATGGTACGTTCGGCGCAAACCGTGTACCTATATTGCAATGACACTGACACTGTTTCCAAATGAACCGAAATAAGATTCCACATGACCTACTCACCAAGGAGTTCCATCGGGTGCATCCAAGACGATTTTTGGGCCTATGGAATGCTAGGCACAAACTGCACACCTCTCTTGTGTCAAGATTAGCACTATCTCCAAACAGACTCAAACAAGCTTCTACTTGAGCCTTGTCACCTAGGAGTACCACCGGGTGCGTCCAAAACAATTTCCGAGCCTATGGTACGTTCAGTGCAAACCGTGCACATATCTTGCGGCAAGGTTAGCACCATCTCCAAATGAAACAAAACGAGCTTTCAATTGAGCCTCGTCACCTAGGAGTACCATCGGGTGCGTCCAAATCAATTTCTGAGTGTATGGTCCATTTGGCGGGAACCGTCCAACTATCTTGCACAGACACTAACACTGTCTCCAAATAGACTGAAAGAAGATTACACATGACCCACGTCACCTCGGAGTTCCATCGGATGCGTCCAAACCATTTTCCAAGCCTATGGTAGGTTCGGCGCAATCCGTGCACCTTGTCAAGATTTGCACTATCTCTAAACGGACCAAAACGAGCTTCCACTTGAGCCTCGTCACCTAAGAGTTCTATTGGGTGTGTCCAAAATGATTTCTATGCCTATGGTACGTTTGGCGCAAACCGTGCACCTGACTTGCACCAAGTTTAGCACCATCTCCAATCAGACCGTAACGAGCTTCTACTTGAGCATCGCCAACTAGGAGTACCTTCGGCTGCGTCCAAAACAATTTCTGAGCCTTTGGTATGTCTGGCGCAGGCCGTGCAATTATCTTACACCGACACTAAACCTGTCTCTAAACGGACTTAAACGAGATTCCACATAACCCCCAACACCTAGGAGTTCCATTGGGTCCGTCCAAAACGATTTTCGAGCCTCTGGTATGTTCTGCCCAAACCGTGCACATTTCTTATGTCAAGGTTAGGACTATCTCCAATTGGACCAAAATGAGCTTCCACATGACCGACATCACCTAGGAGTTCCACCTAGTGCATTCTATACGTTTTTCGAGCCTATGGTACGTTTGTCGCAAACCGTGTACTTATATTGCGTCAAGATTAGCACTATCTACAAACAGACTAAAACGAGCTTCCACTTGAGCCTCGTCCCCTAGGAGTACCATCGGGTGCATCCAAAACAATTTTCGAGTCTATGGTACGTTCGGCGCAAACCGTGCACCCATATTGCAACAACACTGACACTGTTTCCAAATGAATCGAAACAAGATTCCACATGACCCACTAACCTAGGAATTCCATCGGGTGTGTCTAAGATGATTTCTGGGCCTATGGAACACTATGCACAAACTATGCACCTATCCTGTGTCAAGATTAGCACTATCTCCAAACGGACTCAAACAAGCTACCACTTGAGCCTTGTCACCGAGGAGTACCACCGGGTGTGTCCAAAATAATTTCTGAGCCTGTGGTACGTTCTGCGCAAACCGTGCACATATCTTGCCGCAAGGTTAGCACCATCTCCAAACGGAGAGAAACAAGCTTCCAATTGAGCCTCGTCACCTAGGAGTACCATCTGGTGCGTCCAAATCGATTTATGAGTGTATGGTACGTTTGGCGGGAACCGTCCAACTATCTTGCACTGAAACTAACACTGTCTCCAAATAGACTGAAACTAGATTACACATGACCCACGTCACCTCGGAGTTCCATCGGATGCTTCCAAACCATTTTCCAAGCCTATGGTAGGTTCGGCGCAACCTGTGCACCTTGTCAAGATTTGCACTATCTCTAAACGGACCAAAACGAGCTTCCACTTGAGCCTTGTCACCTAGGAGTTCTATTGGGTGTGTCCAAAATGATTTCCAAGCCTATGGTACGTTTGGCGCAAACCGTGCACCTGTCTTGCACCAAGTTTAGCACGATCTCTAATCAGACCGTAACGAGCTTCCACTTGAGCATCGCCAACTAGGAGTAGCATCGGCTGCGTCCAAAACGATTTCTGAGCCTTTGGTATGTCTGGCGCAGGCTGTGCAATTATCTTGCACCGACACTAAACCTGTCTCTAAACGGAGTTAAACGAGATTCCACATAACCCCCGACACCTAGGAGTTCCATTGGGTCCGTCCAAAACGATTTTTGAGCCTCTGGTATGTTCTGCGTAAACCGTGCACATTTCTTGTGTCAAGGTTAGGACTATCTCCAAATGGACCAAAACGAGCTTCCACATGACCCACATCACCTAGGTGTTCCACCTAGTGCATTCTATACGTTTTCTGAGCCCATGGTACGTTTGGCGCAAACCTTGCACCTATATTGTGTCACGATTAGCACTATCTGTAAATGGACTGAAATGAGCTTCCACTTGAGCCTCGTCCCCTAGGAGTACCATCGGGTGCATCAAAAACAATTTTCGAGTCTATGGTACGTTCGACGCAAACCGTGCACCTATATTGCAATGACACTGGCACTGTTTCCAAATGAACCGAAACAAGATTCTACATGACCCACTCACCTAGGAGTTCCATCTGGTGCGTCCAAAATGATTACAGGGCCTATGGAATGCTAGGAACAAACTGCACACCTATCTTGTGTCAAGATTAGCACTATCTCCAAATGGACTCAAACGAGCTTCCACTTGAGCCTTGTCACCTAGGATTACCACGGGGTGCGTCCAAATCAATTTCTGAGCGTATGATACGTTTAGTGTGAACCGTCCAACTATCTTGCACCGACACTAACACTGTCTCCAAATAGACTGAAACAAGATTCCACATGACCCACGTCACCTCGGAGTTCTATCGGATGCGTCCAAACCTGTGCATCTCGTCAAGATTAGTACCATCTCCAATCGGACCGCAACGAGCTTCCACTTGAACATCGCCACCTAGGAGTAACATCGGGTGCGTCCAAAATGATTTCTGAACCTATGGTATGTTTGGCGCAGGCCATGCAATTATCTTGCATCAAGTTTAGCACCATCTCCAATCGGACCGTAACGAGCTTCCACTTGAGCATCGCCACCTAAGAGTACCATCGGGTGCGTCCAAAACGATTTTAGAGCCTATGGTATGTTTTGTGCAGACCGTGCAATTATCTTGCACCGACACTAAACCTGTCTCTAAATGGAATTAAACGAGATTCCACATACCCCCCGACACCTAGGAGTTCCATTGGGTGCGTCCAAAATGATTTTCGAGCCTCTGGTACGTTCTACGCAAACCGTGCACATTTCTTGTGTCAATGTTAGCAATATCTCCAAATGGACCAAAACGAGCTTCCACATGACCCACATCACCTAGGAGTTCCATCTAGTGCGTTCAATACGTTTTCCGAGCCAATGGCACGTTTGGCGCAAATCGTGCACCTATATTGCGTCAAGATTAGCATTATCTGCAAATGGACTGAAACGAGCTTCCACTTGAGCCTCGTCCCCTAGGAGTACCATCGGGTCCATCCAAAACAATGTTGAGCCTATGGTACCTTCGGCGCAAACCATGCACCAATATTACAACGACAGTGACACTGTTTCCAAATGAACCAAAACAAGATTCCACATGACCCACTCACCTAGGAGTTCCATCGGGTGCGTCTAAGACGATTTCCGGGCCTGTGGAACACTAGGCACAAACTGATTTCTGAGCGTATGGTATGTTCAGCGCAAACCGTTCACCAATATTGCAATGACAGTGACACTATTTCCAAATGAACCGAAACAAGATTCCACATGACCCACTCACCTACGAGTTCCATCGGGTGCGTCCAAGACGATTTTCGGGCCTTTGGAACACCAGGCACAAACTGATTTCCGAGCGTATGGTATGTTCAGCGCAAACCGTGCACCTATATTGCGTCAAGATTAGCACTATCTGCAAACAGACTGAAACGAGCTTCCACTTGAGCCTCGTCCCCTAGGAGTACCGTCGGGTGCATCCAAAACAATTTTTGAGTCTATGGTATGTTTGGCGCAAACCGTTCACCTATATTGCAACGACACTGACACAGTTTCCAAATGAATCGAAACAAGATTCCACATGACCCACTAACCTAGGAGTTCCATCAGGTGCGTCCAAGATGATTTCTGGGCCTATGGAACGCTAGGCACAAACTACGCACCTATCTTGTGTCTTGATTAGCACTATGTCCAAACGGACTCAAACGAGCTTCCACTTGAGCCTTGTCACCTAGGAGTACCACTGGGTGCGTCCAAAACAATATCCGAGCCTATGGTATGTTCCACGCAAACCGTGCACCCAACTTGCGGCAAGATTAGCACCATCTCCAAATGGAACGAAACGAGCTTCCATTCGAGCCGCGACACCTAGGAGTACCATCGGGTGCGGCCAAATCAATTTCTGAGCGTATGGTACGTTTGGCGTGAACCGTCCAACTATCTTGCACTGGCACTAACACTGTCTCCAAATAGACTGGAACAATATTCCACATGACCCACGTCACCTCGGAGTTCCATCGGATGCGTCCAAACCGATTTATGAGCCTAGGGTAGGTTTGGCGCAACCCGTGCACCTCGTCAAGATTAGCACTATCTCCAAACGGACCAAAACGAGCTTCCACTTGAGCCTCGTCACCTAGGAGTACCATCGGGTGTGTCTAAAATGATTTATGAGCCTTTGGTATGTCTGGCGCAGGCCATGTAGTTATCTTGCACCGACACTAACACTACTCCAAATAGACTGAAATAAGATTCCACATGACTCACGTCACCTAGGAGTTCCATAGGATGCGTCGAAACTGATTTCCGAGCCTATGGTAGGTTCGGCACAACCCGTGCACCTCGTCAAGATTAGCACTACTCCAAATAGACCAAAACGAGCTTCCACTTGAGCCTCGTCACCTAGGAGTTCCATTGGGTGTGTCCAAAATAATTTCCAAGTCTATGGTATGTTTCGTGCAAACCGTGCACCTATCTTGCATCAAGTTTAGCACCATCTCCAATCAGACCGTAACAAGCTTCCACTTTAGCATCGTCACCTAGGAGTACCATCGGGTACGTGCAAATCGATTTCTGAGCCTATGGTATGTTTGGCGCAGACCGTGCAATTATCTTGCACTGAGACTAAACCTATCTCTAAAAGGACTTAAACGAGATTCACATGGCCCCCGACACCTAGGAGTTCCATTGGGTGCATCTAAAATGATTCTCGAGCCTCCGGTACGTTCTGCGCAAACCGTGCACCTATCTTGCAGAAAGATTAGCACCATCTCCAAACAGAACGAAACGAGCTTCCACTTGAGCCTCGTCACCTATGAGTTCCATTAGGTGTGTCCAAAACGATTTCCAAGCCTATGGTATGTTTGGTGCAAACCATGCACCTATCTTGCATCAAGTTTAGCACCATCTCCAATCGGACCGTAACGAGCTTCCACTTGAGCCTCGTCACCTAGGAGTACCATCGGGTGCGTCCAAATCGATTTTAGAGCGTATGGTATGATAGGTGCGAGCCGTCCAACTATCTTGCACTAGCACTAACACTATCTCCAAATAGACTGAAACAAGATTCCACATGACCCACGTCACCTAGGAGTTCCATCGGATGCATCTAAACCAATTTCTGAGCTTATGGTAGGTTCCGAGCAACCCGTGCACCTCGTCAAGATTAGCACTATCTCCAAACGGACCAAAACAAGCTTCCACTTCAGCCTCGTCACCTATGAGTTCCATGGGGTGTGTCCAAAATGATTTCCAAGCCTATGGTATGTTTGGCGCAAATCGTGTACCTATCTTGCATCAGTTTAGCACCATATCCAATCGGACCGTAACGAGCTTCCACTTGAGCATTGTCACCTAGGAGTACCATCGGGTGCGTCTAAAACGATTTATGTGCCTATGGTATATTTGGTGAAGACCGTGCAATTATCTTGCACCGACACTAAACCTGTCTCCAAACGGACTTAAATGAGATTCCACATGGCCCCCGACACCTAGGAGTTCCATTGGGCGCGTCCAAAATGATTCTCGAGCCTCCGGTACGTTCTGTGCAAACCGTGCACCTATCTTGCAGAAAGATTAGCGCCATCTCCAAACGGAACGAAACGAGCTTCCACTTGTGCCTCGTCACCTATGAGTACCATCGGGTGCGTCCATGTCCATTTCTGAGGGTATGGTACATTTCCCATGAACCGTCCCACTATCTTGCACCGACACTAACACTGTCTCCAAATAGACTGAAACAAGATTCCACATGACCCATGTCACCTAGGAGTTCCCTTGGATGCGTCCAAACCGATTTCCGATCCTGTGGTTGGTTCGACGCAACCTGTGCACCTCGTCAAGGTTAGCACTATCTCCAAATGGACCAAAATGAGCTTCCACTTAAGCCTCATCACCTAGGAGTTCCATTGGGTGTGTCCAAAACGATTTCCAAGCCTATGGTATGTTTAGTGCAAACCGTGCACCTATCTTGCATCAAGTTTAGCACCGTCTCCAATCAGACCGTAACAAGCTTCCACCTGAGCCTCGTCACCTAGGAGTACCATCGGGTGCATCCAAATTGATTTCTGAGTGTATGGTACGATTGGTGTGAACCATCCAACTATCTTGCACTGACACTAACACTGTCTCAAAATAGACTGAAACAAGATTCCACATGACTCACGTCACCTAGGAGTTCCATCGGATGTGTCCAAACTGATTTCCGAGCCTATGGAAGGTTTGGCGCAACCCGTGCGCCTTGTCAAGATTAGCACTACTCCAAACGGACCAAAACAAGCTTCCACTTGAGCATCGTCACCTAGGAGTACCATCGCGTGTGTCCAAATCAATTTCTGAGCCTATGGTATGTTTGGCGTAGACCGCACAATTATCTTGCACCAACACTAAACCTATCTCCAAAGGGCCTTAAACGAGATTCCACATGGCCCCCGATACCTAGGAGTTCCGTTCAGTGCGTCCAAAATGATTCTCGAGCCTCTGGTACATTCTGCACAAACGGTGCACCTATCTTGCAGAAAGATTAGCACCATCTGCAAACGGAACGAAACGAGCTTCCACTTGAGCCTCGTCACCTATGAGTACCATCGGGTGCGTCCATATCGATTTCTGAGGGTATGGTACGTTTGCCGCGAACCGTCCAACTACCTTGCACTGACACTGACTCTGTCTCCAAATAGACTGAAACAAGATTCCACATGACCCACGTCACCTAGGAGTTCCATCGGATGCGTCCAAACCGATTTTGGATCCTATGGTAGGTTCGGCGCAACCCGTGCACCTCGTCAAGATTAGCACTATCTCCAAACGGACCAAAACCAGCTTCCACTTGAGCCTCGTCACCTAGGAGTTCCATTGGGTGTGTCCAAAACGATTTCCAAGCCTATGTTTTTGCAAACCATGCACCTATCTTGCGGCAAGATTAGCACCATCTCCAAACAGAACGAAACGAGCTTCCGCTTGAGCCTTGTCACCTAGGAGTACCATCGGGTGCGTCCAAATTCATTTCTGAGGGTATGGAACGTTTGGCGTGAACCGTCCCACTATCTTGCACCGACACTAACACTGTCTCCAAATAGACTAAAACAAGATTCCACATGACCCACGTCACCTAGGAGTTCCATCGGATGCGTCCAAACCGATTTCCGATCCTATGGTAGGTTCGGCACAACCTGTGCACCCCGTCAAGATTAGCACTATCTCCAAACGGAACGAAACAAGTTTCCATTTGAGCCTCGTCACCTATGAGTACCATTGGTGCATCCATATCGATTTCTGATGGTATGGTACGTTTGGTGCGAACCATCAAACTATCTTGCACCGACACTAACACTGTCTCCAAATAAATTGAAACAAGATTTCACATGACTCACGTTACCTAGGAGTTCAATCAGATGTGTCCAAACTGATTTCCGAGCCTATGGTAGGTTCGGTGCAACCCGTGCACCTCGTCAAGATTAGCACTATCTCCAAACGGACCAAAACGAGCTTCCACTTGAGCCTCGTCACCTAGGAATTCCATTGGGTGTGTCCAAAATGATTTCCAAGCCTATGGTATGTTTGGTGCAAACCGTGCACCTATCCTGCATCAAGTTTAGCACCATCTCCAATCGGACCAAAACGAGCTTCCACTTGAGCCTCGTCACCCAGGAGTACCATCGGGTGCGTCCAAATCGATTTCAGGGCGTATGGTACGATTAGTGTGAACCGTCCAACTACCTTGCACCGACACTAACACTATCTCCAAATAGACTGAAACAAGATTCCACATGACTCACGTCACCTAGGAGTTCCATCAGATGCGTCGAAACTGATTTCCGAACCTATGGTAGGTTCGACGCAACCCGTGCACCTCGTCAAGATTAGCACTACTCCAAACAAACCAAAACGAGCTTTCGCTTGAGCCTCGTCACCTAGGAGTTCCATTGGGTGTGTCCAAAATGATTTCCAAGCCTATGGTATGTTTGGTGCAAACCGTGCACCTATCTTGCATCAAGTTTAGCACCATCTCCAATCAGACCGTAACGAGCTTCCACTTGATCATCGTCACCTCGGAGTACCATCGGGTGCGTCCGTATCGATTTTAGAGTGTATGGTACGATTGGTGCGAGCCGTCCAACTATTTTGCACCGACACTACACTATCTCCAAATAGACTGAAACAAGATTCCACATGACCCACGTCACCTAGGAGTTCCATCAGATGCATCTAAACCAATTTCCGAGCCTATGGTAGGTTCCGCGCAACCCATGCACCTCGTCAAGATTAGCACTATCTCCAAACGGACCAAAACAAGCTTACACTTCAGCCTCGTCACCTATGAGTTCCATGGGGTGTCCAAAACGATTTCCAAGCCTATGGTATGTTTGGCGCAAACCGTGCACCTATCTTGCATCAACTTTAGCACCATCTCCAATCGGATCGTAACGAGCTTCCACTTGAGCAGCGTCACCTAGGAGTACCATCGGGTGAGTCCAAAACGATTTATGTGCCTGTGGAATATTTGGTGAAGACCATGCAATTACCTTGCAACGACACTAAACCTATCTCCAAACGGACTTAAACGAGATTCCACATGGCCCCCGACACCTAGGAGTTCCATTAGGTGCGTCCAAAATGATTCTCGAGCCTCTGGTACGTTCTGCGCAAACCATGCACCTATATTGCAGAAAGAATAGCACCATCTCTAAACGGAATGAAACAAGGTTCCACTTGAGCCTCGTCACCTATGAGTACCATCGGGTGCGTCCATATCGATTTCTGAGGGTATGGTACGTTTGGTGCGAACCGTCCAACTAGCTTGCACCGACACTAACACTGTCTCCAAATAGACTGAAACAAGATTTCACATGACTCACGTTACCTAGGAGTTCCATCGGATGTGTCGAAACTGATTTCCGAGACTATGGTAGTTCGACGCAACCCGTGCACCTCGTCAAGATTAGCACTACTCCAAATAGACCAAAACGAGCTTCCACTTGAGCCTCGTCACCTAGGAGTTCCATTGGGTGTGTCCAAAATGATTTCCAAGCCTATGGTATGTTTCGTGCAAACCGTGCACCTATCTTGCATCAAGTTTAGCACCATCGCCAATCAGACCGTAACAAGCTTCCACTTTAGCATCGTCACCTAGGAGTACCATTGGATGCGTGCAAATCGATTTCTGAGCCTATGGTATGTTTGGCGTAGACCGTGCAATTATCTTGCACCGACACTAAACCTATCTCTAAAAGGACTTAAACGAGATTCCACATGGCCCCCGACACCTAGGAGTTCCATTGGGTGTGTCTAAAATGATTCTCGAGCCTCCGGTACGTTCTACGCAAACCGTGCACCTATCTTGCAGAAAGATTAGCACCATCTCCAAACAGAACGAAACGAGCTTCCACTTGAGCCTCGTCACCTATGAGTTCCATTAGGTGTGTCCAAAACGATTTCCAAGCCTATGGTATGTTTGGTGCAAACCGTGCACCTATCTTGCATCAAGTTTAGCACCATCTCCAATCGGACCGTAACGAGCTTCCACTTGAGCCTCGTCACCTAGGAGTACCATCGGGTGCGCCCAAATCGATTTCAGAGCATATGGTATGATAGGTGCGAGCCATCCAACTATCTTGCACTAGCACTAAAACTGTCTCCAAATAGACTGAAACAAGATTCCACATGACCCACGTCACCTAGGAGTTCCATCGGATGCATCTAAACCAATTTCCAAGCTTATGGTAGGTTCCGAGCAACCCGTGCACCTCGTCAAGATTAGCACTATCTCCAAACGGACCAAAACAAGCTTCCACTTCAGCCTCGTCACCTATGAGTTCCATGGGGTGTGTCCAAAATGATTTCCAAGCCTATGGTATGTTTGGCGCAAATTGTGTACCTATCTTGCATCAGTTTAGCACCATCTCCAATCGAACCGTAACGAGCTTCCACTTGAGCATCGTCACCTAGGAGTAGCATCGGGTGCGTCTAAAATGATTTATGTGCCTATGGTATATTTGGTGAAGACCGTGCAATTATCTTGCACCGATATTAAACCTATCTCCAAACGGACTTAAATGAGATTCCACATGGCCCCCGATGCCTAGGAGTTCCATTGGGCACGTCCAAAATGATTCTCGAGCCTCCGGTACGTTCTATGCAAACCGTGCACCTATCTTGCAGAAAGATTAGCGCCATCTCCAAACAGAACGAAACGAGCTTCCACTTGTGCCTCGTCACCTATGAGTACCATCGGGTGCGTCCATGTCCATTTATGAGGGTATGGTACATTTCCCACGAACCGTCCCACTATCTTGCACCGACACTAACACTGTCTCCAAATAGACTGAAACAAGATTCCACATGACCCATGTCACCTAGGAGTTCCCTCGGATGCGTCCAAACCGATTTCCGATTCTGTGGTTGGTTCGCCGCAACCCATGCACCTCGTCAAGGTTAGCACTATCTCCAAATGGACCAAAATGAGCTTCCACTTAAGCCTCATCACCTAGGAGTTCCATTGGGTGTGTCCAAAACAATTTCCAAGCCAATGGTATGTTTGGTGCAAACCGTGCACCTATCTTGCATCAAGTTTAGCACCGTCTCCAATCGGACCGTAACAAGCTTCCACCTGAGCCTCGTCACCTAGGAGTACCATCGGGTGCATCCAAATCGATTTCTGAGTGTATGGTACGATTGTTGTGAACCATCCAACTATCTTGCACTGACACTAACACTGTCTCAAAATAGACTAAAACAAGATTCCACATGACTCACGTCAGCTAGGAGTTCCATCGGATGCGTCCAAACTGATTTCCGAGCCTATGGTAGGTTTGGCGCAACTCGTGCGCCTTGTCAAGATTAGCACTACTCCAAACGGACCAAAACAAGCTTCCACTTGAGCATCGTCACCTAGGAGTACCATCGCGTGCGTCCAAATCGATTTCTGAGCCTATGGTATGTTTGGCGTAGACCGCACAATTATCTTGCACCGACACTAAACCTATCTCCAAACGGACTTAAACGAGATTCCACATGGCCCTGATACCTAGGAGTTCCGTTCGGTGCGTCCTAAATGATTCTCGAGCCTCTGGTACGTTCTGCGCAAACCGTGCACCTATCTTGCAGAAAGATTAGCACCATCTGCAAACGGAACGAAACGAGTTTCCACTTGAGCCTCATCACCTATGAGTACCATCGGGTGCGTCCATATCGATTTCTGAGGGTATGGTACGTTTGCCATGAACCGCCCAACTATGTTGCACTGACACTGACTCTGTCTCCAAATAGACTGAAACATGATTCCACATGACCCACATCACCTAGGAGTTCCATCGGATGCGTCCAAACCGATTTCGGATCCTATGGTAGGTTCGGCGCAACCCGTGCACCTCGTCAAGATTAGCACTATCTCCAAACGGACCAAAACCAGCTTCCACTTGAGCCTCGTCACCTAGGAGTTCCATTGGGTGTGTCCAAAACGATTTCCAAGCCTATGTTTGGTGCAAACCATGCACCTATCTTGCGGCAAGATTAACACCATCTCCAAACAGAACGAAACGAGCTTCCACTTGAGCCTTGTCACCTAGGAGTACCATCGGGTGCGTCCAAATTCATTTCTGAGGGTATGGTACGTTTGGCGTGAACCGACCCACTATCTTGCACCGACACTAACACTGTCTCCAAATAGACTAAAACAAGATTCCACATGGCCCACGTCACCTAGGAGTTCCATCGGATGCGTCCAAACCGATTTCCGATCGTATGGTAAGTTCGGCACAACCCGTGCACCCCGTCAAGATTAGCACTATCTCCAAACGGAATGAAACAAGGTTCCATTTGAGCCTCGTCACCTATGAGTACCATCGGGTGCGTCCATATCGTTTTCTGAGGGTATGGTACGTTTGGTGCGAACCGTCAAACTATCTTGCACCGATACTAACACTGTCTCCAAATAAACTGAAACAAGATTTCACATGACTCACGTTACCTAGGAGTTCAATCGGATGTGTCCAAACTGATTTCTGAGCCTATGGTAGGTTCGGTGCAACCCGTGCACCTCGTCAAGATTAGCACTATCTCCAAACGGACCAAAACGAGCTTCCACTTGAGCCTCGTCACCTAGGAATTCCATTGGGTGTGTCCAAAATGATTTCCAAGCCTATGGTATGTTTAGTGCAAACCGTGCACCTATCCTGCATCAAGTTTAGCACCATCTCCAATCGGACCGAAACGAGCTTCCACTTGAGCCTCGTCACCCAGGAGTACCATCGGGTGCGTCCAAATCGATTTCAGGGCGTATGGTACGATTAGTGTGAACCGTCCAACTACCTTGCACCGACACTAACACTATCTCCAAATAGACTGAAACAAGATTCCACATGACTCACGTCACCTAGGAGTTCCATCGGATGCGTCGAAACTGATTTCCGAACCTATGGTAGGTTCGGCGCAACCCGTGCACCTCGTCAAGATTAGCACTACTCCAAACAAACCAAAACGAGCTTTCGCTTGAGCCTCGCCACCTAGGAGTTCCATTGGGTGTGTCCAAAATGATTTCCAAGCCTATGGTATGTTTGGTGCAAACCGTGCAACTATCTTGCATCAAGCTTAGCACCATCTCCAATCAGACCGTAACGAGCTTCCACTTGATCATCGTCACCTAGGAGTACCATCGGGTGCGTCCATATCGATTTAGAGCGTATGGTACGATTGGTGCGAGCCGTCCAACTATCTTGCACCGGCACTACACTGTCTCCAAATAGACTGAAACAAGATTCTACATGACCCACGTCACCTAGGAGTTCCATCAGATGCATCTAAACCAATTTCCGAGCCTATGGTAGGTTCCGCGCAACCCATGCACCTCGTCAAGATTAGCACTATCTCCAAACGGACCAAAACAAGCTTCCACTTCAGCCTCGTCACCTATGAGTTCCATGGGGTGTCCGAAATGATTTCCAAGCCTATGGTATGTTTGGCACAAACCGTGCACCTATCTTGCATCAACTTTAGCACCATCTCCAATCGGACCGTAACGAGCTTCCACTTGAGCATCATCACCTAGGAGTACCATCGGGTGAGTCCAAAACGATTTATGTGCCTATGGAATATTTGGTGAAGACCGTGCAATTATCTTGCACCGACACTAAACCTATCTCCAAACGGACTTAAACGAGATTCCACATGGCCCCCGACACTTAGGAGTTCCATTAGGTGCGTCCAAAATGATTCTCGAGCCTCTGGTATGTTCTGCGCAAACCGTGCACCTATATTGCAGAAAGATTAGCGCCATCTCCAAACGGAATGAAACAAGGTTCCACTTGAGCCTCGTCACCTATGAGTACCATCGGGTGCGTCCATATCGATTTCTGAGGGTATGGTACGTTTGGTGTGAACCGCCCAACTATCTTGCACCGACATTACACTGTCTCCAAATAGACTGAAACAAGATTTCACATGACTCACGTTACCTAGGAGTTCCATCGGATGTGTCGAAACTGATTTCCGAGACTATGGTAGGTTCGACGCAACCCGTGCTCCTCATCAAAATTAGCACTATCTCAAAACGAACCAAAACGAGCTTCCACTTGAGCCTCGTCACCTAGGAGTACCATTGGGTGCGTCCAAATCGATTTTAGGGCATATGTACGATTAGTTTGAACCGTCCAACTATCTTGCACCGACACTAACACTGTCTCTAAATAGACTGAAACAAGATTTCACATGACTCACGTTACCTAGGAGTTCCATCGGATGTGTCCAAACTGATTTCCGAGCCTATGGTAGGTTCGACGCAACCCGTGCACCTCGTCAAGGTTAGCACTATCTCCAAACGGACCAAAACGAGCTTCCACTTGAGCCTCGTCACCTAGGAGTACCATTGGGTGCGTCCAAATCGATTTCAGGGCGTATGGTACGATTAGTGCGAACCATCCAATTATCTTGCACTGGCACTAACACTGTCTCCAAATAGACTGAAACAAGATTCCACATGACCAACGTCACCTAGGAGTTCCATTAGATGCATCTAAACCAATTTCCGAGCCTATGGTAGGTTCCGCGCAACCCGTGCACCTCGTCAAGATTAGCACTATCTCCAAACGGACCAAAACAAGCTTCCACTTCAGCCTCGTCACCTATGAGTTCCATGGGGTGTCCAAAATGATTTCCAAGCCTATGGTATGTTTGGCGCAAACCGTGCACCTATCTTGCATCAACTTTAGCACCATCTCCAATCGGACCGTAACGAGCTTCCACTTGAGCATCGTCACCTAGGAGTACCATCGGGTGAGTCCAAAACGATTTATGTGCCTGTGGAATATTTGGTGAAGACCGTGCAATTATCTTGCACCAACACTAAACCTATCTCCAAATGGACTTAAACGAGATTCCACATGGCCCCCGACACCTAGGAGTTCCATTAGGTGCGTCCAAAATGATTCTCGAGCCTCTGGTACGTTCTGCGCAAACCGTGCACCTATATTGTAGAAAGATTAGCACCATCTCCAAACGGAATGAAACAAGGCTCCACTTGAGCCTCGTCACCTATGAGTACCATCGGGTGCGTCCATATCGATTTCTGAGGGTATGGTACGTTTGGTGCGAACCGTCCAACTATCTTGCACCGACACTAACACTGTCTCCAAATAGACTGAAACAAGATTTCACATGACTCATGTTACCTAGGAGTTCCATCGGATGTGTCGAAACTGATTTCCGAGACTATGGTAGGTTTGACGCAACCCGTGCTCCTCATCAAAATTAGCACTATCTCAAAACAAACCAAAACGAGCTTCCACTTGAGCCTCGTCACCTAGGAGTACCATTGGGTGCGTCCAAATCGATTTTAGTGCGTATGTACGATTAGTGCGAACCGTCCAACTATCTTGCACTGACACTAACACTGTCTCCAAATAGACTGAAACAAGATTTCACATGACTCACGTTACCTAGGAGTTCCATCGGATGTGTCCAAACTGATTTCCGAGCCTATGGTAGGTTCGACGCAACCCGTGCACGTCGTCAAGATTAGCACTATCTCCAAACGGACCAAAACGAGCTTCCACTTGAGCCTCGTCACCTAGGAGTACCATTGGGTGCGTCCAAATCGATTTCAGGGCGTATGGTACGATTAGTGCGAACCATCCAACTATCTTGCACTGGCACTAACACTATCTCCAAATAGACTGAAATAAGATTCCACATGACCAACGTCGCCAAGGAGTTCCATCAGATGCATCTAAACCAATTTCCGAGCCTATGGTAGGTTCCGACCCGTGCACCTCGTCAAGATTAGCACTATCTACAAACGGACCAAAACAAGCTTCCACTTCAGCCTCGTCACCTATGAGTTCCATGGGGTGTGTCCAAAATGATTTCCAAGGGTATGGTATGTTTGGCGTAAACCGTGCACCTATCTTGCATCAAGTTTAGCACCATCTCCAATCGGACCGTAACGAGCTTCCACTTGAGCATCGTCACCTAGGAGTACCATTGGGTGCGTCCAAAACGATTTATGTGCCTGTGGAATATTTGGTGAAGACCGTGCAATTATCTTGCACCGACACTAAACCTGTCTCCAAACGGACTTAAAGGAGATTCCACATGGCCCCGACACTTAGGAGTTCCATTAGGTGCGTCCAAAATGATTCTTGAGCCTCTGGTACGTTCTGCGCAAACCGTGCACCTATATTGCAGAAAGGTTAGCACCATCTCCAAACGGAATGAAACAAGGTTCCACTTGAGCCTCGTCACCTATGAGTACCATCGGGTGCGTCCATATCGATTTCTGAGGGTATGGTACGTTTGGTGCGAACCGTCCAACTATCTTGCACCGACACTAACACTGTCTCCAAATAGACTGAAACAAGATTTCACATGACTCACGTTACCTAGGAGTTCCATCGGATGTCTCCAAACTGATTTCCAAGCCTATGGTAGGTTCGACGCAACCCGTGCTCCTCGTCAAAATTAGCACTATCTACAAACAGACCAAAACGAGCTTCCACTTGAGCCTCGTCACCTAGGAGTACCATTGGGTGCGTCCAAATCGATTTTAGGGCGTATGGTACGATTAGTTCGAACCGTCCAACTATCTTGCACTGACACTAACACTGTCTCCAAAATAGACTGAAACAAGATTTCACATGACTCACGTTACCTAGGAGTTCCATCGGATGTGTCCAAACTGATTTTTGAGCCTATGGTAGGTTCGGCGCAACCCGTGCACCTCGTCAAGATTAGCACTACTCCAAATAGACCAAAACGAGCTTCCACTTGAGCCTCGTCACCTAGGAGTTCCATTGGGTGTGTCCAAAATGATTTCCAAGCCTATGGTATGTTTCGTGCAAACCGTGCACCTATCTTGCATCAAGTTTAGCACCATCTCCAATCAGACCGTAACAAGCATCCACTTTAGCATCGTCACCTAGGAGTACCATCGGTGCGTGCAAATCGATTTCTGAGCCTATGGTATGTTTGGCGCAGACCGTGCAATTATCTTGCACCGACACTAAACCTATCTCTAAAAGGACTTAAACGAGATTCCACATGGCCCCCGACACCTAGGAGTTCCATTGGGTGCTTTTAAAATGATTCTCAAGCCTCCAGTACGTTCTGCGCAAACCGTGCACCTATCTTGCAGAAAGATTAGCACCATCTCCAAACAGAACAAAACGAGCTTCCACTTGAGCCTCGTCACGTATGAGTTCCATTAGGTGTGTCCAAAACGATTTCCAAGCCTGTGGTATGTTTGGTGCAAACCGTGCACCTATCTTGCATCAAGTTTAGCACCATCTCCAATCGGACCGTAACGAGCTTCCACTTGAGCCTCGTCACCTAGGAGTACCATCGGGTGCGTCCAAATCGATTTCAGAGCGTATGGTATGATAGGTGCGAGCCGTCCAACTATCTTGCACTAGCACTTACACTGTCTCCAAATAGACTGAAACAAGATTCCACATGACCCACGTCACCTAGGAGTTCCATCGGATGCATCTAAACCAATTTCCATGCTTATGGTAGGTTCCGAGCAACCCGTGCACCTCGTCAAGATTAGCACTATCTCCAAACGGACCAAAACAAGCTTCCACTTCAGCCTCGTCACCTATGAGTTCCATGGGGTGTGTCCAAAATGATTTCCAAGCCTATGGTATGTTTGGCGCAAATCGTGTACCTATCTTGCATCAGTTTAGCACCATCTCCAATCGGACCGTAACGAGCTTCCACTTGAGCATCGTCACCTAGGAGTACCATCGGGTGCGTCTAAAACGATTTATGTGCCTATGGTATATTTGGTGAAGACCGTGCAATTATCTTGCACGGACACTAAACCTGTCTCCAAACGGACTTAAATGAGATTCCACACGGCCCCCGACACCTAGGAGTTCCATTGGGCGCGTCCAAAATGATTCTCGAGCCTCCGGTACGTTCTGTGCAAACCGTGCACCTATCTTGCAGAAAGATTAGCGCCATCTCCAAACGGAACGAAACGAGCTTCCACTTGTGCCTCGTCACCTATGAGTACCATCGAGTGCATCCATGTCCATTTCTGAGGGTGTGGTACATTTCCCACGAACCGTCCCACTATCTTGCACCGACACTAACACTGTCTCCAAATAGACCGAAACAAGATTCCACATGACCCACGTCACCTAGGAGTTCCCTCGGATGCGTCCAAACCGATTTCCGATCCTGTGGTTGGTTCGCCACAACCCGTGCACCTCGTCAAGGTTAGCACTATCTCCAAATGGACCAAAAGGAGCTTCCAATTAAGCCTCGTCACCTAGGAGTTCCATTGGGTGTGTCCAAAACGATTTGCAAGCCTATGGTATGTTTGGTGCAAACCGTGCACCTATCTTGCATCAAGTTTAGCACCGTCTCCAATTGGACCGTAACAAGCTTCCACCTAAGCCTCGTCACCTAGGAGTACCATCGGGTGCATCCAAATCGATTTCTGAGTGTATGGTACGATTGGTGTGAACCATCCAATTATGTTGCACTAACACTAACACTGTCTCAAAATAGACTGAAACAAGATTCCGCATGACTCACGTCACCTAGGAGTTCCATCGGATGCGTCCAAACTGATTTTCCGAGCCTATGGTAGGTTTGGCGCCACCCGTGCGCCTTGTCAAGATTAGCACTACTCCAAACGGACCAAAACAAGCTTCCACTTGAGCATCGTCACCTAGGAGTACCATCGCGTGCGTCCAAATTGATTTCTGAGCCTATGGTATGTTTGGCGTAGACCGCACAATTATCTTGCACCGACACTAAACCTATCTCCAAACGGACTTAAACGAGATTCCATATGGCCCCCGATACCTAGGAGTTCCGTTCGGTGCGTCCAAAATGATTCTCGAACCTCCGGTACGTTCTGCGCAAACTGTGCACCTATCTTGCAGAAAGATTAGCACCATCTGCAAACGGAACGAAACGAGCTTCCACTTGAGCCTCGTCACCTATGAGTACCATCGGTGCGTCCATATCGATTTCTGAGGGTACGGTACGTTTGCCGCGAACCGTCCAACTATCTTGCACTGACACTGACTCTGTCTCCGAATAGACTGAAACAAGATTCCATATGACCCACGTCACCTAGGAGTTCCATCGGATGCGTCCAAACCGATTTCGGATCCTATGGTAGGTCGGCGCGCAACCCGTGCACCTCGTCAAGATTGGCACTATCTCCAAACGGACCAAAACCAGCTTCCACTTGAGCCTCGTCACCTAGGAGTTCCATTGGGTGTGTCCAAAACGATTTCCAAGCCTATGTTTGGTGCAAACCATGCACCTGTCTTGCGGCAAGATTAGCACCATCTCCAAACAGAACGAAACGAGCTTCCACTTGAGCCTTGTCACCTAGGAGTACCAACGGGTGCGTCCAAATTCATTTCTGAGGGTATGGTACGTTTGGCGTGAACCGTCCCACTATCTTGCACCGACACTAACACTGTCTCCAAATAGAATAAAACAAGATTCCACATGACCCACGTCACCTAGGAGTTCCATCGGATGCGTCCAAACCGATTTCCGATCCTATGGTAGGTTCGGCACAACCCATGCACCCCGTCAAGATTAGCACTATCTCCAAACGGAACAAAACAAGGTTCCATTTGAGCCTCGTCACCTATGAGTACCATCGGGTGCGTCCATATCGATTTCTGAGGGTATGGTACGTTTGGTGCGAATCGTCCAACTATCTTGCACCGACACTAACACTGTCTCCAAATAAACTTGATGAGGACATCCTCCACTATTATCCGTTGGCAAAGACGCAATGAAAAAAGGGTCAAGTGGCCTAGTTGTAGTCGGGCGGTGACCGTGTGAGCCTCTGAATAATCCCACCTTGCTTAGCTTGGGAGGAGAAAGCCACCTTAAAAGAGAGAGCCACCCTTCCCCTATCAGACTAGTCTTTTAGGGATATTGGGCCTTTCCCTGAGTGGGTGTGCATAAGAACTGTTGGGGTCCGGGAACCTTAATTTGTTGGGCCTCGGCCAACCCCACCTGGGTCGGATGCATCATTTGGTATCAGAGCTGGGCCCTTGTTTAAGGTGGTGGGAATGATGAGGACATCCTCCACTATTATCCGCTGGCAAAGACGTAACGAAAAAGGTCAAGTGGCCTAGTTGTAGTCTGGCGGCGACCGTGTGAGCCTCTGAATAATCCCACCTTGCTTAGCTTGGGAGGAGAAAGCCACCTTAAAAGAGAGAGCCACCCTTCCCCTATCAGACTAGTCTTTTAGGGATATTGGGCTTTCCCTGAGTGGGTGTGCATAAGAACTGTTGGGGTCCGGGCAACCTTAATTTGTTGGGCCTCGCCAACCCCACCTGGGCCGGACCAATTGATATGAACCCGCTAGGGTTTATGGACGATCTTTCGATGAGAGACGTGAGATCACTCGATTTGGTGGATGGAGATGACGTTCACGGCCCGACTACAGCCTTCCAAGACCGCGCCTTAGCAACCGATACACCACCTCCAAAGGCCGTCACGATCTTGTGGAGCGCGACAACCAGCCACTAGGGCTCCCGTCCTGCAAGCAATCGAAGAACTAGCAAGAACAAGGAAACAAGCACTGAATTTGCAAGATGAAATTGAAAGCCTCAAACTGAATCTTATGATGAGTGGGGTTCCGAAGACAAGGAGATGGGCGGCTGGATCAGCACGCGCGCCTACAAGCAAGTAGCAAAGGCTAAACTTGATCTAAACAAAACCCAAGTGTTCCTGGTGGCGGCTAAGGGGTATATGACGTGTGGAGGACGACCACAAGAGAGTTTGGGTCGTGCTCCAACCCTAGGACGCGTCCCTACTGGACTCTAAACGATACAAGCCCATTGGGCTAACTTAAGGTGGCGCAGCACCCTGGACAGAATAGACCTCTCGGTGATTTTTTGGAATCTTGACGCCGTTTCTGAGCAGGTATGAGTATGAGGTCAGATCCGTATGAAAGTAGACTTTATTAGCTTTCCAACAAGTCTAGAATCACCCCAATCCGACTCCGTATGTAACCGTGGCGACCGTCGCAAGTTGGAGGTGTGCTGCAGTCCGAATCCAGCCTACGCGAGTCCTTTCCCTTTCGGTCTTCTCCTTGATTACTAATCAAAACAAGAGTGCACGTGTCTCCAAGACCTAAACAGGATGGACAAGAGCTCAAGAAGGAACTCACTTGATGATTAAGTGTTCGAGCACGAGCACGGGTAATAGGACCAGCAGGTGTCGGCGTGGACGGCGTGGATGTATGATCGGTGTTGATGTCCTCATCAAAACTGAAACAAGATTTCACATGACTCACGTTACCTAGGAGTTCAATTAGATGTGTCCAAACTGATTTCCGAGCTATATGGTAGGTTCGGTGCAACCCGTGCACTCATCAAAATTAGCACTATCTCCAAACGAACCAAAACGAGCTTCCACTTGAGCCTCGTCACCTAGGAGTACCATTGGGTGCGTCCAAATCGATTTTAGGGCGTATGTACGATTAGTGCGAACCGTCCAACAATCTTGCACCGACACTAACACTGTCTCCAAATAGACTGAAACAAGATTTCACATGACTCACGTTACCTAGGAGTTCCATCGGATGTGTCCAAACTGATTTCCGAGCCTATGGTAGGTTCGACGCAACCCGTGCAACTCGTCAAGATTAGCACTATCTCCAAACGGACCAAAACGAGCTTCCACTTGAGCCTCGTCACCTAGGAGTACCATTGGGTGCGTCCAAATCGATTTCAGGGCGTATGGTATGATTAGTGTGAACCGTCCAACTATCTTGCACTGGCACTAACACTGTCTCCAAATAGACTGAAACAAGATTCCACATGACCAACGTCACCTAGGAGTTCCATCATATGCATCTAAACCAATTTCCGAGCCTATGGTAGGTTCGCGCAACCCATGCACCTCGTCAAGATTAGCACTATCTCCAAACGGACCAAAACAAGCTTCCACTTCAGCCTCGTCACCTATGAGTTCCATGGGGTGTCCAAAACGATTTCCAAGCCTATGGTATGTTTGGCGCAAACCGTGCACCTATCTTGCATCAACTATAGCACCATCTCCAATCGGACCGTAACCAGCTTCCACTTGAGCATCGTCACCTAGGAGTACCAATTGGTGAGTCCAAAACGATTTATGTGCCTGTGGAATATTTGGTGAAGACCGTGCAATTATCTTGCACCGACACTAAACCCTATCTCCAAACGGACTTAAACGAGATTCCACATGGCCCCCGACACCTAGGAGTTCCATTAGGTGCGTCCAAAATGATTCTCGAGCCTCTGGTACATTCTGCGCAAACCGTGCACCTATATTGCAGAAAGATTAGCACCATCTCCAAACGGAATGAAACAAGGTTCCACTTGAGCCTCGTCACCTATGACTACCATCGGGTGCGTCCATATCGATTTCTGAGGGTATGGTACGTTTGGTGCGAACCGTCCAACTATCTTGCACCGACACTAACACTGTCTCAAATAGACTGAAACAAGATTTTCACATGACTCACGTTACCTAGGAGTTCCATCGGATGTCTCCAAACTGATTTCCAAGCCTATGGTAGGTTCGACGCAACCCGTGCTCCTCGTCAAAATTAGCACTATCTACAAACAGACCAAAACGAGCTTCCACTTGAGCCTCGTCACCTAGGAGTACCATTGGGTGCGTCCAAATCGATTTCAGGGCGTATGGTACGATTAGTGCGAACCGTCCAACTATCTTGCACTGGCACTAACACTGTCTCCAAATAGACTGAAACAAGATTCCACATGACCAACGTCACCTAGGAGTTCCATCATATGCATCTAAACCAATTTCCGAGCCTATGGTAGGTTCCGCGCACCCTGCACCTCGTCAAGATTAGCACTATCTCCAAACGGACCAAAACAAGCTTCCACTTCAGCCTCGTCACCTATGAGTTCCATGGGGTGTCCAAAACGATTTCCAAGCCTATGGTATGTTTGGCGCAAACCGTGCACCTATCTTGCATCAACTATAGCACCATCTCCAATCGGACCGTAACAAGCTTCCACTTGAAGCATCGTCACCTAGGAGTACCATCGGGTGAGTCCAAAACGATTTATGTGCCTGTGGAATATTT
>CM036226.1:36764639-36782869 GCA_020631735.1 Saccharum officinarum
CAGAACGAAACGAGCTTCCACTTGAGCCTTGTCACCTAGGAGTACCATCGGGTGCGTCCAAATTCATTTCTGAGGGTATGGTACGTTTGGCGTGAACCGAGCCCACTATCTTGCACCGACACTAACACGTCTCCAAATAGACTAAAACAAGATTCCACATGCCCACGTCACCTAGGAGTTTCCATCGGATGCGTCCAAACCGATTTCCGATCGTATGGTAAGTTCGGCACAACCCGTGCACGCCTCAGATTAGCACTATCTCCAAACGAATGAAACAAGGTTCCATTTGAGCCTCGTCACCTATGAGTACCATGGTGCGTCCATATCGTTTCTGAGGGTATGGTACGTTTGGTGCGAACCCGTCAAAACTATCTTGCACCGATACTAACACTGTCTCCAAATAAACTGAAACAAGATTTCACATGACTCACGTTACCTAGGAGTTCAATCGGATGTGTCAAACTGATTTCTGAGCCTATGTAGGTTCGGTGGCAACCCGTGCACCTCGTCAAGATTAGCACTATCTCCAAAACGGACCAAAACGAGCTTCCACTTGAGCCTCGTCACCTAGGAATTCCATTGGTGTGTCCAAAATGATTTCCAAGCCTATGGTATGTTTAGTGCAAACCGTGCACCTATCCTGCATCAAGTTTAGCACCATCTCCAATCGGACCGAAACGAGCTTCCACTTGAGCCTCGTCACCCAGGAGTACCATCGGTGCGTCAAATCATTTCAGGGCGTATGGTACGATTAGTGTGAACCGTTCCAACTACCTTGCACCGACACTAACACTATCTCCAAATAGACTTAAACAAGATTCCACATGACTCACGTCACCTAGGAGTTCCATCGGAGTGCGTCGAAACTGATTTCCGAACCTATGGTAGGTTCGGCGCAACCCGTGCACCTCGTCAAGATTAGCACTACTCCAAACAAACAAAACGAGCTTTCCGCTTGAGCCTCGCCACCTAGGAGTTCCATTGGGTGTGTCCAAAATGATTTCCAAGCCTATGGTATGTTTGGTGCAAACCGTGCAACTATCTTGCATCAAGCTTAGCACCATCTCCAAATCAGACCGTAACGAGCTTCCACTTGATCATCGTCACCTAGGAGTACATCGGGTGCGTCCAAATCGATTTCAGGGCGTATGGTACGATTAGTGGTGAACCGTCCAACTACTTGCACCGACACTAACACTATCTCCAAATAGACTGAAACAAGATTCCACATGACTCACGTCACCTAGGAGTTCCATCGGATGCGTCGAAACTGATTTCCGAACCTATGGTAGGTTCGGCGCAACCCGTGCACCTCGTCAAGATTAGCACTACTCCAAACAAACAAAACGAGCTTTCGCTTGAGCCTCGCCACCTAGGAGTTCCATTGGGTGTGTCCAAAATGATTTCCAAGCCTATGGTATGTTTGGTGCAAACCGTGCAACTATCTTGCATCAAGCTTAGCACCATCTCCAATCAGACGTAACGAGCTCCACTTGATCATCGTCACCTAGGAGTACCATCGGGTGCGTCCATATCGATTTAGAGCGTATGGTACGATTGGTGCGAGCCGTCCAACTATCTTGCACCGGCACTACACTGTCTCCAAATAGACTGAAACAAGATTCTACATGACCCACGTCACCTAGGAGTTCCATCAGATGCATCTAAACCAATTTCCGAGCCTATGGTAGGTTCCGCGCAACCCATGCACCTCGTCAAGATTAGCACTATCTCCAAACGGACCAAAACAAGCTTCCACTTCAGCCTCGTCACCTATGAGTTCCATGGGTTGTCCGAATGATTTCCAAGCCTATGGTATGTTTGGCACAAACCGTGCACCTATCTTGCATCAACTTTAGCACCATCTCCAATCGGACCGTAACGAGCTTCCACTTGAGCATCATCACCTAGGAGTACCATCGGGTGAGTCCAAAACGATTTATGTGCCTATGGAATATTTGGTGAAGACCGTGCAATTATCTTGCACCGACACTAAACCTATCTCCAAGGACTTAAACGAGATTCCACATGGCCCCCGACACTTAGGAGTTCCATTAGGTGCGTCCAAAATGATTCTCGAGCCTCTGGTATGTTCTGCGCAAACCGTGCACCTATATTGCAGAAAGATTAGCGCCATCTCCAAACGGAATGAAACAAGGTTCCACTTGAGCCTCGTCACCTATGAGTACCATCGGGTGCGTCCATATCGATTTCTGAGGGTATGGTACGTTTGGTGTGAACCGCCCAACTATCTTGCACCGACATACACTGTCTCCAAATAGACTGAAACAAGATTTCACATGACTCACGTTACCTAGGAGTTCCATCGGATGTGTCGAAACTGATTTCCGAGACTATGGTAGGTTCGACGCAACCCGTGCTCCTCATCAAAATTAGCACTATCTCAAAACGAACCAAAACGAGCTTCCACTTGAGCCTCGTCACCTAGGAGTACCATTGGGTGCGTCCAAATCGATTTTAGGGCATATGTACGATTAGTTTGAACCGTCCAACTATCTTGCACCGACACTAACACTGTCTCTAAATAGACTGAAACAAGATTTCACATGACTCACGTTACCTAGGAGTTCCATCGGATGTGTCCAAACTGATTTCCGAGCCTATGGTAGGTTCGACGCAACCCGTGCACCTCGTCAAGGTTAGCACTATCTCCAAACGGACCAAAACGAGCTTCCACTTGAGCCTCGTCACCTAGGAGTACCATTGGGTGCGTCCAAATCGATTTCAGGGCGTATGGTACGATTAGTGCGAACCATCCAATTATCTTGCACTGGCACTAACACTGTCTCCAAATAGACTGAAACAAGATTCCACATGACCAACGTCACCTAGGAGTTCCATTAGATGCATCTAAACCAATTTCCGAGCCTATGGTAGGTTCCGCGCAACCCGTGCACCTCGTCAAGATTAGCACTATCTCCAAACGGACCAAAACAAGCTTCCACTTCAGCCTCGTCACCTATGAGTTCCATGGGGTGTCCAAAATGATTTCCAAGCCTATGGTATGTTTGGCGCAAACCGTGCACCTATCTTGCATCAACTTTAGCACCATCTCCAATCGGACCGTAACGAGCTTCCACTTGAGCATCGTCACCTAGGAGTACCATCGGGTGAGTCCAAAACGATTTATGTGCCTGTGGAATATTTGGTGAAGACCGTGCAATTATCTTGCACCAACACTAAACCTATCTCCAAATGGACTTAAACGAGATTCCACATGGCCCCCGACACCTAGGAGTTCCATTAGGTGCGTCCAAAATGATTCTCGAGCCTCTGGTACGTTCTGCGCAAACCGTGCACCTATATTGTAGAAAGATTAGCACCATCTCCAAACGGAATGAAACAAGGCTCCACTTGAGCCTCGTCACCTATGAGTACCATCGGGTGCGTCCATATCGATTTCTGAGGGTATGGTACGTTTGGTGCGAACCGTCCAACTATCTTGCACCGACACTAACACTGTCTCCAAATAGACTGAAACAAGATTTCACATGACTCATGTTACCTAGGAGTTCCATCGGATGTGTCGAAACTGATTTCCGAGACTATGGTAGGTTTGACGCAACCCGTGCTCCTCATCAAAATTAGCACTATCTCAAAACAAACCAAAACGAGCTTCCACTTGAGCCTCGTCACCTAGGAGTACCATTGGGTGCGTCCAAATCGATTTTAGTGCGTATGTACGATTAGTGCGAACCGTCCAACTATCTTGCACTGACACTAACACTGTCTCCAAATAGACTGAAACAAGATTTCACATGACTCACGTTACCTAGGAGTTCCATCGGATGTGTCCAAACTGATTTCCGAGCCTATGGTAGGTTCGACGCAACCCGTGCACGTCGTCAAGATTAGCACTATCTCCAAACGGACCAAAACGAGCTTCCACTTGAGCCTCGTCACCTAGGAGTACCATTGGGTGCGTCCAAATCGATTTCAGGGCGTATGGTACGATTAGTGCGAACCATCCAACTATCTTGCACTGGCACTAACACTATCTCCAAATAGACTGAAATAAGATTCCACATGACACATCAACGTCGCCAAGGAGTTCCATCAGATGCATCTAAACCAATTTCCGAGCCTATGGTAGGTTCCGACCCGTGCACCTCGTCAAGATTAGCACTATCTACAAACGGACCAAAACAAGCTTCCACTTCAGCCTCGTCACCTATGAGTTCCATGGGGTGTGTCCAAAATGATTTCCAAGGGTATGGTATGTTTGGCGTAAACCGTGCACCTATCTTGCATCAAGTTTAGCACCATCTCCAATCGGACCGTAACGAGCTTCCACTTGAGCATCGTCACCTAGGAGTACCATTGGGTGCGTCCAAAACGATTTATGTGCCTGTGGAATATTTGGTGAAGACCGTGCAATTATCTTGCACCGACACTAAACCTGTCTCCAAACGGACTTAAAGGAGATTCCACATGGCCCCCGACACTTAGGAGTTCCATTAGGTGCGTCCAAAATGATTCTTGAGCCTCTGGTACGTTCTGCGCAAACCGTGCACCTATATTGCAGAAAGGTTAGCACCATCTCCAAACGGAATGAAACAAGGTTCCACTTGAGCCTCGTCACCTATGAGTACCATCGGGTGCGTCCATATCGATTTCTGAGGGTATGGTACGTTTGGTGCGAACCGTCCAACTATCTTGCACCGACACTAACACTGTCTCCAAATAGACTGAAACAAGATTTCACATGACTCACGTTACCTAGGAGTTCCATCGGATGTCTCCAAACTGATTTCCAAGCCTATGGTAGGTTCGACGCAACCCGTGCTCCTCGTCAAAATTAGCACTATCTACAAACAGACCAAAACGAGCTTCCACTTGAGCCTCGTCACCTAGGAGTACCATTGGGTGCGTCCAAATCGATTTTAGGGCGTATGGTACGATTAGTTCGAACCGTCCAACTATCTTGCACTGACACTAACACTGTCTCCAAAATAGACTGAAACAAGATTTCACATGACTCACGTTACCTAGGAGTTCCATCGGATGTGTCCAAACTGATTTTTGAGCCTATGGTAGGTTCGGCGCAACCCGTGCACCTCGTCAAGATTAGCACTACTCCAAATAGACCAAAACGAGCTTCCACTTGAGCCTCGTCACCTAGGAGTTCCATTGGGTGTGTCCAAAATGATTTCCAAGCCTATGGTATGTTTCGTGCAAACCGTGCACCTATCTTGCATCAAGTTTAGCACCATCTCCAATCAGACCGTAACAAGCATCCACTTTAGCATCGTCACCTAGGAGTACCATCGGGTGCGTGCAAATCGATTTCTGAGCCTATGGTATGTTTGGCGCAGACCGTGCAATTATCTTGCACCGACACTAAACCTATCTCTAAAAGGACTTAAACGAGATTCCACATGGCCCCGACACCTAGGAGTTCCATTGGGTGCTTTTAAAATGATTCTCAAGCCTCCAGTACGTTCTGCGCAAACCGTGCACCTATCTTGCAGAAAGATTAGCACCATCTCCAAACAGAACAAAACGAGCTTCCACTTGAGCCTCGTCACGTATGAGTTCCATTAGGTGTGTCCAAAACGATTTCCAAGCCTGTGGTATGTTTGGTGCAAACCGTGCACCTATCTTGCATCAAGTTTAGCACCATCTCCAATCGGACCGTAACGAGCTTCCACTTGAGCCTCGTCACCTAGGAGTACCATCGGGTGCGTCCAAATCGATTTCAGAGCGTATGGTATGATAGGTGCGAGCCGTCCAACTATCTTGCACTAGCACTTACACTGTCTCCAAATAGACTGAAACAAGATTCCACATGACCCACGTCACCTAGGAGTTCCATCGGATGCATCTAAACCAATTTCCATGCTTATGGTAGGTTCCGAGCAACCCGTGCACCTCGTCAAGATTAGCACTATCTCCAAACGGACCAAAACAAGCTTCCACTTCAGCCTCGTCACCTATGAGTTCCATGGGGTGTGTCCAAAATGATTTCCAAGCCTATGGTATGTTTGGCGCAAATCGTGTACCTATCTTGCATCAGTTTAGCACCATCTCCAATCGGACCGTAACGAGCTTCCACTTGAGCATCGTCACCTAGGAGTACCATCGGGTGCGTCTAAAACGATTTATGTGCCTATGGTATATTTGGTGAAGACCGTGCAATTATCTTGCACGGACACTAAACCTGTCTCCAAACGGACTTAAATGAGATTCCACACGGCCCCGACACCTAGGAGTTCCATTGGGCGCGTCCAAAATGATTCTCGAGCCTCCGGTACGTTCTGTGCAAACCGTGCACCTATCTTGCAGAAAGATTAGCGCCATCTCCAAACGGAACGAAACGAGCTTCCACTTGTGCCTCGTCACCTATGAGTACCATCGAGTGCATCCATGTCCATTTCTGAGGGTGTGGTACATTTCCCACGAACCGTCCCACTATCTTGCACCGACACTAACACTGTCTCCAAATAGACCGAAACAAGATTCCACATGACCCACGTCACCTAGGAGTTCCCTCGGATGCGTCCAAACCGATTTCCGATCCTGTGGTTGGTTCGCCACAACCCGTGCACCTCGTCAAGGTTAGCACTATCTCCAAATGGACCAAAAGGAGCTTCCAATTAAGCCTCGTCACCTAGGAGTTCCATTGGGTGTGTCCAAAACGATTTGCAAGCCTATGGTATGTTTGGTGCAAACCGTGCACCTATCTTGCATCAAGTTTAGCACCGTCTCCAATTGGACCGTAACAAGCTTCCACCTAAGCCTCGTCACCTAGGAGTACCATCGGGTGCATCCAAATCGATTTCTGAGTGTATGGTACGATTGGTGTGAACCATCCAATTATGTTGCACTAACACTAACACTGTCTCAAAATAGACTGAAACAAGATTCCGCATGACTCACGTCACCTAGGAGTTCCATCGGATGCGTCCAAACTGATTTTCCGAGCCTATGGTAGGTTTGGCGCCACCCGTGCGCCTTGTCAAGATTAGCACTACTCCAAACGGACCAAAACAAGCTTCCACTTGAGCATCGTCACCTAGGAGTACCATCGCGTGCGTCCAAATTGATTTCTGAGCCTATGGTATGTTTGGCGTAGACCGCACAATTATCTTGCACCGACACTAAACCTATCTCCAAACGGACTTAAACGAGATTCCATATGGCCCCCGATACCTAGGAGTTCCGTTCGGTGCGTCCAAAATGATTCTCGAACCTCCGGTACGTTCTGCGCAAACTGTGCACCTATCTTGCAGAAAGATTAGCACCATCTGCAAACGGAACGAAACGAGCTTCCACTTGAGCCTCGTCACCTATGAGTACCATCGGGTGCGTCCATATCGATTTCTGAGGGTACGGTACGTTTGCCGCGAACCGTCCAACTATCTTGCACTGACACTGACTCTGTCTCCGAATAGACTGAAACAAGATTCCATATGACCCACGTCACCTAGGAGTTCCATCGGATGCGTCCAAACCGATTTCGGATCCTATGGTAGGTTCGGCGCAACCCGTGCACCTCGTCAAGATTGGCACTATCTCCAAACGGACCAAAACCAGCTTCCACTTGAGCCTCGTCACCTAGGAGTTCCATTGGGTGTGTCCAAAACGATTTCCAAGCCTATGTTTGGTGCAAACCATGCACCTGTCTTGCGGCAAGATTAGCACCATCTCCAAACAGAACGAAACGAGCTTCCACTTGAGCCTTGTCACCTAGGAGTACCAACGGGTGCGTCCAAATTCATTTCTGAGGGTATGGTACGTTTGGCGTGAACCGTCCCACTATCTTGCACCGACACTAACACTGTCTCCAAATAGAATAAAACAAGATTCCACATGACCCACGTCACCTAGGAGTTCCATCGGATGCGTCCAAACCGATTTCCGATCCTATGGTAGGTTCGGCACAACCCATGCACCCCGTCAAGATTAGCACTATCTCCAAACGGAACAAAACAAGGTTCCATTTGAGCCTCGTCACCTATGAGTACCATCGGGTGCGTCCATATCGATTTCTGAGGGTATGGTACGTTTGGTGCGAATCGTCCAACTATCTTGCACCGACACTAACACTGTCTCCAAATAAACTTGATGAGGACATCCTCCACTATTATCCGTTGGCAAAGACGCAATGAAAAAAGGGTCAAGTGGCCTAGTTGTAGTCGGGCGGTGACCGTGTGAGCCTCTGAATAATCCCACCTTGCTTAGCTTGGGAGGAGAAAGCCACCTTAAAAGAGAGAGCCACCCTTCCCCTATCAGACTAGTCTTTTAGGGATATTGGGCCTTTCCCTGAGTGGGTGTGCATAAGAACTGTTGGGGTCCGGGAACCTTAATTTGTTGGGCCTCGGCCAACCCCACCTGGGTCGGATGCATCATTTGGTATCAGAGCTGGGCCCTTGTTTAAGGTGGTGGGAATGATGAGGACATCCTCCACTATTATCCGCTGGCAAAGACGTAACGAAAAAAGGTCAAGTGGCCTAGTTGTAGTCTGGCGGCGACCGTGTGAGCCTCTGAATAATCCCACCTTGCTTAGCTTGGGAGGAGAAAGCCACCTTAAAAGAGAGAGCCACCCTTCCCCTATCAGACTAGTCTTTTAGGGATATTGGGCCTTTCCCTGAGTGGGTGTGCATAAGAACTGTTGGGGTCCGGGCAACCTTAATTTGTTGGGCCTCGGCCAACCCCACCTGGGCCGGACCAATTGATATGAACCCGCTAGGGTTTATGGACGATCTTTCGATGAGAGACGTGAGATCACTCGATTTGGTGGATGGAGATGACGTTCACGGCCCGACTACAGCCTTCCAAGACCGCGCCTTAGCAACCGATACACCACCTCCAAAGGCCGTCACGATCTTGTGGAGCGCGACAACCAGCCACTAGGGCTCCCGTCCTGCAAGCAATCGAAGAACTAGCAAGAACAAGGAAACAAGCACTGAATTTGCAAGATGAAATTGAAAGCCTCAAACTGAATCTTATGATGAGTGGGGTTCCGAAGACAAGGAGATGGGCGGCTGGATCAGCACGCGCGCCTACAAGCAAGTAGCAAAGCTAAACTTGATCTAAACAAAACCAAGTGTTCCTGGTGGCGGCTAAGGGGTATATGACGTGTGGAGGACGACCACAAGAGAGTTTGGGTCGTGCTCCAACCCTAGGACGCGTCCCTACTGGACTCTAAACGATACAAGCCCATTGGGCTAACTTAAGGTGGCGCAGCACCCTGGACAGAATAGACCTCTCGGTGATTTTTTGGAATCTTGACGCCGTTTCTGAGCAGGTATGAGTATGAGGTCAGATCCGTATGAAAGTAGACTTTATTAGCTTTCCAACAAGTCTAGAATCACCCCAATCCGACTCCGTATGTAACCGTGGCGACCGTCGCAAGTTGGAGGTGTGCTGCAGTCCGAATCCAGCCTACGCGAGTCCTTTTCCCTTTCGGTCTTCTCCTTGATTACTAATCAAAACAAGAGTGCACGTGTCTCCAAGACCTAAACAGGATGGACAAGAGCTCAAGAAGGAACTCACTTGATGATTAAGTGTTCGAGCACGAGCACGGGTAATAGGACCAGCAGGTGTCGGCGTGGACGGCGTGGATGTATGATCGGTGTTGATGTCCTCATCAAAACTGAAACAAGATTTCACATGACTCACGTTACCTAGGAGTTCAATTAGATGTGTCCAAACTGATTTCCGAGCCTATGGTAGGTTCGGTGCAACCCGTGCACCTCATCAAAATTAGCACTATCTCCAAACGAACCAAAACGAGCTTCCACTTGAGCCTCGTCACCTAGGAGTACCATTGGGTGCGTCCAAATCGATTTTAGGGCGTATGTACGATTAGTGCGAACCGTCCAACTATCTTGCACCGACACTAACACTGTCTCCAAATAGACTGAAACAAGATTTCACATGACTCACGTTACCTAGGAGTTCCATCGGATGTGTCCAAACTGATTTCCGAGCCTATGGTAGGTTCGACGCAACCCGTGCACCTCGTCAAGATTAGCACTATCTCCAAACGGACCAAAACGAGCTTCCACTTGAGCCTCGTCACCTAGGAGTACCATTGGGTGCGTCCAAATCGATTTCAGGGCGTATGGTATGATTAGTGCGAACCGTCCAACTATCTTGCACTGGCACTAACACTGTCTCCAAATAGACTGAAACAAGATTCCACATGACCAACGTCACCTAGGAGTTCCATCATATGCATCTAAACCAATTTCCGAGCCTATGGTAGGTTCCGCGCAACCCATGCACCTCGTCAAGATTAGCACTATCTCCAAACGGACCAAAACAAGCTTCCACTTCAGCCTCGTCACCTATGAGTTCCATGGGGTGTCCAAAACGATTTCCAAGCCTATGGTATGTTTGGCGCAAACCGTGCACCTATCTTGCATCAACTATAGCACCATCTCCAATCGGACCGTAACCAGCTTCCACTTGAGCATCGTCACCTAGGAGTACCAATTGGTGAGTCCAAAACGATTTATGTGCCTGTGGAATATTTGGTGAAGACCGTGCAATTATCTTGCACCGACACTAAACCTATCTCCAAACGGACTTAAACGAGATTCCACATGGCCCCCGACACCTAGGAGTTCCATTAGGTGCGTCCAAAATGATTCTCGAGCCTCTGGTACATTCTGCGCAAACCGTGCACCTATATTGCAGAAAGATTAGCACCATCTCCAAACGGAATGAAACAAGGTTCCACTTGAGCCTCGTCACCTATGAGTACCATCGGGTGCGTCCATATCGATTTCTGAGGGTATGGTACGTTTGGTGCGAACCGTCCAACTATCTTGCACCGACACTAACACTGTCTCCAAATAGACTGAAACAAGATTTCACATGACTCACGTTACCTAGGAGTTCCATCGGATGTCTCCAAACTGATTTCCAAGCCTATGGTAGGTTCGACGCAACCCGTGCTCCTCGTCAAAATTAGCACTATCTACAAACAGACCAAAACGAGCTTCCACTTGAGCCTCGTCACCTAGGAGTACCATTGGGTGCGTCCAAATCGATTTCAGGGCGTATGGTACGATTAGTGCGAACCGTCCAACTATCTTGCACTGGCACTAACACTGTCTCCAAATAGACTGAAACAAGATTCCACATGACCAACGTCACCTAGGAGTTCCATCATATGCATCTAAACCAATTTCCGAGCCTATGGTAGGTTCCGCGCAACCCATGCACCTCGTCAAGATTAGCACTATCTCCAAACGGACCAAAACAAGCTTCCACTTCAGCCTCGTCACCTATGAGTTCCATGGGGTGTCCAAAACGATTTCCAAGCCTATGGTATGTTTGGCGCAAACCGTGCACCTATCTTGCATCAACTATAGCACCATCTCCAATCGGACCGTAACAAGCTTCCACTTGAGCATCGTCACCTAGGAGTACCATCGGGTGAGTCCAAAACGATTTATGTGCCTGTGGAATATTTGGTGAAGACCGTGCAATTATCTTGCACCGACACTAAACCTATCTCCAAACGGACTTAAACGAGATTCCACATGGCCCCCGACACCTAGGAGTTCCATTAGGTGCGTCCAAAATGATTCTCGAGCCTCTGGTACATTCTGCGCAAACCGTGCACCTATATTGCAGAAAGATTAGCACCATCTCCAAACGGAATGAAACAAGGTTCCACTTGAGCCTCGTCACCTATGAGTACCATCGGGTGCGTCCATATCGATTTCTGAGGGTATGGTACGTTTGGTGCGAACCGTCCAACTATCTTGCACCGACACTAACACTGTCTCCAAATAGACTGAAACAAGGTTTCACATGACTCACGTTACCTAGGAGTTCCATCGGATGTGTCGAAACTGATTTCCGAGACTATGGTAGGTTCGACGCAACCCGTGCTCCTCATCAAAATTAGCACTAACTCCAAATGAACCAAAACGAGCTTCCACTTGAGCCTCGTCACCTAGGAGTACCATTGGGTGCGTCCAAATTGATTTTAGGGCGTATGTACGATTAGTGCGAACCGTCCAACTATCTTGCACCGACATTAACACTGTCTCCAAATAGACTGAAACAAGATTTCACATGACTCACATTACCTAGGAGTTCCATCGGATGTGTCCAAACTGATTTCCGAGCCTATGGTAGGTTTGACGCAACCCGTGCACCTCGTCAAGATTAGCACTATCTCCAAACGGACCAAAACGAGCTTCCACTTGAGCCTCGTCACCTAGGAGTACCATTGGGTGCGTCCAAATCGATTTCAGGGCGTATGGTACGATTAGTGCGAACCGTCCAACTATCTTGCACTGGCACTAACACTGTCTCCAAATAGACTGAAACAAGATTCCACATGACCAACGTCACCTAGGAGTTCCATCAGATGCATCTAAACCAATTTCCGAGCCTATGGTAGGTTCCGCGCAACCCATGCACCTCGTCAAGATTAGCACTATCTCCAAACGGACCAAAACAAGCTTCCACTTCAGCCTCGTCACCTATGAGTTCCATGGGGTGTCCAAAACGATTTCCAAGCCTATGGTATGTTTGGCGCAAACCGTGCACCTATCTTGCATCAACTATAGCACCATCTCCAATCGGACCGTAACGAGCTTCCACTTGAGCATCGTCACCTAGGAGTACCATCGGGTGAGTCCAAAACGATTTATGTGCCTGTGGAATATTTGGTGAAGACCGTGCAATTATCTTGCACCGACACTAAACCTATCTCCAAACGGACTTAAACGAGATTCCACATGGCCCCGACACCTAGGAGTTCCATTAGGTGCGTCCAAAATGATTCTCGAGCCTCTGGTACGTTCTGCGCAAACCGTGCACCTATATTGCAGAAAGATTAGCACCATCTCCAAACGGAATGAAACAAGGTTCCACTTGAGCCTCGTCACCTATGAGTACCATCGGGTGCGTCCATATCGATTTCTGAGGGTATGGTACGTTTGGTGCGAACCGTCCAACTATCTTGCACCGACACTAACACTGTCTCCAAATAGACTGAAACAAGGTTTCACATGACTCACGTTACCTAGGAGTTCCATCGGATGTGTCGAAACTGATTTCCGAGACTATGGTAGGTTCGACGCAACCCGTGCTCCTCATCAAAATTAGCACTATCTCCAAATGAACCAAAACGAGCTTCCACTTGAGCCTCGTCACCTAGGAGTACCATTGGGTGCGTCCAAATCGATTTTAGGGCGTATGTACGATTAGTGCGAACCGTCCAACTATCTTGCACCGACATTAACACTGTCTCCAAATAGACTGAAACAAGATTTCACATGACTCACATTACCTAGGAGTTCCATCGGATGTGTCCAAACTGATTTCCGAGCCTATGGTAGGTTCGACGCAACCCGTGCACCTCGTCAAGATTAGCACTATCTCCAAACGGACCAAAACAAGCTTCCACTTGAGCCTCGTCACCTAGGAGTACCATTGGGTGCGTCCAAATCGATTTCAGGGCGTATGGTACGATTAGTGCGAACCGTCCAACTATCTTGCACTGGCACTAACACTGTCTCCAAATAGACTGAAACAAGATTCCACATGACCAACGTCACCTAGGAGTTCCATCAGATGCATCTAAACCAATTTCCGAGCCTATGGTAGGTTCCGCGCAACCCATGCACCTCGTCAAGATTAGCACTATCTCCAAACGGACCAAAACAAGCTTCCACTTCAGCCTCGTCACCTATGAGTTCCATGGGGTGTCCAAAACGATTTCCAAGCCTATGGTATGTTTGGCGCAAACCGTGCACCTATCTTGCATCAACTATAGCACCATCTCCAATCGGACCGTAACGAGCTTCCACTTGAGCATCGTCACCTAGGAGTACCATCGGGTGAGTCCAAAACGATTTATGTGCCTGTGGAATATTTGGTGAAGACCGTGCAATTATCTTGCACCGACACTAAACCTATCTCCAAACGGACTTAAACGAGATTCCACATGGCCCCCGACACCTAGGAGTTCCATTAGGTGCGTCCAAAATGATTCTCGAGCCTCTGGTACGTTCTGCGCAAACCGTGCACCTATATTGCAGAAAGATTAGCACCATCTCCAAACGGAATGAAACAAGGTTCCACTTGAGCCTCGTCACCTATGAGTACCATCGGGTGCGTCCATATCGATTTCTGAGGGTATGGTACGTTTGGTGCGAACCGTCCAACTATCTTGCACCGACACTAACACTGTCTCCAAATAGACTGAAACAAGGTTTCACATGACTCACGTTACCTAGGAGTTCCATCGGATGTGTCGAAACTGATTTCCGAGACTATGGTAGGTTCGACGCAACCCGTGCTCCTCATCAAAATTAGCACTATCTCCAAATGAACCAAAACGAGCTTCCACTTGAGCCTCGTCACCTAGGAGTACCATTGGGTGCGTCCAAATCGATTTTAGGGCGTATGTACGATTAGTGCGAACCGTCCAACTATCTTGCACCGACATTAACACTGTCTCCAAATAGACTGAAACAAGATTTCACATGACTCACATTACCTAGGAGTTCCATCGGATGTGTCCAAACTGATTTCCGAGCCTATGGTAGGTTCGACGCAACCCGTGCACCTCGTCAAGATTAGCACTATCTCCAAACGGACCAAAACGAGCTTCCACTTGAGCCTCGTCACCTAGGAGTACCATTGGGTGCGTCCAAATCGATTTCAGGGCGTATGGTACGATTAGTGCGAACCGTCCAACTATCTTGCACTGGCACTAACACTGTCTCCAAATAGACTGAAACAAGATTCCACATGACCAACGTCACCTAGGAGTTCCATCAGATGCATCTAAACCAATTTCCGAGCCTATGGTAGGTTCCGCGCAACCCATGCACCTCGTCAAGATTAGCACTATCTCCAAACGGACCAAAACAAGCTTCCACTTCAGCCTCGTCACCTATGAGTTCCATGGGGTGTCCAAAACGATTTCCAAGCCTATGGTATGTTTGGCGCAAACCGTGCACCTATCTTGCATCAACTATAGCACCATCTCCAATCGGACCGTAACGAGCTTCCACTTGAGCATCGTCACCTAGGAGTACCATCGGGTGAGTCCAAAACGATTTATGTGCCTGTGGAATATTTGGTGAAGACCGTGCAATTATCTTGCACCGACACTAAACCTATCTCCAAACGGACTTAAACGAGATTCCACATGGCCCCCGACACCTAGGAGTTCCATTAGGTGCGTCCAAAATGATTCTCGAGCCTCTGGTACGTTCTGCGCAAACCGTGCACCTATATTGCAGAAAGATTAGCACCATCTCCAAACGGAATGAAACAAGGTTCCACTTGAGCCTCGTCACCTATGAGTACCATCGGGTGCGTCCATATCGATTTCTGAGGGTATGGTACGTTTGGTGCGAACCGTCCAACTATCTTGCACCGACACTAACACTGTCTCCAAATAGACTGAAACAAGGTTTCACATGACTCACGTTACCTAGGAGTTCCATCGGATGTGTCGAAACTGATTTCCGAGACTATGGTAGGTTCGACGCAACCCGTGCTCCTCATCAAAATTAGCACTATCTCCAAATGAACCAAAACGAGCTTCCACTTGAGCCTCGTCACCTAGGAGTACCATTGGGTGCGTCCAAATCGATTTTAGGGCGTATGTACGATTAGTGCGAACCGTCCAACTATCTTGCACCGACATTAACACTGTCTCCAAATAGACTGAAACAAGATTTCACATGACTCACATTACCTAGGAGTTCCATCGGATGTGTCCAAACTGATTTCCGAGCCTATGGTAGGTTCGACGCAACCCGTGCACCTCGTCAAGATTAGCACTATCTCCAAACGGACCAAAACAAGCTTCCACTTGAGCCTCGTCACCTAGGAGTACCATTGGGTGCGTCCAAATCGATTTCAGGGCGTATGGTACGATTAGTGCGAACCGTCCAACTATCTTGCACTGGCACTAACACTGTCTCCAAATAGACTGAAACAAGATTCCACATGACCAACGTCACCTAGGAGTTCCATCAGATGCATCTAAACCAATTTCCGAGCCTATGGTAGGTTCCGCGCAACCCATGCACCTCGTCAAGATTAGCACTATCTCCAAACGGACCAAAACAAGCTTCCACTTCAGCCTCGTCACCTATGAGTTCCATGGGGTGTCCAAAACGATTTCCAAGCCTATGGTATGTTTGGCGCAAACCGTGCACCTATCTTGCATCAACTATAGCACCATCTCCAATCGGACCGTAACGAGCTTCCACTTGAGCATCGTCACCTAGGAGTACCATCGGGTGAGTCCAAAACGATTTATGTGCCTGTGGAATATTTGGTGAAGACCGTGCAATTATCTTGCACCGACACTAAACCTATCTCCAAACGGACTTAAACGAGATTCCACATGGCCCCCGACACCTAGGAGTTCCATTAGGTGCGTCCAAAATGATTCTCGAGCCTCTGGTACGTTCTGCGCAAACCGTGCACCTATATTGCAGAAAGATTAGCACCATCTCCAAACGGAATGAAACAAGGTTCCACTTGAGCCTCGTCACCTATGAGTACCATCGGGTGCGTCCATATCGATTTCTGAGGGTATGGTACGTTTGGTGCGAACCGTCCAACTATCTTGCACCGACACTAACACTGTCTCCAAATAGACTGAAACAAGGTTTCACATGACTCACGTTACCTAGGAGTTCCATCGGATGTGTCGAAACTGATTTCCGAGACTATGGTAGGTTCGACGCAACCCGTGCTCCTCATCAAAATTAGCACTATCTCCAAATGAACCAAAACGAGCTTCCACTTGAGCCTCGTCACCTAGGAGTACCATTGGGTGCGTCCAAATCGATTTTAGGGCGTATGTACGATTAGTGCGAACCGTCCAACTATCTTGCACCGACATTAACACTATCTCCAAATAGACTGAAACAAGATTTCACATGACTCACGTTACCTAGGAGTTCCATCGGATGTGTCCAAACTGATTTCCGAGCCTATGGTAGGTTCGACGCAACCCGTGCACCTCGTCAAGATTAGCACTATCTCCAAACGGACCAAAACAAGCTTCCACTTGAGCCTCGTCACCTAGGAGTACCATTGGGTGCGTCCAAATCGATTTCAGGGCGTATGGTACGATTAGTGCGAACCGTCCAACTATCTTGCACTGGCACTAACACTGTCTCCAAATAGACTGAAACAAGATTCCACATGACCAACGTCACCTAGGAGTTCCATCAGATGCATCTAAACCAATTTCCGAGCCTATGGTAGGTTCCGCGCAACCCATGCACCTCGTCAAGATTAGCACTATCTCCAAACGGACCAAAACAAGCTTCCACTTCAGCCTCGTCACCTATGAGTTCCATGGGGTGTCCAAAACGATTTCCAAGCCTATGGTATGTTTGGCGCAAACCGTGCACCTATCTTGCATCAACTATAGCACCATCTCCAATCGGACCGTAACGAGCTTCCACTTGAGCATCGTCACCTAGGAGTACCATCGGGTGAGTCCAAAACGATTTATGTGCCTGTGGAATATTTGGTGAAGACCGTGCAATTATCTTGCACCGACACTAAACCTATCTCCAAACGGACTTAAACGAGATTCCACATGGCCCCGACACCTAGGAGTTCCATTAGGTGCGTCCAAAATGATTCTCGAGCCTCTGGTACATTCTGCGCAAACCGTGCACCTATATTGCAGAAAGATTAGCACCATCTCCAAACGGAATGAAACAAGGTTCCACTTGAGCCTCGTCACCTATGAGTACCATCGGGTGCGTCCATATCGATTTCTGAGGGTATGGTACGTTTGGTGCGAACCGTCCAACTATCTTGCACCGACACTAACACTGTCTCCAAATAGACTGAAACAAGGTTTCACATGACTCACGTTACCTAGGAGTTCCATCGGATGTGTCGAAACTGATTTCCGAGACTATGGTAGGTTCGACGCAACCCGTGCTCCTCATCAAAATTAGCACTAACTCCAAATGAACCAAAACGAGCTTCCACTTGAGCCTCGTCACCTAGGAGTACCATTGGGTGCGTCCAAATCGATTTTAGGGCGTATGTACGATTAGTGCAAACCGTCCAACTATCTTGCACCGACTTTAACACTGTCTCCAAATAGACTGAAACAAGATTTCACATGACTCACATTACCTAGGAGTTCCATCGGATGTGTCCAAACTGATTTCCGAGCCTATGGTAGGTTCGATGCAACCCGTGCACCTCGTCAAGATTAGCACTATCTCCAAACG
>CM036226.1:36782969-36801832 GCA_020631735.1 Saccharum officinarum
CAAAAGTATCACACTTATTTGCTACTTGTGCATAGGAGTAAAAAAATCATCAACACACAACTCCTCTTTATCACAAGAACGCGAGTAATTCATTTTGTGACAAAGGAAAATCAGTAGTGGGTTCCAGCTATTTGTTGCTCTTCATTAGCATGCAGAGTGGACAAATTTTGACATTATGGGTCACATCATTCTGGCAAGTATTCACAGATAATAGAATCTCTTTTCAGCATTGAGAGAGCCAGACAAAAACAATTGACCAATATGGCAATATGATTGCTAATTAATAAGGTTCGAATTTCAGAATTGAGCCCTCTCATGAATCTACTCATAACATCTTCCATGCATTCATCCAATCCACCAAACATGATACAAATCTTAAAATTATGGTAGTATTGTTTCACAGTCTTGCTACCCTGCTCAAGTTGTCTAATTTTGCAAGCAAATAATCAACATAATATGCAGGAACGAATGCATCTCTAAAAAGAAATTTGAAGTCTTTCCAAGATTCTGGAACTTTGATGTGCCTACAAATGTGTTTCCATTCTAGCAAAGCATATTCAATCAAAATATTAGAGGCAATACAAATCTTTTGTTTTCTGGATAGGTCATGCTCATCAAATTCATTGTCTACTTTTAACTCCCATCGATGTAAGCTTGAGGATCAAACTTACCATCATATAATGGCAAGTGTTGAATGACATCCTGAATATGAGGTCTAGTTTCAACAGCTCAAAAATCTCCATATCACCTGCCATGATTAAGTAAAACAAGAAACACAAAAATAATATGTATCCTCCTATCAACTACTAGGATGTGTCAGATGTAAATTCTCTCAAACTCAACTTGTTAAAAACAAGCCCTACAAGTCTTACCAAGCCAAACAGGAGCGTGACGGCACACACAAGTCTACAACCGTGGAGTGAAGTGTATCGGTGCGGTCGGCAACAACAACACCTGTCAAGCTGTAGTCGAAATATGTGGAGCTATAGGTGGGCTATAAGCAAGGAAGTACTAGAACCACGTTAGTTGCAAGCAAATTGAACAACGCTCAACGACGTTATTAATGCTGGTCCTAGGCTAGTACATGCTAGAGACGCGAGCCTGGACACAAACGAAGTCACTGAGCAGCAGCAAAGAAGGATCACAAGGACAGGAATAACAACAAAAGAAAACTCTTCTCTTCTTCTTTCTCTTTCTTTCTTTCTTTCTTTCTATCTTTCTTTTCTTTCTTTCTTTTCTTTCTTCTGCTTTTTTCTGTTTTTTTTTTCAACTAGCACAAAACTGAAATTTTTGCAACAAGAAATAACAAGCTACTTACACAATTAAATGTTTCCTTGGGAAGGGTGATTCAGTAGCAAAGTGAAACAAGTGGTTGTTTTGCAAAACCAGCAGACGCGCAATCTCCAGGGCAATTGCGAAGCGCTCAGAATGAATTTGGGACAACCTCTGATCCGTTGGAAAGAGGACAAGTTTAAGGTTTCCAGATTGTATTTAAACTCCTATCAGACTCCTGACAAAGAAATATGGTGCTTTTTGTTTTAAGATAAAACAGGCTCCGAATCGAATTTCTATCTTGATCTTGTTGGATTTCTTTTTGTAGATGGAAATATGGACGTGGATGAAACCTCCAAGGACGTGGCTAGGATAATGGTGGTAAACAAAACAAAGGAATTTGAAAATCCACTTGGATTCCTAGAGGGAAAAAATAAACTCAAATCTGCGATGGTGACAGAAACGTGACTAGAACTCGAAACTCTAAACGACTAGACGCTAAGACCAGCAACTTGCACGACGATGCAACGTTAATTCAATAAGCCCTAACTAAGCAGTAATAGTATTAAGCTCAAAGGGTTTTTGGGATTATGAGAACTAATCTACTAATTTTATTTTGGCTTTTTCTGGACCCATAGGAGATTAAAACAGCAAAGAACTAGAAGTCTCTCACGATCAACCTTGCTCTGATTACCAACTGATATGAACCCGCTAGGGTGAATCCTGATCTTTCGATGAGAGAAGGTGGATAACTCGATTTGGGGATGGAGATGACGTTCATGGCCCGACTACAACCATCCAAGGATGCTGCGCCTTAGCAACCGATACACCACCTCCAACAGCCGTCGCGATCTTGTGGAACACGATCAACCAAACCACTAGGGTAATTCCTGCAAGCAATCGAGGAACAAGCAAGAACAAGTAGAACAAGCAACTCAATTGCAAATATGGAGATGAAAACCAATCTGAAATCACAAAGTTGGGGTTCTGAATCGAGTAGAACGGATGGTCTAGTCGACACACGCGTCTACAAGGAAGTAGCAATGGCTAAACTTTCAACAAAACAAAACCCAATCTGTTTGTGGCGGCTCTAATCCTTATTAATACCTAGGGGAACGACCAGGGGGTGTTGGGGTCGTTCTCCAACCCTAGGACACGTCCCTAATGAACCCAACTTGATACATGGGCCATCAGCCCAAAATAGGGTGACACAGCACCAAAGGCAGAAAAGGCCCCGGCATTGAAACGACGATTGCGGAAGCATCGGATAAGATATAGCCATGAGTCCAGATCCGTTGGAAAATAGACTTGATAAGCTTTCCAAAAAAGTGCTAGAACGTCCCAATCCGATTCCGTATGCGACTGTGGTGAACAACACAAGTTGGAGCTGTCCTGGAGTTCGAATCTAGCCCCAAAACGTGTTGGATTTGATCTCTTTCTTTCCTTGGACCAAAAGTGACGTGGTGTCCAGGTGGAGAACGTTGGGAATACTTGGATTTGGTCCCAATCAACTTCATTAACCTCCCATGCTTTCCATATGCAATCAAACCTTCCCTGATCCATGTAAGTAATTCTGAAAATGAAAATATACACATTTTATGGTGGAGCACCAATTCATCAAATGCATCAATGATAAGCCTCATATAGAATGGTTGCACCTTTGGTATAGAAGTGGTTGACATGGTCATATTTGAGCCAATGATGTCCTCATCATTCTCCCCTTCTTGACAGCAAACCGTCCTCGGTTTGACCTTTGTTGGAGGATGTGTTGTAGGTAAAAGTGAACCGTGCTCCCCTTCTTGATATTTATCCTGTTGCATTTGGGAAAAACTAGAAAAACTTTGCAAGACATCATTAGTGTTAGTGCAGCCCTCAATTTGATCATGGTATTGTGGCCCAAAAGGATATTTCAGATTAGAGCAAATATAAACTTTATGCACCAAATATTCTCCTTTGTTGTCATATTTGCCAATTGCATGAAGCGAACAATGATTAAAACTTGGCAAAATAGAATCAAATTTAAGTTTCTCTTTTAGACAATTTAGATTACACAGAATATCAAATTCTATATAACCCAAAGTATTTAAAGAGGACAACAAATTCAGTTCATCTTGTGCACATGTAATAGGATGAAAAGCTTATCTTCAGCACATTTGTATGGTTCCAAACCAAAAGTATCACACTTATTTGCTACTTGTGGCATAGGAGTAAAAGAATCATCAACACACAACTCCTCTTTATCACAAGGAACCGCGAGTAATTCATTTTGTGACAAAGGAAATCAGTAGTGGGTTCCACTATTTGTTGCTCTTCATTAGCATGCAGAGTGGACAAATTTTGGACATTATGGGTCACATCATTCTGGCAAGTATTCACAGATAATAGAATCTCTTTTTCAGCATTGAGAGCCAGACAAAACAATTGACCAATATGGCAATATGATTTGCTAATTAATAAGGTTCGAATTTCAGAATTGAGCCCTCTCATGAATCTACTCATAACATCTTCCATGCATTCATCCAATCCACCAAACATGATACAAATCTTAAAATTATGGTAGTATTGTTTCACAGTCTTGCTACCCTGCTTCAAGTTGTCTAATTTTGCAAGCAAATAATCAACATAATATGCAGGAACGAATGCATCTCTAAAAAGAAATTTGAAGTCTTTCCAAGATTCTGGAACTTTGATGTGCCTACAAATGTGTTTCCATTCTAGCAAAGCATATTCAATCAAAATATTAGAGGCAATACAAATCTTTTGTTTCTCGGATAGGTCATGCTCATCAAATTCATTGTCTACTTTTAACTCCCAATCGATGTAAGCTTGAGGATCAAACTTACCATCATATAATGGCAAGTGTTGAATGACATCCTGAATATGAGGGTCTAGTTTCAACAGCTCAAAAATCTCCATATCACCTGCCATGATTAGTAGAAAACAAGAAACACAAAAATAATATGTATCCTCCTATCAACTACTAGGATGTGTCAGATGTAATTCTCTCAAACTCAACTTGTTAAAACAAGCCCTTACAAGTTCTTACCAAGCCAAACAGGAGGTGACGGCAACCAACAAGTCTACAACCGTGGAGTGAAGTGTATCGGTGCCGCAACAACAACACCTGTCAAGCTGTAGTCGAAATATGTGGAGCTATAGGTGGGCTAAAGCAAGGAAGTACTAGAACCACGTTAGTTGCAAGCAAATTGAACAAACGCTCAACGACGTTATTATGCTGGTCCTAGGCTAGTACATGCTAGAGACGCGAGCCTGGACACAAATGAAGTCACTGAGCAGCAGCAAAGAAGGATCACAAGGATAGGAATAACAACAAAAGAAAAACTCTTCTCTTCTTCTTTCTCTTTCTTTTCTTTCTTTCTTTCTGTCTTTCTTTTCTTTCTTTCTTTTCTTTCTTTCTGTCTTTTTTTTCTGTTTTTTTTTCAACTAGCACAAAACTGAAATTTTGCAACAAGAAATAACAAGCTACTTACAGCAATTAAATGTTTCCTTGGGAAGGGTGATTCAGTAGCAAAGTGAAACAAGTGGTTGTTTTGCAAAACCAGCAGACGCACAAATCTCCAGGGCAATTGCGAAGCGCTCAGAATGAATTTGGGACCAAGCTCCGATCCGTTGGAAAGAGGACAAGTTAAGGTTTCCAGATTGTATTTAAACTCCCTATTCAGACTCCTGACAAAGGAAATATGGTGCTTTTGTTTTCAAGATAAAACAGGACTCCGAATCGAATTCTATCTTGATCTTGTTAGATTTCCTTTTTGTAGATGGAAATATGGACGTGGATGAAACCTCCAAGGACGTGGCTAGGATAATGGTGGTAAACAAAACAAAGGAATTTGAAAATCCACTTGGATTCCTAGAGAGAAACAAATAAACTCAAATCTGCGATGGTGACAGAAACGTGACTAGAACTCGAAACTCTAAACGACTAGACGCTAAGACCAGCAACTTGCACGATGATGCAACCGTTAATTCAATAAGCCCTAACTAAGCAGTAATAGTATTAAGCTCAAAGGGGTTTTGGGATTATGAAAAACTAATCTACTAATTTTGTTTTGGCTTTTTCTGGACCATAGGAGATTAAAAACAGCAAAGAACTAGAAGTCTCTCACCGATCAACCTTGCTCTGATTACCAACTGATATGAACCCGCTAGGGTGAATCCTGATCTTTCGATGAGAGAAGGTGGATAACTCGATTTGGGGATGGAGATGACATTCATGGCCCGACTACAACCATCCAAGGATGTTGCGCCTTAGCAACCGATACACCACCTCCAACAGCCGTCGCGATCTTGTGGAACACGATCAACCAAACCACTAGGGTAATTCCTGCAAGCAATCGAGGAACAAGCAAGAACAAGTAGAACAAGCAACTCAATTGCAAATATGGAGATGAAAACCAATCTGAAATCACAAAGTTGGGGTTCTGAATCGAGTAGAACGGATGGTCTAGTCGACACACGCGTCTACAAGGAAGTAGCAATGGCTAAACTTTCAACAAAACAAAACCCAATCTGTTTGTGGTGGCTCTAATCCTTATTAATACCTAGGGGAACGACCAGGGGGTGTTGGGGTCGTTCTCCAACCCTAGTACACGTCCCTAATGAACCCAACTTGATACATGGGCCATCAGCCCAAAATAGGGTGACACAGCACCAAAGGCAGAAAAGGCCCCGGCATTGAAACGACGATTGCGGAAGCATCAGATAAGATATAGCCATGAGTCCAGATCCGTTGGAAAATAAACTTGATAAGCTTTCCAAAAAGTGCTAGAACGTCCCAATCCGATTCCGTATGCGACTGTGGTGAACAACACAAGTTGGAGCTGTCCTGGAGTTCGAATCCAGCCCCAAAACGTGTTGGATTTGATCTCTTTCTTTCCTTGGACCAAAAGTGACGTGGTGTCCAGGTGGAGAACGTTGGGAATACTTGGATTTGGTCCCAAATCAACTTCATTAACCTCCCATGCTTTCCATATGCAATCAAACCTTTCCTTGATCCATGTAAGTAATTCTAAAAATGAAAATATACACATTTTATGGTGGAGCACCAATTCATCAAATGCATCAATGATAAGCCTCATATAGAATGGTTGCACCTTTGGTTTAGAAGTGGTTGACATGGTCATATTTGAGTCAATGATGTCCTCATCATGACGAGGCTCAAGTGGAAGCTCGTTTTGGTCCGTTTGGAGATAGTGCTAATCTTGACGAGGTGCACGGGTTGCATCGAACCTACCATAGGCTCGGAAATCAGTTTGGACACATCCGATTGAACTCCTAGGTAACGTGAGTCATGTGGAATCTTGTTTCAGTTTATTTGGAGACAGTGTTAGTGTCGGTGCAAGATAGTTTGACGGTTCGCACCAAACATACCATACCCTCAGAAATCGATATGGACGCACCCGATGGTACTCATAGGTGACGAGGCTCAAATAGAACCTTGTTTCGTTCCGTTTGGAGATAGTGCTAATCTTGACGGGGTGCACGGGTTGTGCCGAACCTACCATAGGATCGGAAATCGGTTTGGACGCATCCGATGGAACTCCTAGGTGACGTGGGTCTTGTGGAATCTTGTTTTAGTCTATTTGGAGACAGTATTAGTGTCGGTGCAAGATAGTGGGACGGTTCACGCCAAACGTACCATACCCTCATAAGTGAATTTGGATGCACCCGATGGTACTCCTAGGTGACATGGCTCAAGCGGAAGCTCGTTTCGTTCTGTTTGGAGATGGTGCTAATCTTGCCGCAAGATAGGTGCATGGTTTGCACCAAACATAGGCTTGGAAATCGTTTTGGACACACCCAATGGAACTCCTAGGTGACGAGGCTCAAGTGGAAGCTGGTTTTGGTCCGTTTGGAGATAGTGCTAATCTTGACGAGGTGCACGGGTTGCGCCGAACCTACCACAGGATCCGAAATCGGTTTGGACGCATCCGATGGAACTCCTAGGTGACGTGGGTCATGTGGAATCTCGTTTAAGTCCGTTTGGAGATAGGTTTAGTGTCGGTGCAAGATAATTGTGTGGTCTACGCCAAACATACCATAGGCTCAGAAAACGATTTGGATGCACGCGATGGTTCTCCTAGGTGACGATGCTAAAGTGGAAGCTTGTTTTGGTCCGTTTGGAGTAGTGCTAATCTTGACAAGGCGCACGGGTTGCGCCAAACCTACCATAGGCTCGGAAAATCAGTTTGGATGCATCCGATGGAACGCCTAGGTGACGTGAGTCATGTGGAATCTTGTTTTAGTCTATTTTGAGACAGTGTTAGTGTTAGTGCAAGATCGTTGGATGGTTTACACCAATCGTACCATACACTCAGAAATCGATTTGGATGCACCCGATGGTACTCCTAGGTGACGAGGCTCAGGTGGAAGCTTGTTACGGTCCGATTGGAGACAGTGCTAAACTTGATGCAAGATAGGTGCACGGTTTGCACCAAACATACCATAGGCTTGGAAATCGTTTTGGACACACCCAATGGAACTCCTAGGTGATGAGGCTTAAGTGGAAGCTCATTTTGGTCCATTTGGAGATAGTGCTAACCTTGACGAGGTGCACGGGTTGCGGCGAACCAACCACAGGATCGGAAATCGGTTTGGACGCATCCGAGGGAACTCCTAGGTGACGTGGGTCATGTGGAATCTTGTTTCAGTCTATTTGGAGATAGTGTTAGTGTCGGTGCAAGATAGTGGGACGGTTCGTGGGAAATGTACCATACCCTCAGAAATGGACATGGACGCACCCGATGGTACTCATAGGTGACAAGGCACAAGTGGAAGCTCGTTTCGTTCCGTTTGGAGATGGCGCTAATCTTTCTGCAAGATAGGTGCACGGTTTGCACAGAACGTACCGGAGGCTCGAGAATCATTTTGGACGCGCCCAATGGAACTCCTAGGTGTCGGGGGCCATGTGGAATCTCATTTAAGTCCGTTTGGAGACAGATTTAGTGTCGGTGCAAGATAATTGCACGGTCTTCACCAAATATACCATAGGCACATAAATCGTTTTAGACGCACCCGATGGTACTCCTAGGTGACGATGCTCAAGTGGAAGCTCGTTACAGTCCGATTGGAGATGGTGCTAAACTGATGCAAGATAGGTACACGATTTGCGCCAAACATACCATAGGCTTGGAAATCATTTTGGACACACCCCATGGAACTCATAGGTGACGAGGCTGAAGTGGAAGCTTGTTTTGGTCCGTTTGGAGATAGTGCTAATCTTGACGAGGTGCACGGGTTGCTCAGAACCTACCATAAGCTCGGAAATTGGTTTAGATGCATCCGATGGAACTCCTAGGTGACGTGGGTCATGTGGAATCTTGTTTCAGTCTATTTGGAGACAGTGTTAGTGCTAGTGCAAGATAGTTGGACGGCTCGCACCTATCATACCATACGCTCTTAAATTGATTTGGACACACCCGATGGTACTCCTAGGTGACGAGGCTCAAGTGGAAGCTCGTTACGGTCCGATTGGAGATGGTGCTAAACTTGATGCAAGATAGGTGCACGGTTTGCACCAAACATACCATAGGCTTGGAAATCGTTTTGGACACACCTAATGGAACTCATAGGTGACGAGGCTCAAGTGGAAGCTCGTTTCGTTCTGTTTGGAGATGGTGCTAATCTTTCTACAAGATAGGTGCACGGTTTGCGCAGAACGTACCGGAGGCTCGAGAATCATTTTAGACGCACCCAATGGAACTCCTAGGTGTCAGGGGCCATGTGGAATCTCGTTTAAGTCCTTTTAGAGATAGGTTTAGTGTCGGTGCAAGATAATTGCACGGTCTGCGCCAAACATACCATAGGCTCAGAAATCGATTTGCACGCACCCAATGGTACTCCTAGGTGACGATGCTAAAGTGGAAGCGTGTTACGGTCTGATTGGAGATGGTGCTAAACTTGATGCAAGATAGGTGCACGGTTTGCACGAAACATACCATAGGCATGGAAATCATTTTGGACACACCCAATAGAACTCCTAGGTGACGAGGCTCAAGTGGAAGCTCGTTTTGGTCTATTTAGAGTAGTGCGAATCTTGACGAGGTGCACGAGTTGCGCCGAACCTACCATAGGCTCAAAAATCAGTTTGGACACATCCGATGGAACTCCTAGGTAACGTGAGTCATGTGAAATCTTGTTTCAGTCTATTTGGAGACAGTGTTAGTGTCGGTGCAAGATAGTTGGACGGTTCGAACTAATCGTACCATACGCCCTAAAATCGATTTGGACGCACCTAATGGAACTCCTAGGTGCCAGGGGCCATGTGGAATCTCGTTTAAGTCCGTTTAGAGATAGGTTTAGTGTCGGTGCAAGATAATTGCACGGTCTTCACCAAATATTCCATAGGCACATAAATCGTTTTGGACGCACCCAATGGTACTCCTAGGTGACGATGCTCAAGTGGAAGCTCGTTACGGTCCGATTGGAGATGGTGCTAAACTTGATGCAAGATAGGTGCACGGTTTGCGCCAAACATATCATAGGCTTGGAAATCATTTTGGACACACCCCATGGAACTCATAGGTGATGAGGCTGAAGTGGAAGCTTGTTTTGGTCCGTTTGGAGATAGTGCTAATCTTGACGAGGTGCACGGGTCGGAACCTACCATAGGCTCGGAAATTGATTTAGATGCATCTGATGGAACTCCTAGGTGACGTTGGTCATGTGGAATCTTGTTTCTGTATATTTGGAGACAGTGTTAGTGCCAGTGCAAGATAGTTGGGTGGTTCGCACTAATCGTACCATACGCCCTGAAATCGATTTGGACGCACCCAATGGTACTCCTAGGTGACGAGGCTCAAGTGGAAGCTCGTTTTGGTCCGTTTGGAGATAGTGCTAATCTTGACGAGGTGCACGGGTTGCGTCGAACCTACCATAGGCTCGGAAATCAGTTTGGACACATCCGATGGAACTCCTAGGTAGCGTGAGTCATGTGAAATCTTGTTTCAGTCTATTTGGAGACAGTGTTAGTGTTGGTGCAAGATAGTTGGACGGTTCGCACTAATCGTACATGCGCCCTAAAATCGATTTGGACGCACCCAATGGTACTCCTAGGTGACGAGGCTCAAGTGGAAGCTCGTTTTGGTTCGTTTGGAGATTGTGCTAATTTTGATGAGGAGCACGGGTTGCGTCGAACCTACCACAGTCTCAGAAATCAGTTTCGACACATCCGATGGAACTCCTAGGTAACGTGAGTCATGTGAAATCTTGTTTCAGTCTATTTGGAGACAGTGTTAGTGTCGGTGCAAGATAGTTGGACGGTTCACACCAAACGTACCATACCCTCAGAAATCGATATGGACGCACCCGATGGTACTCATAGGTGACGAGGCTCAAGTGGAACCTTGTTTCATTCCGTTTGGAGATGGTGCTAATCTTTCTGCAATATAGGTGCACGGTTTGCGCAGAACGTACCATAGGCTCGAGAATCATTTTGGACGCACCTAATGGAACTCCTAGGTGTCGAGGGCCATGTGGAATCTCGTTTAAGTCCGTTTGGAGATAGGTTTAGTGTCGGTGCAAGATAATTGCACGGTCTTCACCAAAATATTCCACAGGCACATAAATCATTTTGGACTCACCCGATGGTACTCCTAGGTGACGATGCTCAAGTGGAAGCTCGTTACGGTCCGATTGGAGATGGTGCTAAACTTGATGCAAGATTGGTGCACGGTTTGCGCCAAACATACCATAGGCTTGGAAATCGTTTTGGACACACCCCATGGAACTCATAGGTAACGAGGCTGAAGTGGAAGCTTGTTTTGGTCCGTTTGGAGATAGTGTTAATCATGACGAGGTGCACGGGTTGCGCGGAACCTACCATAGGCTCAGAAATTGGTTTAGATGCATCTGATGGAACTCCTAGGTGACGTTGGTCATGTGGAATCTTGTTTCAGTCTATTTGGAGATAGTGTTAGTGCCAGTGCAAGATAGTTGGATGGTTCGCACTAATCGTACCATACGCCCTGAAATCGATTTGGACGCACCCAATGGTACTCCTAGGTGACGAGGCTCAAGTGGAAGCTCGTTTTGGTCCGTTTGGAGATAGTGCTAATCTTGACGAGGTGCACGGGTTGCGTCGAACCTACCATAGGCTCGGAAATCAGTTTGGACACATCCGATGGAACTCCTAGGTAACGTGAGTCATGTGAAATCTTGTTTCAGTCTATTTGGAGATAGTGTTAGTGTCGGTGCAAGATAGTTGGACGGTTCGCACTAATTGTACATACGCCCTAAAATCGATTTGGACGCACCCAATGGTACTCCTAGGTGACGAGGCTCAAGTGAAAGCTCGTTTTGGTTTGTTTGGAGATAGTGCTAATTTTGATGAGGAGCACGGGTTGCGTCGAACCTACCATAGTCTCGGAAATCAGTTTCGACACATCCGATGGAACTCCTAGGTAACGTGAGTCATGTGAAACCTTGTTTCAGTCTATTTGGAGACAGTGTTAGTGTCGGTGCAAGATAGTTGGACGGTTCGCACCAAACGTACCATACCCTCAGAAATCGATATGGACGCACCCGATGGTACTCATAGGTGACGAGGCTCAAGTGGAACCTTGTTTCATTCCGTTTGGAGATGGTGCTAATCTTTCTGCAATATAGGTGCACGGTTTGCGCAGAACGTACTAGAGGCTCGAGAATCATTTTGGACGCACCTAATGGAACTCCTAGGTGTCGGGGGCCACGTGGAACCTCGTTTAAGTCCGTTTGGAGATAGATTTAGTGTCGGTGCAAGATAATTGCACGGTCTTCACCAAATATTCCATAGGCACCTAAATCGTTTTGGACGCACCCAATGGTACTCCTAGGTGACGATGCTCAAGTGGAAGCTCGTTACGGTCCGATTGGAGATGGTGCTAAACTTGATGCAAGATAGGTGCACGGTTTACGCCAAACATACCATACGCTTGGAAATCGTTTTGGACACACCCCATGGAACTCATAGGTGATGAGGCTGAAGTGGAAGCTTATTTTAGTCCGTTTGGAGATAGTGCTAATCTTGACGAGGTGCACGGGTTGCGCGGAACCTACCATAGGCTCGGAAATTGGTTTAGATGCATCTGATGGAACTCCTAGGTGACGTTGGTCATGTGGAATCTTGTTTTAGTCTATTTGGAGACAGTGTTAGTGCCAGTGCAAGATAGTTGGATGGTTCGCACTAATCGTACCATACACCCTGAAATCGATTTGGACGCACCCAATGGTACTCCTAGGTGACGAGGCTCAAGTGGAAGCTCGTTTTGGTCCGTTTGGAGATAGTGCTAATCTTGACGAGGTGCACGGGTTGCGTCGAACCTACCATAGGCTCGGAAATCAGTTTGGACACATCCGATGGAACTCCTAGGTAACGTGAGTCATGTGAAATCTTGTTTCAGTCTATTTGGAGACAGTGTTAGTGTCGGTGCAAGATAGTTGGACGGTTCGCACTAATCGTACATACGCCCTAAAATCGATTTGGACGCACCCAATGGTACTCCTAGGTGACGAGGCTCAAGTGGAAGCTCGTTTTGGTTTGTTTGGAGATAGTGCTAATTTTGATGAGGAGCACGGGTTGCGTCGAACCTACCATAGTCTCGGAAATCAGTTTCGACACATCCGATTGAACTCCTAGGTAACGTGAGTCATGTGAAATCTTATTTCAGTCTATTTGGAGACAGTGTTAGTGTCGGTGCAAGATAGTTGGACGGTTCGCACCAAACGTACATACCCTCAGAAATCGATATGGACGCACCCGATGGTACTCATAGGTGACGAGGCTCAAGTGGAACCTTGTTTCATTCCGTTTGGAGATGGTGCTAATCTTTCTGCAATATAGGTGCACGGTTTGCGCAGAACGTACCAGAGGCTCGAGAATCATTTTGGACGCACCTAATGGAACTCCTAAGTGTCGGGGGCCATGTGGAATCTCCTTTAAGTCCGTTTGGAGACAGGTTTAGTGTCGGTGCAAGATAATTGCACGGTCTTCACCAAATATTCCACAGGCACATAAATCATTTTGGACGCACCCGATGGTACTCCTAGGTGACGATGCTCAAGTGGAAGCTCGTTACGGTCCGATTGGAGATGGTGCTAAACTTGATGCAAGATTGGTGCACGGTTTGCGCCAAACATACCATAGGCTTGGAAATCGTTTTGGACACACCCCATGGAACTCATAGGTAACGAGGCTGAAGTGGAAGCTTGTTTTGGTCCGTTTGGAGATAGTGCTAATCATGACGAGGTGCACGGGTTGCGCGGAACCTACTATAGGCTCAGAAATTGGTTTAGATGCATCTGATGGAACTCCTAGGTGACGTTGGTCATGTGGAATCTTGTTTCAGTCTATTTGGAGATAGTGTTAGTGCCAGTGCAGGATAGTTGGATGGTTCGCACTAATCGTACCATACGCCCTGAAATCGATTTGGACGCACCCAATGGTACTCCTAGGTGACGAGGCTCAAGTGGAAGCTCGTTTTGGTCCGTTTGGAGATAGTGTTAATGTTGACGAGGTGCACGGGTTGCGTCGAACCTACCATAGGCTCGGAAATCAGTTTGGACACATCCGATGGAACTCCTAGGTAACGTGAGTCATGTGAAATCTTGTTTCAGTCTATTTGGAGATAGTGTTAGTGTCGGTGCAAGATAGTTGGACGGTTCGCACTAATCATACATACGCCCTAAAATCGATTTAGACGCACCCAATGGTACTCCTAGGTGACGAGGCTCAAGTGAAAGCTCGTTTTGGTTTGTTTGGAGATAGTGCTAATTTTGATGAGGAGCACGGGTTGCGTCGAACCTACCATAGTCTCGGAAATCAGTTTCGACACATCCGATGGAACTCCTAGGTAACGTGAGTCATGTGAAACCTTGTTTCGGTCTATTTGGAGACAGTGTTAGTGTCGGTGCAAGATAGTTGGACGGTTCGCACCAAACGTACCATACCCTCAGAAATCGATATGGACGCACCCGATGGTACTCATAGGTGACGAGGCTCAAGTGGAACCTTGTTTCATTCCGTTTGGAGATGGTGCTAATCTTTCTGCAATATAGGTGCACGGTTTGCGCAGAACGTACTAGAGGCTCGAGAATCATTTTGGACGCACCTAATGGAACTCCTAGGTGTCGGGGGCCACGTGGAACCTCGTTTAAGTCCGTTTGGAGATAGGTTTAGTGTCGGTGCAAGATAATTGCACGGTCTTCACCAAATATTCCATAGGCACCTAAATCGTTTTGGACGCACCCAATGGTACTCCTAGGTGACGATGCTCAAGTGGAAGCTCGTTACGGTCCGATTGGAGATGGTGCTAAACTTGATGCAAGATAGGTGCACGGTTTACGCCAAACATACCATACGCTTGGAAATCGTTTTGGACACACCCCATGGAACTCATAGGTGATGAGGCTGAAGTGGAAGCTTATTTTAGTCCGTTTGGAGATAGTGCTGATCTTGACGAGGTGCACGGGTTGCGCGGAACCTACCATAGGCTCGGAAATTGGTTTAGATGCATCTGATGGAACTCCTAGGTGACGTTGGTCATGTGGAATCTTGTTTTAGTCTATTTGGAGACAGTGTTAGTGCCAGTGCAAGATAGTTGGATGGTTCGCACTAATCGTACCATACACCCTGAAATCGATTTGGACGCACCCAATGGTACTCCTAGGTGACGAGGCTCAAGTGGAAGCTCGTGTTGGTCCGTTTGGAGATAGTGCTAATCTTGACGAGGTGCACGGGTTGCGTCGAACCTACCATAGGCTCGGAAATCAGTTTGGACACATCCGATGGAACTCCTAGGTAACGTGAGTCATGTGAAATCTTGTTTCAGTCTATTTGGAGACAGTGTTAGTGTCGGTGCAAGATAGTTGGACGGTTCGCACTAATCGTACATACGCCCTAAAATCGATTTGGACGCACCCAATGGTACTCCTAGGTGACGAGGCTCAAGTGGAAGCTCGTTTTGGTTTGTTTGGAGATAGTGCTAATTTTGATGAGGAGCACGGGTTGCGTCGAACCTACCATAGTCTCGGAAATCAGTTTCGACACATCCGATGGAACTCCTAGGTAACGTGAGTCATGTGAAATCTTATTTCAGTCTATTTGGAGACAGTGTTAGTGTCGGTGCAAGATAGTTGGACGGTTCGCACCAAACGTACCATACCCTCAGAAATCGATATGGACGCACCCGATGGTACTCATAGGTGACGAGGCTCAAGTGGAACCTTGTTTCATTCCGTTTGGAGATGGTGCTAATCTTTCTGCAATATAGGTGCACGGTTTGCGCAGAACGTACCAGAGGCTCGAGAATCATTTTGGACGCACCTAATGGAACTCCTAAGTGTCGGGGGCCATGTGGAATCTACTTTAAGTCCGTTTGGAGACAGGTTTAGTGTCGGTGCAAGATAATTGCACGGTCTTCACCAAATATTCCACAGGCACATAAATCATTTTGGACGCACCCGATGGTACTCCTAGGTGACGATGCTCAAGTGGAAGCTCGTTACGGTCCGATTGGAGATGGTGCTAAACTTGATGCAAGATTGGTGCACGGTTTGCGCCAAACATACCATAGGCTTGGAAATCGTTTTGGACACACCCATGGAACTCATAGGTAACGAGGCTGAAGTGGAAGCTTGTTTTGGTCCGTTTGGAGATAGTGCTAATCTTGACGAGGTGCACGGGTTGCGCGGAACCTACCATAGGCTCGGAAATTGGTTTAGATGCATCTGATGGAACTCCTAGGTGACGTTGGTCATGTGGAATCTTGTTTCAGTCTATTTGGAGACAGTGTTAGTGCCAGTGCAAGATAGTTGGACGGTTCGCACTAATCGTACCATACGCCCTGAAATCGATTTGGACGCACCCAATGGTACTCCTAGGTGACGAGGCTCAAGTGGAAGCTCGTTTTGGTCCGTTTGGAGATAGTGCTAATCTTGACGAGGTGCACGGGTTGCGTCGAACCTACCATAGGCTCGGAAATCAGTTTGGACACATCCGATGGAACTCCTAGGTAACGTGAGTCATGTGAAATCTTGTTTCAGTCTATTTGGAGACAGTGTTAATGTCGGTGCAAGATAGTTGGACGGTTCGCACTAATCGTACATACGCCCTAAAATCGATTTGGACGCACCCAATGGTACTCCTAGGTGACGAGGCTCAAGTGGAAGCTCGTTTTGGTTCATTTGGAGATAGTGCTAATTTTGATGAGGAGCACGGGTTGCGTCGAACCTACCATAGTCTCGGAAATCAGTTTCGACACATCCGATGGAACTCCTAGGTAACGTGAGTCATGTGAAACCTTGTTTCAGTCTATTTGGAGACAGTGTTAGTGTCGGTGCAAGATAGTTGGACGGTTCGCACCAAACGTACCATACCCTCAGAAATCGATATGGACGCACCCGATGGTACTCATAGGTGACGAGGCTCAAGTGGAACCTTGTTTCATTCCGTTTGGAGATGGTGCTAATCTTTCTGCAATATAGGTGCACGGTTTGCGCAGAACGTACCAGAGGCTCGAGAATCATTTTTGGACGCACCTAATGGAACTCCTAGGTGTCGGGGCCATGTGGAATCTCGTTTAAGTCCGTTTGGAGATAGGTTTAGTGTCGGTGCAAGATAATTGCACGGTCTTCACCAAATATTCCACAGGCACATAAATCGTTTTGGACTCACCCGATGGTACTCCTAGGTGACGATGCTCAAGTGGAAGCTCGTTACGGTCCGATTGGAGATGGTGCTATAGTTGATGCAAGATAGGTGCACGGTTTGCGCCAAACATACCATAGGCTTGGAAATCGTTTTGGACACCCCATGGAACTCATAGGTGACGAGGCTGAAGTGGAAGCTTGTTTTGGTCCGTTTGGAGATAGTGCTAATCTTGACGAGGTGCATGGGTTGCGCGGAACCTACCATAGGCTCGGAAATTGGTTTAGATGCATCTGATGGAACTCCTAGGTGACGTTGGTCATGTGGAATCTTGTTTCAGTCTATTTGGAGACAGTGTTAGTGCAGTGCAAGATAGTTGGACGGTTCGCACTAATCGTACCATACGCCCTGAAATCGATTTGGACGCACCAATGGTACTCCTAGGGGCTGAAGTGGAGCTCAAGTGAAGCTCGTTTTGGTCTGTTTGGAGATAGTGCTAATCTTGACGAGGTGCACGGGTTGCGTCGAACCTACCATAGGCTCGGAAATCAGTTTGGACACATCCGATGGAACTCCTAGGTAACGTGAGTCATGTGAAATCTTGTTTCAGTCTATTTGGAGACAGTTTAGTGTCGGTGCAAGATAGTTGGACGGTTCGCACTAATCGTACATACGCCCTAAAATCGATTTGGACGCACCCAATGGTACTCCTAGGTGACGAGGCTCAAGTGGAAGCTCGTTTTGGTCATTTGGAGATAGTGCTAATTTTGACGAGGAGCACGGGTTGCGTCGAACCTACCATAGGCTCGGAAATCAGTTGACACATCCGATGGAACTCCTAGGTAACGTGAGTCATGTGAAACTTTGTTTCAGTCTATTTGGAGACAGTGTTAGTGTCGGTGCAAGATAGTTGACGGTTCGCACCAAACGTACCATACCCTCAGAAATCGATATGGACGCACCCGATGGTACTCATAGGTGACGAGGCTCAAGTGGAACCTTGTTTCATTCCGTTTGGAGATGGTGCTAACCTTTCTGCAATATAGGTGCACGGTTTGCGCAGAACGTACCAGAGGCTCGAGAATCATTTTGGACGCACCTAATGGAACTCCTAGGTGTCGGGGCCATGTGGAATCTCGTTTAAGTCCGTTTGGAGATAGGTTTAGTGTCGGTGCAAGATAATTGCACGGTCTTCACCAATATTCCACAGGCACATAAATCGTTTTGGACTCACCGATGGTACTCCTAGGTGACGATGCTCAAGTGGAAGCTCGTTACGGTCCGATTGGAGATGGTGCTATAGTTGATGCAAGATAGGTGCACGGTTTGCGCCAAACATACCATAGGCTTGGAAATCGTTTTGGACACCATGGAACTCATAGGTGACGAGGCTGAAGTGGAAGCTTGTTTTGGTCCGTTTGGAGATAGTGCTAATCTTGACGAGGTGCATGGGTTGCGCGGAACCTACCATAGGCTCGAAAATTGGTTTAGATGCATCTGATGGAACTCCTAGGTGACGTTGGTCATGTGGAATCTTGTTTCAGTCTATTTGGAGACAGTGTTAGTGCCGTGCAAGATAGTTGGACGGCTCGCACCAATCGTACCATACGCTGAAATCGATTTGGACGCACCCAATGGTACTCCTAGGTGATGAGGCTCAAGTGGAAGCTCGTTTTGGTCTGTTTGGAGATAGTGCTAATCTTGACGAGGTGCACGGGGTTGCGTCGACCTACCATAGGCTCGGAATCAGTTTGGACACATCCGATGGAACTCCTAGGTAACGTGAGTCATGTGAACTTGTTTCAGTCTATTTGGAGACAGTGTTAGTGTCGGTGCAAGATAGTTGGACGGTTCGCACTAATCGTACCATACGCCCTAAAATCGATTTTGGACGCACCACAATGGTACTCCTAGGTGACGAGGCTCAAGTGGAAGCTCGTTTTGGTTC
>CM036226.1:36801932-36820365 GCA_020631735.1 Saccharum officinarum
AACTCATAGGTGACGAGGCTGAAGTGGAAGCTTGTTTTGGTCCGTTTGGAGATAGTGCTAATCTTGACGAGGTGCACGGGGTTGCGCGGAACCTACCATAGGCTCAGAAATTGGTTTAGATGCATCTGATGGAACTCCTAGGTGATGTGGGTCATGTGGAATCTTGTTTCAGTCTATTTGGAGACAGTGTAGTGCCGGTGCAAGATAGTTGGACGGCTCGCACCAATCGTACCATACGCTCTGAAATCGATTTGGACGCACCCAATGGTACTCCTAGGTGATGAGGCTCAAGTGGAAGCTCGTTTTGGTCTGTTTGGAGATAGTGCGAATCTTGACGAGGTGCACGGGTTGCGTCGAACCTACCATAGGCTCGGAAATCAGTTTGGACACATCCGATGGAACTCCTAGGTAACGTGAGTCATGTGAAATCTTGTTTCAGTCTATTTGGAGACAGTGTTAGTGTCGGTGCAAGATAGTTGGACGGTTTGCACTAATCGTACCATACGCCCTAAAATCGATTTGGACGCACCCAATGGTACTCCTAGGTGACGAGGCTCAAGTGGAAGCTCGTTTTGGTCTGTTTGGAGATAGTGCTAATTTTGACGAGGAGCACGGGTTGCGTCGAAACTACCATAGGCTCGGAAATCAGTTTGGACACATCCGATGGAACTCCTAGGTAACGTGAGTCATGTGAAATCTTGTTTCAGTCTATTTGGGGACAGTGTTAGTGTCGGTGCAAGATAGTTGGACGGTTCGCACCAAACGTACCATACCCTCAGAAATCGATATGGACGCACCCGATGGTACTCATAGGTGACGAGGCTCAAGTGGAACCTTGTTTCATTCCGTTTGGAGATGGTGCTAACCTTTCTGCAATATAGGTGCACGGTTTGCGCAGAACGTACCAGAGGCTCGAGAATCATTTTGGACGCACCTAATGGAACTCCTAAGTGTCGGGGCCATGTGGAATCTCCTTTAAGTCCGTTTGGAGACAGGTTTAGTGTCGGTGCAAGATAATTGCACGGTCTTCACCAAATATTCCACAGGCACATAAATCGTTTTGGACGCACCCGATGGTACTCCTAGGTGACGATGCTCAAGTGGAAGCTCGTTACGGTCCGATTGGAGATGGTGCAAAACTTGATGCAAGATTGGTGCACGGTTTGCGCCAAACATACCATAGGCTTGGAAATCGTTTTGGACACACCCCATGGAACTCATAGGTGACGAGGCTGAAGTGGAAGCTTGTTTTGGTCCGTTTGGAGATAGTGCTAATCTTGACGAGGTGCACGGGTTGCGCGGAACCTACCATAGGCTCAGAAATTGGTTTAGATGCATCTGATGGAACTCCTAGGTGATATGGGTCATGTGGAATCTTGTTTCAGTCTATTTGGAGACAGTGTAGTGCCGGTGCAAGATAATTGGACGGCTCGCACCAATCGTACCATACGCTCTGAAATCGATTTGGACGCACCCAATGGTACTCCTAAGTGATGAGGCTCAAGTGGAAGCTCGTTTTGGTCTGTTTGGAGATAGTGCTAATCTTGACGAGGTGCACGGTTGCGTCGAACCTACCATAGGCTTGGAAATCAGTTTGGACACATCCGATGGAACTCCTAGGTAACGTGAGTCATGTGAAATCTTGTTTCAGTCTATTTGGAGACAGTGTTAGTGTCGGTGCAAGATAGTTGGACGGTTCGCACTAATCGTACCATACGCCCTAAAATCGATTTGGACGCACCCAATGGTACTCCTAGGTGACGAGGCTCAAGTGGAAGCTCATTTTGGTCTGTTTGGAGATAGTGCTAATTTTGACGAGGAGCACGGGTTGCGTCGAACCTACCATAGGCTCGGAAATCAGTTTGGACACATCCGATGGAACTCCTAGGTAACGTGAGTCATGTGAAATCTTGTTTCAGTCTATTTGGAGACAGTGTTAGTGTCGGTGCAAGATAGTTGGACGGTTCGCACCAAACGTACCATACCCTCAGAAATCGATATGGACGCACCCGATGGTACTCATAGGTGACGAGGCTCAAGTGGAACCTTGTTTCATTCCGTTTGGAGATGGTGCTAACCTTTCTGCAATATAGGTGCACGTTTGCGCAGAACGTACCAGAGGCTCGAGAATCATTTTGGACGCACCTAATGGAACTCCTAAGTGTCGGGGGCCATGTGGAATCTCTTTTAAGTCCGTTTGGAGACAGGTTTAGTGTCGGTGCAAGATAATTGCACGTTCTTCACCAAATATTCCACAGGCACATAAATCGTTTTGGACGCACCCGATGGTACTCCTAGGTGACGATGCTCAAGTGGAAGCTCGTTACGGTCCGATTGGAGATGGTGCAAAACTTGATGCAAGATTGGTGCACGGTTTGCGCCAAACATACCATAGGCTTGGAAATCGTTTTGGACACACCCATGGAACTCATAGGTGACGAGGCTGATGTGGAAGCTTGTTTTGGTCCGTTTGGAGATAGTGCTAATCTTGACGAGGTGCACGGGTTGCGCGGAACCTACCATAGGCTCAGAAATTGGTTTAGATGCATCTGATGGAACTCCTAGGTGATGTGGGTCATGTGGAATCTTGTTTCAGTCTATTTGGAGACAGTGTAGTGCCGGTGCAAGATAGTTGGACGGCTCGCACCAATCGTACCATACGCTCTGAAATCGATTTGGACGCACCCAATGGTACTCCTAGGTGATGAGGCTCAAGTGGAAGCTCGTTTTGGTCTGTTTGGAGATAGTGCTAATCTTGACGAGGTGCACGGGTTGCGTCGAACCTACCATAGGCTCGGAAATCAGTTTGGACACATCCGATGGAACTCCTAGGTAACGTGAGTCATGTGAAATCTTGTTTCAGTCTATTTGGAGACAGTGTTAGTGTCGGTGCAAGATAGTTGGACGGTTTCGCACTAATCGTACCATACGCCCTAAAATCGATTTGGACGCACCCAATGGTACTCCTAGGTGACGAGGCTCAAGTGGAAGCTCGTTTTGGTCTGTTTGGAGATAGTGCTAATTTTGACGAGGAGCACGGGTTGCGTCGAACCTACCATAGGCTCGGAAATCAGTTTGGACACATCCGATGGAACTCCTAGGTAACGTGAGTCATGTGAAATCTTGTTTCAGTCTATTTGGAGACAGTGTTAGTGTCGGTGCAAGATAGTTGGACGGTTCGCACCAAACGTACCATACCCTCAGAAATCGATATGGACGCACCCGATGGTACTCATAGGTGACGAGGCTCAAGTGGAACCTTGTTTCATTCCGTTTGGAGATGGTGCTAACCTTTCTGCAATATAGGTGCACGGTTTGCGCAGAACGTACCAGAGGCTCGAGAATCATTTTGGACGCACCTAATGGAACTCCTAAGTGTCGGGGGCCATGTGGAATCTCTTTAAGTCCGTTTGGAGACAGGTTTAGTGTCGGTGCAAGATAATTGCACGGTCTTCACCAAATATTCCACAGGCACATAAATCGTTTTGGACGCACCCGATGGTACTCCTAGGTGACGATGCTCAAGTGGAAGCTCGTTACGGTCCGATTGGAGATGGTGCAAAACTTGATGCAAGATTGGTGCACGGTTTGCGCCAAACATACCATAGGCTTGGAAATCGTTTTGGACACACCCCATGGAACTCATAGGTGACGAGGCTGAAGTGGAAGCTTGTTTTGGTCCGTTTGGAGATAGTGCTAATCTTGACGAGGTGCACGGGTTGCGCGGAACCTACCATAGGCTCAGAAATTGGTTTAGATGCATCTGATGGAACTCCTAGGTGATGTGGGTCATGTGGAATCTTGTTTCAGTCTATTTGGAGACAGTGTAGTGCCGGTGCAAGATAGTTGGACGGCTCGCACCAATCGTACCATACGCTCTGAAATCGATTTGGACGCACCCAATGGTACTCCTAGGTGATGAGGCTCAAGTGGAAGCTCGTTTTGGTCTGTTTGGAGATAGTGCTAATCTTGACGAGGTGCACGGGTTGCGTCGAACCTACCATAGGCTCGGAAATCAGTTTGGACACATCCGATGGAACTCCTAGGTAACGTGAGTCATGTGAAATCTTGTTTCAGTCTATTTGGAGACAGTGTTAGTGTCGGTGCAAGATAGTTGGACGGTTTGCACTAATCGTACCATACGCCCTAAAATCGATTTGGACGCACCCAATGGTACTCCTAGGTGACGAGGCTCAAGTGGAAGCTCGTTTTGGTCTGTTTGGAGATAGTGCTAATTTTGACGAGGAGCACGGGTTGCGTCGAACCTACCATAGGCTCGGAAATCAGTTTGGACACATCCGATGGAACTCCTAGGTAACGTGAGTCATGTGAAATCTTGTTTCAGTCTATTTGGGGACAGTGTTAGTGTCGGTGCAAGATAGTTGGACGGTTCGCACCAAACGTACCATACCCTTAGAAATCGATATGGACGCACCCGATGGTACTCATAGGTGACGAGGCTCAAGTGGAACCTTGTTTCATTCCGTTTGGAGATGGTGCTAACCTTTCTGCAATATAGGTGCACGGTTTGCGCAGAACGTACCAGAGGCTCGAGAATCATTTTGGACGCACCTAATGGAACTCCTAAGTGTCGGGGGCCATGTGGAATCTCCTTTAAGTCCGTTTGGAGACAGGTTTAGTGTCGGTGCAAGATAATTGCACGGTCTTCACCAAATATTCCACAGGCACATAAATCGTTTTGGACGCACCCGATGGTACTCCTAGGTGACGATGCTCAAGTGGAAGCTCGTTACGGTCCGATTGGAGATGGTGCAAAACTTGATGCAAGATTGGTGCACGGTTTGCGCCAAACATACCATAGGCTTGGAAATCGTTTTGGACACACCCCATGGAACTCATAGGTGACGAGGCTGAAGTGGAAGCTTGTTTTGGTCCGTTTGGAGATAGTGCTAATCTTGACGAGGTGCACGGGTTGCGCGGAACCTACCATAGGCTCAGAAATTGGTTTAGATGAATCTGATGGAACTCCTAGGTGATGTGGGTCATGTGGAATCTTGTTTCAGTCTATTTGGAGACAGTGTAGTGCCGGTGCAAGATAATTGGACGGCTCGCACCAATCGTACCATACGCTCTGAAATCGATTTGGACGCACCCAATGGTACTCCTAAGTGATGAGGCTCAAGTGGAAGCTCGTTTTGGTCTGTTTGGAGATAGTGCTAATCTTGACGAGGTGCACGGGTTGCGTCGAACCTACCATAGGCTTGGAAATCAGTTTGGACACATCCGATGGAACTCCTAGGTAACGTGAGTCATGTGAAATCTTGTTTCAGTCTATTTGGAGACAGTGTTAGTGTCGGTGCAAGATAGTTGGACGGTTCGCACTAATCGTACCATACGCCCTAAAATCGATTTGGACGCACCCAATGGTACTCCTAGGTGACGAGGCTCAAGTGGAAGCTCATTTTGGTCTGTTTGGAGATAGTGCTAATTTTGACGAGGAGCACGGGTTGCGTCGAACCTACCATAGGCTCGGAAATCAGTTTGGACACATCCGATGGAACTCCTAGGTAACGTGAGTCATGTGAAATCTTGTTTCAGTCTATTTGGAGACAGTGTTAGTGTCGGTGCAAGATAGTTGGACGGTTCGCACCAAACGTACCATACCCTCAGAAATCGATATGGACGCACCCGATGGTACTCATAGGTGACGAGGCTCAAGTGGAACCTTGTTTCATTCCGTTTGGAGATGGTGCTAACCTTTCTGCAATATAGGTGCACTGTTTGCGCAGAACGTACCAGAGGCTCGAGAATCATTTTGGACGCACCTAATGGAACTCCTAAGTGTCGGGGGCCATGTGGAATCTCTTTTAAGTCCGTTTGGAGACAGGTTTAGTGTCGGTGCAAGATAATTGCACGTTCTTCACCAAATATTCCACAGGCACATAAATCGTTTTGGACGCACCCGATGGTACTCCTAGGTGACGATGCTCAAGTGGAAGCTCGTTACGGTCCGATTGGAGATGGTGCAAAACTTGATGCAAGATAGGTGCACGGTTTGCGCCAAACATACCATAGGCTTGGAAATCGTTTTGGACACACCCCATGGAACTCATAGGTGACGAGGCTGAAGTGGAAGCTTGTTTTGGTCCGTTTGGAGATAGTGCTAATCTTGACGAGGTGCACGGGTTGCGCGGAACCTACCATAGGCTCAGAAATTGGTTTAGATGCATCTGATGGAACTCCTAGGTGATGTGGGTCATGTGGAATCTTGTTTCAGTCTATTTGGAGACAGTGTAGTGCCGGTGCAAGATAGTTGGACGGCTCGCACCAATCGTACCATACGCTCTGAAATCGATTTGGACGCACCCAATGGTACTCCTAGGTGATGAGGCTCAAGTGGAAGCTCGTTTTGGTCTGTTTGGAGATAGTGCGAATCTTGACGAGGTGCACGGGTTGCGTCGAACCTACCATAGGCTCGGAAATCAGTTTGGACACATCCGATGGAACTCCTAGGTAACGTGAGTCATGTGAAATCTTGTTTCAGTCTATTTGGAGACAGTGTTAGTGTCGGTGCAAGATAGTTGGACGGTTTGCACTAATCGTACCATACGCCCTAAAATCGATTTGGACGCACCCAATGGTACTCCTAGGTGACGAGGCTCAAGTGGAAGCTCGTTTTGGTCTGTTTGGAGATAGTGCTAATTTTGACGAGGAGCACGGGTTGCGTCGAACCTACCATAGGCTCGGAAATCAGTTTGGACACATCCGATGGAACTCCTAGGTAACGTGAGTCATGTGAAATCTTGTTTCAGTCTATTTGGGGACAGTGTTAGTGTCGGTGCAAGATAGTTGGACGGTTCGCACCAAACGTACCATACCCTTAGAAATCGATATGGACGCACCCGATGGTACTCATAGGTGACGAGGCTCAAGTGGAACCTTGTTTCATTCCGTTTGGAGATGGTGCTAACCTTTCTGCAATATAGGTGCACGGTTTGCGCAGAACGTACCAGAGGCTCGAGAATCATTTTGGACGCACCTAATGGAACTCCTAAGTGTCGGGGGCCATGTGGAATCTCCTTTAAGTCCGTTTGGAGACAGGTTTAGTGTCGGTGCAAGATAATTGCACGGTCTTCACCAAATATTCCACAGGCACATAAATCGTTTTGGACGCACCCGATGGTACTCCTAGGTGACGATGCTCAAGTGGAAGCTCGTTACGGTCCGATTGGAGATGGTGCAAAACTTGATGCAAGATTGGTGCACGGTTTGCGCCAAACATACCATAGGCTTGGAAATCGTTTTGGACACACCCCATGGAACTCATAGGTGACGAGGCTGAAGTGGAAGCTTGTTTTGGTCCGTTTGGAGATAGTGCTAATCTTGACGAGGTGCACGGGTTGCGCGGAACCTACCATAGGCTCAGAAATTGGTTTAGATGAATCTGATGGAACTCCTAGGTGATGTGGGTCATGTGGAATCTTGTTTCAGTCTATTTGGAGACAGTGTAGTGCCGGTGCAAGATAATTGGACGGCTCGCACCAATCGTACCATACGCTCTGAAATCGATTTGGACGCACCCAATGGTACTCCTAAGTGATGAGGCTCAAGTGGAAGCTCGTTTTGGTCTGTTTGGAGATAGTGCTAATCTTGACGAGGTGCACGGGTTGCGTCGAACCTACCATAGGCTTGGAAATCAGTTTGGACACATCCGATGGAACTCCTAGGTAACGTGAGTCATGTGAAATCTTGTTTCAGTCTATTTGGAGACAGTGTTAGTGTCGGTGCAAGATAGTTGGACGGTTCGCACTAATCGTACCATACGCCCTAAAATCGATTTGGACGCACCCAATGGTACTCCTAGGTGACGAGGCTCAAGTGGAAGCTCATTTTGGTCTGTTTGGAGATAGTGCTAATTTTGACGAGGAGCACGGGTTGCGTCGAACCTACCATAGGCTCGGAAATCAGTTTGGACACATCCGATGGAACTCCTAGGTAACGTGAGTCATGTGAAATCTTGTTTCAGTCTATTTGGAGACAGTGTTAGTGTCGGTGCAAGATAGTTGGACGGTTCGCACCAAACGTACCATACCCTCAGAAATCGATATGGACGCACCCGATGGTACTCATAGGTGACGAGGCTCAAGTGGAACCTTGTTTCATTCCGTTTGGAGATGGTGCTAACCTTTCTGCAATATAGGTGCACTGTTTGCGCAGAACGTACCAGAGGCTCGAGAATCATTTTGGACGCACCTAATGGAACTCCTAAGTGTCGGGGGCCATGTGGAATCTCTTTTAAGTCCGTTTGGAGACAGGTTTAGTGTCGGTGCAAGATAATTGCACGGTCTTCACCAAATATTCCACAGGCACATAAATCGTTTTGGACGCACCCGATGGTACTCCTAGGTGACGATGCTCAAGTGGAAGCTCGTTACGGTCCGATTGGAGATGGTGCAAAACTTGATGCAAGATTGGTGCACGGTTTGCGCCAAACATACCATAGGCTTGGAAATCGTTTTGGACACACCCCATGGAACTCATAGGTGACGAGGCTGAAGTGGAAGCTTGTTTTGGTCCGTTTGGAGATAGTGCTAATCTTGACGAGGTGCACGGGTTGCGCGGAACCTACCATAGGCTCAGAAATTGGTTTAGATGAATCTGATGGAACTCCTAGGTGATGTGGGTCATGTGGAATCTTGTTCAGTCTATTTGGAGACAGTGTGTAGTGCCGGTGCAAGATAGTTGGACGGCTCGCACCAATCTTACCATACACTCTGAAATCGATTTGGACGCACCCAATGGTACTCCTAGGTGACGAGGCTCAAGTGGAAGCTCGTTTTGGTCTGTTTGGAGATAGTGCTAATTTTGACGAGGAGCACGGGTTGCGTCGAACCTACCATAGGCTCGGAAATCAGTTTGGACACATCCGATGGAACTCCTAGGTAACGTGAGTCATGTGAAATCTTGTTTCAGTCTATTTGGAGACAGTGTTAGTGTCGGTGCAAGATAGTTGGACGGTTCGCACCAAACGTACCATACCCTCAGAAATCGATATGGACGCACCCGATGGTACTCATAGGTGACGAGGCTCAAGTGGAACCTTGTTTCATTCCGTTTGGAGATGGTGCTAACCTTTCTGCAATATAGGTGCACTGTTTGCGCAGAACGTACCAGAGGCTCGAGAATCATTTTGGACGCACCTAATGGAACTCCTAAGTGTCGGGGGCCATGTGGAATCTCTTTTAAGTCCGTTTGGAGACAGGTTTAGTGTCGGTGCAAGATAATTGCACGTTCTTCACCAAATATTCCACAGGCACATAAATCGTTTTGGACGCACCCGATGGTACTCCTAGGTGACGATGCTCAAGTGGAAGCTCGTTACGGTCCGATTGGAGATGGTGCAAAACTTGATGCAAGATAGGTGCACGGTTTGCGCCAAACATACCATAGGCTTGGAAATCGTTTTGGACACACCCCATGGAACTCATAGGTGACGAGGCTGAAGTGGAAGCTTGTTTTGGTCCGTTTGGAGATAGTGCTAATCTTGATGAGGTGCACGGGTTGCGCGGAACCTACCATAGGCTCAGAAATTGGTTTAGATGAATCTGATGGAACTCCTAGGTGATGTGGGTCATGTGGAATCTTGTTTCAGTCTATTTGGAGACAGTGTAGTGCCGGTGCAAGATAATTGGACGGCTCGCACCAATCGTACCATACGCTCTGAAATCGATTTGGACGCACCCAATGGTACTCCTAAGTGATGAGGCTCAAGTGGAAGCTCGTTTTGGTCTGTTTGGAGATAGTGCTAATCTTGACGAGGTGCACGGGTTGCGTCGAACCTACCATAGGCTTGGAAATCAGTTTGGACACATCCGATGGAACTCCTAGGTAACGTGAGTCATGTGAAATCTTGTTTCAGTCTATTTGGAGACAGTGTTAGTGTCGGTGCAAGATAGTTGGACGGTTCGCACTAATCGTACCATACGCCCTAAAATCGATTTGGACGCACCCAATGGTACTCCTAGGTGACGAGGCTCAAGTGGAAGCTCATTTTGGTCTGTTTGGAGATAGTGCTAATTTTGACGAGGAGCACGGGTTGCGTCGAACCTACCATAGGCTCGGAAATCAGTTTGGACACATCCGATGGAACTCCTAGGTAACGTGAGTCATGTGAAATCTTGTTTCAGTCTATTTGGAGACAGTGTTAGTGTCGGTGCAAGATAGTTGGACGGTTCGCACCAAACGTACCATACCCTCAGAAATCGATATGGACGCACCCGATGGTACTCATAGGTGACGAGGCTCAAGTGGAACCTTGTTTCATTCCGTTTGGAGATGGTGCTAACCTTTCTGCAATATAGGTGCACTGTTTGCGCAGAACGTACCAGAGGCTCGAGAATCATTTTGGACGCACCTAATGGAACTCCTAAGTGTCGGGGGCCATGTGGAATCTCTTTTAAGTCCGTTTGGAGACAGGTTTAGTGTCGGTGCAAGATAATTGCACGGTCTTCACCAAATATTCCACAGGCACATAAATCGTTTTGGACGCACCCGATGGTACTCCTAGGTGACGATGCTCAAGTGGAAGCTCGTTACGGTCCGATTGGAGATGGTGCAAAACTTGATGCAAGATTGGTGCACGGTTTGCGCCAAACATACCATAGGCTTGGAAATCGTTTTGGACACACCCCATGGAACTCATAGGTGACGAGGCTGAAGTGGAAGCTTGTTTTGGTCCGTTTGGAGATAGTGCTAATCTTGACGAGGTGCACGGGTTGCGCGGAACCTACCATAGGCTCAGAAATTGGTTTAGATGAATCTGATGGAACTCCTAGGTGATGTGGGTCATGTGGAATCTTGTTTCAGTCTATTTGGAGACAGTGTAGTGCCGGTGCAAGATAGTTGGACGGCTCGCACCAATCTTACCATACACTCTGAAATCGATTTGGACGCACCCAATGGTACTCCTAGGTGACGAGGCTCAAGTGGAAGCTCGTTTTGGTCTGTTTGGAGATAGTGCTAATTTTGACGAGGAGCACGGGTTGCGTCGAACCTACCATAGGCTCGGAAATCAGTTTGGACACATCCGATGGAACTCCTAGGTAACGTGAGTCATGTGAAATCTTGTTTCAGTCTATTTGGAGACAGTGTTAGTGTCGGTGCAAGATAGTTGGACGGTTCGCACCAAACGTACCATACCCTCAGAAATCGATATGGACGCACCCGATGGTACTCATAGGTGACGAGGCTCAAGTGGAACCTTGTTTCATTCCGTTTGGAGATGGTGCTAACCTTTCTGCAATATAGGTGCACTGTTTGCGCAGAACGTACCAGAGGCTCGAGAATCATTTTGGACGCACCTAATGGAACTCCTAAGTGTCGGGGGCCATGTGGAATCTCTTTTAAGTCCGTTTGGAGACAGTTTAGTGTCGGTGCAAGATAATTGCACGTTCTTCACCAAATATTCCACAGGCACATAAATCGTTTTGGACGCACCCGATGGTACTCCTAGGTGACGATGCTCAAGTGGAAGCTCGTTACGGTCCGATTGGAGATGGTGCAAAACTTGATGCAAGATAGGTGCACGGTTTGCGCCAAACATACCATAGGCTTGGAAATCGTTTTGGACACACCCCATGGAACTCATAGGTGACGAGGCTGAAGTGGAAGCTTGTTTTGGTCCGTTTGGAGATAGTGCTAATCTTGACGAGGTGCACGGGTTGCGCGGAACCTACCATAGGCTCAGAAATTGGTTTAGATGCATCTGATGGAACTCCTAGGTGATGTGGGTCATGTGGAATCTTGTTTCAGTCTATTTGGAGACAGTGTAGTGCCGGTGCAAGATAGTTGGACGGCTCGCACCAATCTTACCATACGCTCTGAAATCGATTTGGACGCACCCAATGGTACTCCTAGGTGACGAGGCTCAAGTGGAAGCTCGTTTTGGTCTGTTTGGAGATAGTGCTAATTTTGACGAGGAGCACGGGTTGCGTCGAACCTACCATAGGCTCGGAAATCAGTTTGGACACATCCGATGGAACTCCTAGGTAACGTGAGTCATGTGAAATCTTGTTTCAGTCTATTTGGAGACAGTGTTAGTGTCGGTGCAAGATAGTTGGACGGTTCGCACCAAACGTACCATACCCTCAGAAATCGATATGGACGCACCCGATGGTACTCATAGGTGACGAGGCTCAAGTGGAACCTTTTCATTCCGTTTGGAGATGGTGCTAACCTTTCTGCATATAGGTGCACGGTTTGCGCTGAACGTACCAGAGGCTCGAAATCATTTTGGACGCACCTAATGGAACTCCTAAGTGTCGGGGGCCATGTGGAATCTCCTTTATGTCCGTTTGGAGACAGGTTTAGTGTCGGTGCAAGATAATTGCATGGTCTTCACCAAATATTCCATAGGCACATAAATCGTTTTGGACGCACCCGATGGTACTCCTAGGTGACGATGCTCAAGTGGAAGCTCGTTACGGTCCGATTGGAGATGGTGCTAAACTTGATGCAAGATAGGTGCACGGTTTGCGCCAAACAAACCATAGGCTTGGAAATTGTTTTGGACACACCGCATGGAACTCATAGGTGACAGGGCTGAAGTGGAAGCTTGTTTTGGTCCGTTTGGAGATAGTGCTAATCTTGACGAGGTGCACGGGTTGCGCGAAACCTACCATAGGCTCAGAAATTGGTTTAGATGCATCTGATGGAACTCCTAGGTGATGTGGTCATGTGGAATCTTGTTTCAGTCTATTTTGAGACAGTGTAGTGCCGGTGCAAGATATAGTGGACGGCTTGCACCAATCATACCATACGCTCTGAAATCGATTTGGACGCATCCAATGGTACTCCTAGGTGACGAGGCTCACGTGGAAGCTCGTTTTGGTCTGTTTGGAGATGGTGCTAATCTTGACGAGGTGCACGGGTTGCGTCGAACCTACCATAGGCTCGGAAATCAGTTTGTTCACATCCGATGGAACTCCTAGGTAACGTGAGTCATGTGAAATCTTGTTTCAGTCTATTTGGAGACAGTGTTAGTGTCGGTGCAAGATAGTTGGACGGTTCGCACTAATCGTACCATACGCCCTAAAATCGATTTGGACGCACCCAATGGTACTCCTAGGTGACGAGGCTCAAGTGGAAGCTCGTTTTGGTCTGTTTGGAGATAGTGCTAATTTTGACGAGGAGCAAGGGTTGCGTCGAACCTACCATAGGCTCGGAAATCAGTTTGGACACATCCGATGGAACTCCTAGGTAACGTGAGTCATGTGAAATCTTGTTTCAGTCTATTTGGAGACAGTGTTAGTGTCGGTGCAAGATAGTTGGACGGTTCGCACCAAACGTACCGTACCCTCAGAAATCGATATGGACGCACCCGATGGTACTCATAGGTGACGAGGCTCAAGTGGAACCTTGTTTCATTCCGTTTGGAGATGGTGCTAACCTTTCTGCAATCTAGGTGCACGGTTTGCGCAGAACGTACTAGAGGCTCGAGAATCATTTTGGACGCACCTAATGGAACTCCTAAGTGTCGGGGGCCATGTGGAATCTCCTTTAAGTCCGTTTGGAGACAGGTTTAGTGTCGGTGCAAGATAATTGCACGGTCTTCACCAAATATTCCACAGGCACATAAATCGTTTTGGACGCACCCGATGGTACTCCTAGGTGACGATGCTCAAGTGGAAGCTCGTTACGGTCCGATTGGAGATGGTGCTAAACTTGATGCAAGATAGGTGCACGGTTTGCGCCAAACATACCATAGGCTTGGAAATTGTTTTGGACACACCCCATGGAACTCATAGGTGACGAGGCTGAAGTGGAAGCTTGTTTTGGTCCGTTTGGAGATAGTGCTAATCTTGACGAGGTGCACGGGTTGCGCGGAACCTACCATAGGCTCAGAAATTGGTTTAGATGCATCTGATGGAACTCCTAGGTGATATGGGTCATGTGGAATCTTGTTTCAGTCTATTTGGAGACAGTGTAGTGCCGGTGCAAGATAATTGGACGGCTCGCACCAATCGTACCATACGCTCTGAAATCGATTTGGACGCACCCAATGGTACTCCTAGGTGATGAGGCTCAAGTGGAAGCTCGTTTTGGTCTGTTTGGAGATAGTGCTAATCTTGACGAGGTGCACGGGTTGCGTCGAACCTACCATAGGCTCGGAAATCAGTTTGGACACATCCGATGGAACTCCTAGGTAACGTGAGTCATGTGAAATCTTGTTTCAGTCTATTTGGAGACAGTGTTAGTGTCGGTGCAAGATAGTTGGACGGTTCGCACTAATCGTACCATACGCCCTAAAATCGATTTGGACGCACCCAATGGTACTCCTAGGTGACGAGGCTCAAGTGGAAGCTCGTTTTGGTCTGTTTGGAGATAGTGCTAATTTTGACGAGGAGCACGGGTTGCGTCGAACCTACCATAGGCTCGGAAATCAGTTTGGACACATCCGATGGAACTCCTAGGTAATGTGAGTCATGTGAAATCTTGTTTCAGTCTATTTGGAGACAGTGTTAATGTCGGTGCAAGATAGTTGGACGGTTCGCACTAATCGTACCATACGCCCTAAAATCGATTTGGACGCACCCAATGGTACTCCTAGGTGACGAGGCTCAAGTGGAAGCTCATTTTGGTCTTTTGGAGATAGTGCTAATTTTGACGAGGAGCACGGGTTGCGTCGAACCTACCATAGGCTCGGAAATCAGTTTGGACACAACCGATGGAACTCCTAGGTAACGTGAGTCATGTGAAATCTTGTTTCAGTCTATGTGGAGACAGTGTTAGTGTCGGTGCAAGATAGTTGGACGGTTCGCACCAAACGTACCATACCCTTAGAAATCGATATGGACGCACCCGATGGTACTCATAGGTGACGAGGCTCAAGTGGAACCTTGTTTCATTCCGTTTGGAGATGGTGCTAACCTTTCTGCAATATAGGTGCACTGTTTGCGCAGAACGTACCAGAGGCTCGAGAATCATTTTGGACGCACCAAATGGAACTCCTAAGTGTCGGGGGCCATGTGGAATCTCTTTAAGTCCGTTTGGAGACAGGTTTAGTGTCGGTGCAAGATAATTGCACGGTCTTCACCAAATATTCCACAGGCACATAAATCGTTTTGGACGCACCCGATGGTACTCCTAGGTGACGATGCTCAAGTGGAAGCTCGTTACGGTCCGATTGGAGATGGTGCAAAACTTGATGCAAGATAGGTGCACGGTTTGCGCCAAACATACCATAGGCTTGGAAATCGTTTTGGACACACCCCATGGAACTCATAGGTGACGAGGCTGAAGTGGAAGCTTGTTTTGGTCCGTTTGGAGATAGTGCTAATCTTGACGAGGTGCACGGGTTGCGCGGAACCTACCATAGGCTCAGAAATTGGTTTAGATGCATCTGATGGAACTCCTAGGTGATGTGGGTCATGTGGAATCTTGTTTCAGTCTATTTGGAGACAGTGTAGTGCCGGTGCAAGATAGTTGGACGGCTCGCACCAATCTTACCATACGCTCTGAAATCGATTTGGACGCACCCAATGGTACTCCTAGGTGACGAGGCTCAAGTGGAAGCTCGTTTTGGTCTGTTTGGAGATAGTGCGAATCTTGACGAGGTGCACGCGTTGCGTCGAACCTACCATAGGCTCGGAAATCAGTTTGGACACATCCGATGGAACTCCTAGGTAACGTGGGTCATGTGAAATCTTATTTCAGTCTATTTGGAGACAGTGTTAGTGTCGGTGCAAGATAGTTGGACGGTTCGCACTAATCGTACCATACGCCCTAAAATCGATTTGGACGCACCCAATGGTACTCCTAGGTGACGAGGCTCAAGTGGAAGCTCGTTTTGGTCTGTTTGGAGATAGTGCTAATTTTGATGAGGAGCACGGGTTGCGTCGAACCTACCATAGGCTCGGAAATCAGTTTGGACACATCCGATGGAACTCCTAGGTAACGTGAACGTGAGTCATGTGAAATCTTGTTTCAGTCTATTTGGAGACAGTGTTAGTGTCGGTGCAAGATAGTTGGACGGTTCGCACCAAACGTACCATACCCTCAGAAATCGATATGGACGCACCCGATGGTACTCATAGGTGACGAGGCTCAAGTGGAACCTTGTTTCATTCCGTTTGGAGATGGTGCTAACCTTTCTGCAATATAGGTGCACGGTTTGCGCAGAACGTACCAGAGGCTCGAGAATCATTTTGGACGCACCTAATGGAACTCCTAAGTGTCGGGGGCCATGTGGAATCTCCTTTAAGTCCGTTTGGAGACAGGTTTAGTGTCGGTGCAAGATAATTGCACGGTCTTCACCAAATATTCCATAGGCACATAAATCGTTTTGGACGCACCCGATGGTACTCCTCCTAGGTGACGATGCTCAAGTGGAAGCTCGTTACGGTCCGATTGGAGATGTGCAATAACTTGATGCAAGATAGGTGCACGGTTTGCGCCAAACATACCATGGCTTGGAAATCGTTTTGGACACACCCATGGAACTCATAGGTGACGAGGCTGAAGTGGAAGCTTGTTTTGGTCCGTTTGGAGATAGTGCTAATCTTGACGAGGTGCACGGGTTGCGCGGAACCTACCATAGGCTCAGAAAATTGGTTTAGATGCATCTGATGGAACTCCTAGGTGATGTGGGTCATGTGGAATCTTGTTTCAGTCTATTTGGAGACAGTGTAGTGCCGGTGCAAGATAGTTGGACGGCTCGCACCAATCTTACCATACGCTCTGAAATCGATTTGGACGCACCCAATGGTACTCCTAGGTGACGAGGCTCAAGTGGAAGCTCGTTTTGGTCTGTTTGGAGATAGTGCGAATCTTGACGAGGTGCACGCGTTGCGTCGAACCTACCATAGGCTCGGAAATCAGTTTGGACACATCCGATGGAACTCCTAGGTAACATGAGTCATGTGAAATCTTATTTCAGTCTATTTGGAGACAGTGTTAGTGTCGGTGCAAGATAGTTGGACGGTTCGCACTAATCGTACCATACGCCCTAAAATCGATTTGGACGCACCCAATGGTACTCCTAGGTGACGAGGCTCAAGTGGAAGCTCGTTTTGGTCTGTTTGGAGATAGTGCTAATTTTGATGAGGAGCACGGGTTGCGTCGAACCTACCATAGGCTCGGAAATCAGTTTGGACACATCCGATGGAACTCCTAGGTAACGTGAGTCATGTGAAATCTTGTTTCAGTCTATTTGGAGACAGTGTTAGTGTCGGTGCAAGATAGTTGGACGGTTCGCACCAAACGTACCATACCCTCAGAAATCGATATGGACGCACCCGATGGTACTCATAGGTGACGAGGCTCAAGTGGAACCTTGTTTCATTCCGTTTGGAGATGGTGCTAACCTTTCTGCAATATAGTGCACGGTTTGCGCAGAACGTACCAGAGGCTCGAGAATCATTTTGGACGCACCTAATGGAACTCCTAAGTGTCGGGGGCCATGTGGAATCTCCTTTTAAGTCCGTTTGGAGACAGGTTTAGTGTCGGTGCAAGATAATTGCACGGTCTTCACCAAATATTCCATAGGCACATAAATCGTTTTGGATGCACCCGATGGTACTCCTAGGTGACGATGCTCAAGTGGAAGCTCGTTACGGTCCGATTGGAGATGGTGCTAAACTTGATGCAAGATAGATGCACGGTTTGCGCCAAACATACCATAGGCTTGGAAATTGTTTTGGACACACCCCATGGAACTCATAGGTGACGAGGCTGAAGTGGAAGCTTGTTTTGGTCCGTTTGGAGATAGTGCTAATCTTGACGAGGTGCACGGGTTGCGCGGAACCTACCATAGGCTCAGAAATTGGTTTAGATGCATCTGATAGAACTCCTAGGTGATGTGGGTCATGTGGAATCTTGTTTCAGTCTATTTAGAGACAGTGTAGTGCCGGTGCAAGATAGTTGGACGGCTTGCACCAATCATACCATACGCTCTGAAATCGATTTGGACGCACCCAATGGTACTCCTAGGTGACGAGGCTCAAGTGGAAGCTCGTTTGGTCTGTTTGGAGAGAGATAGTGCTAATCTTGACGAGGTGCACGGGTTGCGTCGAACCTACCATAGGCTCAGAAATCAGTTTGGACACATCCGATGGAACTCCTAGGTAACGTGAGTCATGTGAAATCTTGTTTCAGTCTATTTGGAGACAGTGTTAGTGTCGGTGCAAGATAGTTGGACGGTTCGCACTAATCGTACCATACGCCCTAAAATTGATTTGGACGCACCCAATGGTACTCCTAGGTGACGAGGCTCAAGTGGAAGCTCGTTTTGGTCTGTTTGGAGATAGTGCTAATCTTGACGAGTTGCACGGGTTGCGTCGAACCTACCATTGGCTCGGAAATCAGTTTGTTCACATCCGATGAACTCCTAGGTAACGTGAGTCATGTGAAATCTTGTTTCAGTCTATTTGGAGACAGTGTTAGTGTCGGTGCAAGATAGTTGGACGGTTCGCAC
>CM036226.1:36820465-36845631 GCA_020631735.1 Saccharum officinarum
CCGTGCTCCTCATCAAAATTAGCACTATCTCCAAATGAACCAAAACGAGCTTCCACTTGAGCCTCGTCACCTAAGAGTACCATTGGGTGCGTCCAAATCGATTTTAGGGCGTATGTACGATTAGTGCGAAACGTCCAACTATCTTGCACCGACATTAACACTGTCTCCAAAATAGACTGAAACAAGATTCACATGACTCACGTTACTAGGAGTTCCATCGGATGTGTCCAAAACTGATTTCCGAGCCTATGGTAGGTTCGACGCAACCCGTGCACCTCGTCAAGTTTAGCACTATCTCCAAACGGACCAAAAACGAGCTTCCACTTGAGCCTCGTCACCTAGGAGTACCATTGGTGCGTCCAAATCGATTTCAGGGCGTATGGTACGATTAGTGCGAACCGTCCAACTATCTTGCACTGGCACTAACACTGTCTCCAAATAGACTGAAACAAGATTCCACATGACCACGTCACCTAGGAGTTCCATCATATGCATCTAAACCAATTTCCGAGCCTATGGTAGGTTCCGCGCAACCCGTGCACCTCGTCAAGATTAGCACTATCTCCAAACGACCAAAACAAGCTTCCACTTCAGCCTCGTCACCTATGAGTTCCATGGTGTGTCCAAACGATTTCCAAGCCTATGGTATGTTTGGCGCAAACCGTGCACCTATCTTGCATCAAGATATAGCACCATCTCCAATCGGACCGTAACGAGCTTCCACTTGAGCATCGTCACCTAGGAGTACCATCGGGTGCGTCCAAAACGATTTATGTGCCTATGGAATATTTGGTGAAGACCGTGCAATTATCTTGCACCGACACTAAACCTGTCTCCAAACGGACTTAAACGAGATTCCACATGGCCCCGACACCTAGGAGTTCCATTCGGTGCGTCCAAAATGATTTCCGAGCCTATGGTAGGTTCGACGCAAACCGTGCACCTCATCAAGATTAGCACTATCTCCAAATGGACCAAAACGAGCTTCCACTTGAGCCTCGTCACCTAGGAGTACCATTGGGTGCGTCCAAATCGATTTAGAGGCGTATGTACGATTAGTGCGAACCGTCCAACTATCTTGCACCGACATTAACACTGTCTCCAAATAGACTGAAACAAGATTTCACATGACTCACGTTACCTAGGAGTTCCATCGGATGTGTCCAAACTGATTTCCGAGCCTATGGTAGGTTCGACGCAACCCGTGCACCTCGTCAAAATTAGCACTATCTCCAAACGGACCAAAACGAGCTTCCACTTGAGCCTCGTCACCTAGGAGTACCATTGGGTGCGTCCAAATCGATTTCAGGGCGTATGGTACGATTAGTGCGAACCGTCCAACTATCTTGCACTGGCACTAACACTGTCTCCAAATAGACTGAAACAAGATTCCACATGACCAACGTCACCTAGGAGTTCCATCAGATGCATCTAAACCAATTTCCGAGCCTATGGTAGGTTCCGCGCAACCCATGCACCTCGTCAAGATTAGCACTATCTCCAAACGGACCAAAACAAGCTTCCACTTCAGCCTCGTCACCTATGAGTTCCATGGGGTGTCCAAAACGATTTCCAAGCCTATGGTATGTTTGGCGCAAACCGTGCACCTATCTTGCATCAACTATAGCACCATCTCCAATCGGACCGTAACGAGCTTCCACTTGAGCATCGTCACCTAGGAGTACCATCGGGTGAGTCCAAAACGATTTATGTGCCTGTGGAATATTTGGTGAAGACCGTGCAATTATCTTGCACCGACACTAAACCTATCTCCAAACGGACTTAAACGAGATTCCACATGGCCCCGACACCTAGGAGTTCCATTAGGTGCGTCCAAAATGATTCTCGAGCCTCTGGTACGTTCTGCGCAAACCGTGCACCTATATTGCAGAAAGATTAGCACCATCTCCAAACGGAATGAAACAAGGTTCCACTTGAGCCTCGTCACCTATGAGTACCATCGGGTGCGTCCATATCGATTTCTGAGGGTATGGTACGTTTGGTGCGAACCGTCCAACTATCTTGCACCGACACTAACACTGTCTCCAAATAGACTGAAACAAGGTTTCACATGACTCACGTTACCTAGGAGTTCCATCGGATGTGTCGAAACTGATTTCCGAGACTATGGTAGGTTCGACGCAACCCGTGCTCCTCATCAAAATTAGCACTATCTCCAAATGAACCAAAACGAGCTTCCACTTGAGCCTCGTCACCTAGGAGTACCATTGGGTGCGTCCAAATCGATTTTAGGGCGTATGTACGATTAGTGCGAACCGTCCAACTATCTTGCACCGACATTAACACTGTCTCCAAATAGACTGAAACAAGATTTCACATGACTCACGTTACCTAGGAGTTCCATCGGATGTGTCCAAACTGATTTCCGAGCCTATGGTAGGTTCGACGCAACCCGTGCACCTCGTCAAGATTAGCACTATCTCCAAACGGACCAAAACGAGCTTCCACTTGAGCCTCGTCACCTAGGAGTACCATTGGGTGCGTCCAAATCGATTTCAGGGCGTATGGTACGATTAGTGCGAACCGTCCAACTATCTTGCACTGGCACTAACACTGTCTCCAAATAGACTGAAACAAGATTCCACATGACCAACGTCACCTAGGAGTTCCATCAGATGCATCTAAACCAATTTCCGAGCCTATGGTAGGTTCCGCGCAACCATGCACCTCGTCAAGATTAGCACTATCTCCAAACGGACCAAAACAAGCTTCCACTTCAGCCTCGTCACCTATGAGTTCCATGGGGTGTCCAAAACGATTTCCAAGCCTATGGTATGTTTGGCGCAAACCGTGCACCTATCTTGCATCAACTATAGCACCATCTCCAATCGGACCGTAACGAGCTTCCACTTGAGCATCGTCACCTAGGAGTACCATCGGGTGAGTCCAAAACGATTTATGTGCCTGTGGAATATTTGGTGAAGACCGTGCAATTATCTTGCACCGACACTAAACCTATCTCCAAACGGACTTAAACGAGATTCCACATGGCCCCCGACACCTAGGAGTTCCATTAGGTGCGTCCAAAATGATTCTCGAGCCTCTGGTACGTTCTGCGCAAACCGTGCACCTATATTGCAGAAAGATTAGCACCATCTCCAAACGGAATGAAACAAGGTTCCACTTGAGCCTCGTCACCTATGAGTACCATCGGGTGCGTCCATATCGATTTCTGAGGGTATGGTACGTTTGGTGCGAACCGTCCAACTATCTTGCACCGACACTAACACTGTCTCCAAATAGACTGAAACAAGGTTTCACATGACTCACGTTACCTAGGAGTTCCATCGGATGTGTCGAAACTGATTTCCGAGACTATGGTAGGTTCGACGCAACCCGTGCTCCTCATCAAAATTAGCACTATCTCCAAATGAACCAAAACGAGCTTCCACTTGAGCCTCGTCACCTAGGAGTACCATTGGGTGCGTCCAAATCGATTTTAGGGCGTATGTACGATTAGTGCGAACCGTCCAACTATCTTGCACCGACACTAACACTGTCTCCAAATAGACTGAAACAAGATTTCACATGACTCACGTTACCTAGGAGTTCCATCGGATGTGTCCAAACTGATTTCCGAGCCTATGGTAGGTTCGACGCAACCCGTGCACCTCGTCAAGATTAGCACTATCTCCAAACGGACCAAAACGAGCTTCCACTTGAGCCTCGTCACCTAGGAGTACCATTGGGTGCGTCCAAATCGATTTCAGGGCGTATGGTACGATTAGTGCGAACCGTCCAACTATCTTGCACTGGCACTAACACTGTCTCCAAATAGACTGAAACAAGATTCCACATGACCAACGTCACCTAGGAGTTCCATCAGATGCATCTAAACCAATTTCCGAGCCTATGGTAGGTTCCGCGCAACCCATGCACCTCGTCAAGATTAGCACTATCTCCAAACGGACCAAAACAAGCTTCCACTTCAGCCTCGTCACCTATGAGTTCCATGGGGTGTCCAAAACGATTTCCAAGCCTATGGTATGTTTGGCGCAAACCGTGCACCTATCTTGCATCAACTATAGCACCATCTCCAATCGGACCGTAACGAGCTTCCACTTGAGCATCGTCACCTAGGAGTACCATCGGGTGAGTCCAAAACGATTTATGTGCCTGTGGAATATTTGGTGAAGACCGTGCAATTATCTTGCACCGACACTAAACCTATCTCCAAACGGACTTAAACGAGATTCCACATGGCCCCCGACACCTAGGAGTTCCATTAGGTGCGTCCAAAATGATTCTCGAGCCTCTGGTACGTTCTGCGCAAACCGTGCACCTATATTGCAGAAAGATTAGCACCATCTCCAAACGGAATGAAACAAGGTTCCACTTGAGCCTCGTCACCTATGAGTACCATCGGGTGCGTCCATATCGATTTCTGAGGGTATGGTACGTTTGGTGCGAACCGTCCAACTATCTTGCACCGACACTAACACTGTCTCCAAATAGACTGAAACAAGGTTTCACATGACTCACGTTACCTAGGAGTTCCATCGGATGTGTCCAAACTGATTTCCGAGACTATGGTAGGTTCGACGCAACCCGTGCTCCTCATCAAGATTAGCACTATCTCCAAACGGACCAAAACGAGGTTCCACTTGAGCCTCGTCACCTAGGAGTACCATTGGGTGCGTCCAAATCGATTTTAGGGCGTATGTACGATTAGTGCGAACCGTCCAACTATCTTGCACCGACACTAACACTGTCTCCAAATAGACTGAAACAAGATTTCACATGACTCACATTACCTAGGAGTTCCATCGGATGTGTCCAAACTGATTTCCGAGCCTATGGTAGGTTCGCGCAACCCGTGCACCTCGTCAAGATTAGCACTATCTCCAAACGGACCAAAACAAGCTTCCACTTGAGCCTCGTCACCTATGAGTACCATTGGGTGCGTCCAAATCGATTTCAGGGCGTATGGTACGATTAGTGCGAACCGTCCAACTATCTTGCACTGGCACTAACACTGTCTCCAAATAGACTGAAACAAGATTCCACATGACCAACGTCACCTAGGAGTTCCATCAGAGTTGCATCTCCAAAATGATTTCCGAGCCTCTGGTACGTTCTGCGCAACCGTGCACCTATATTGCAGAAAGATTAGCACCATCTCCAAACGGAATGAAACAAGGTTCCACTTGAGCCTCGTCACCTATGAGTACCATCGGGTGCGTCCAAATCGATTTCTGAGGGTATGGTACGTTTGGTGCGAACAGTCCAACTATCTTGCACCGACACTAACACTGTCTCCAAATAGACTGAAACAAGATTTCACATGACTCACGTTACCTAGGAGTTCCATCGGATGTGTCCAAACTGATTTCCGAGCCTATGGTAGGTTCGACGCAACCCGTGCTCCTCGTCAAAATTAGCACTATCTCCAAACAGACCAAAACGAGCTTCCACTTGAGCCTCGTCACCTAGGAGTACCATTGGGTGCGTCCAAATCGATTTCAGGGCGTATGGTACGATTAGTGCGAACCGTCCAACTATCTTGCACCGGCACTACACTGTCTCCAAATAGAATGAAACAAGATTCCACATGACCACGTCACCTAGGAGTTCCATCAGAAGCATCTAAACCAATTTCTGAGCCTATGGTAGGTTCCGCGCAATCCGTGCACCTCGTCAAGATTAGCACTATCTCCAAACGGACCAAAACAAGCTTCCACTTCAGCCTCGTCACCTATGAGTTCCATGGGTGTGTCCAAAACGATTTCCAAGCCTATGGTATGTTTGGCGCAAACCGTGCACCTATCTTGCATCAACTTAGCACCATCTCCAATCGGACCGTAACGAGCTTCCACTTGAGCATCGTCACCTAGGAGTACCATCGGGTGCGTCCAAAACGATTTATGTGCCTGTGGAATATTTGGTGAAGACCGTGCAATTATCTTGCACCGACACTAAACCTATCTCCAAACGGACTTAAACGAGATTCCACATGGCCCCCGACACCTAGGAGTTCCATTAGGTGCGTCCAAAATGATTCTCGAGCCTCTGGTACGTTCTGCGCAAACCGTGCACCTATATTGCAGAAAGATTAGCACCATCTCCAAACGGAATGAAACAAGGTTCCACTTGAGCCTCGTCACCTATGAGTACCATCGGGTGCGTCCATATCGATTTCTGAGGGTATGGTACGTTTGGTGCGAACCGTCCAACTATCTTGCACCGACACTAACACTGTCTCCAAATAGACTGAAACAAGATTTCACATGACTCACGTTACCTAGGAGTTCCATCGGATGTGTCGAAACTGATTTCCGAGACTATGGTAGGTTCGACGCAACCCGTGCTCCTCATCAAAATTAGCACTATCTCCAAATGAACCAAAACGAGCTTCCACTTGAGCCTCGTCACCTAGGAGTACCATTGGGTGCGTCCAAATCGATTTTAGGGCGTATGTACGATTAGTGCGAACCGTCCAACTATCTTGCACCGACACTAACACTGTCTCCAAATAGACTGAAACAAGATTTCACATGACTCACGTTACCTAGGAGTTCCATCGGATGTGTCCAAACTGATTTCCGAGCCTATGGTAGGTTCGACGCAACCCGTGCACCTCGTCAAGATTAGCACTATCTCCAAACGGACCAAAACGAGCTTCCACTTGAGCCTCGTCACCTAGGAGTACCATTGGGTGCGTCCAAATCGATTTCAGGGCGTATGGTACGATTAGTGCGAACCGTCCAACTATCTTGCACTGGCACTAACACTGTCTCCAAATAGACTGAAACAAGATTCCACATGACCAACGTCACCTAGGAGTTCCATCAGATGCATCTAAACCAATTTCCGAGCCTATGGTAGGTTCCGCGCAACCCATGCACCTCGTCAAGATTAGCACTATCTCCAAACGGACCAAAACAAGCTTCCACTTCAGCCTCGTCACCTATGAGTTCCATGGGGTGTCCAAAACGATTTCCAAGCCTATGGTATGTTTGGCGCAAACCGTGCACCTATCTTGCATCAACTATAGCACCATCTCCAATCGGACCGTAACGAGCTTCCACTTGAGCATCGTCACCTAGGAGTACCATCGGGTGCGTCCAAAACGATTTATGTGCCTGTGGAATATTTGGTGAAGACCGTGCAATTATCTTGCACCGACACTAAACCTATCTCCAAACGGACTTAAACGAGATTCCACATGGCCCCCGACACCTAGGAGTTCCATTAGGTGCGTCCAAAATGATTCTCGAGCCTCTGGTACGTTCTGCGCAAACCGTGCACCTATATTGCAGAAAGATTAGCACCATCTCCAAACGGAATGAAACAAGGTTCCACTTGAGCCTCGTCACCTATGAGTACCATCGGGTGCGTCCATATCGATTTCTGAGGGTATGGTACGTTTGGTGCGAACCGTCCAACTATCTTGCACCGACACTAACACTGTCTCCAAATAGACTGAAACAAGGTTTCACATGACTCACGTTACCTAGGAGTTCCATCGGATGTGTCGAAACTGATTTCCGAGACTATGGTAGGTTCGACGCAACCCGTGCTCCTCATCAAAATTAGCACTATCTCCAAATGAACCAAAACGAGCTTCCACTTGAGCCTCGTCACCTAGGAGTACCATTGGGTGCGTCCAAATCGATTTTAGGGCGTATGTACGATTAGTGCGAACCGTCCAACTATCTTGCACCGACATTAACACTGTCTCCAAATAGACTGAAACAAGATTTCACATGACTCACATTACCTAGGAGTTCCATCGGATGTGTCCAAACTGATTTCCGAGCCTATGGTAGGTTCGACGCAACCCGTGCACCTCGTCAAGATTAGCACTATCTCCAAACGGACCAAAACGAGCTTCCACTTGAGCCTCGTCACCTAGGAGTACCATTGGGTGCGTCCAAATCGATTTCAGGGCGTATGGTACGATTAGTGCGAACCGTCCAACTATCTTGCACTGGCACTAACACTGTCTCCAAATAGACTGAAACAAGATTCCACATGACCAACGTCACCTAGGAGTTCCATCAGATGCATCTAAACCAATTTCCGAGCCTATGGTAGGTTCCGCGCAACCCATGCACCTCGTCAAGATTAGCACTATCTCCAAACGGACCAAAACAAGCTTCCACTTCAGCCTCGTCACCTATGAGTTCCATGGGGTGTCCAAAACGATTTCCAAGCCTATGGTATGTTTGGCGCAAACCGTGCACCTATCTTGCATCAACTATAGCACCATCTCCAATCGGACCGTAACGAGCTTCCACTTGAGCATCGTCACCTAGGAGTACCATCGGGTGAGTCCAAAACGATTTATGTGCCTGTGGAATATTTGGTGAAGACCGTGCAATTATCTTGCACCGACACTAAACCTATCTCCAAACGGACTTAAACGAGATTCCACATGGCCCCCGACACCTAGGAGTTCCATTAGGTGCGTCCAAAATGATTCTCGAGCCTCTGGTACGTTCTGCGCAAACCGTGCACCTATATTGCAGAAAGATTAGCACCATCTCCAAACGGAATGAAACAAGGTTCCACTTGAGCCTCGTCACCTATGAGTACCATCGGGTGCGTCCATATCGATTTCTGAGGGTATGGTACGTTTGGTGCGAACCGTCCAACTATCTTGCACCGACACTAACACTGTCTCCAAATAGACTGAAACAAGATTTCACATGACTCACGTTACCTAGGAGTTCCATCGGATGTGTCCAAACTGATTTCCGAGCCTATGGTAGGTTCGACGCAACCCGTGCTCCTCGTCAAAATTAGCACTATCTCCAAACAGACCAAAACGAGCTTCCACTTGAGCCTCGTCACCTAGGAGTACCATTGGGTGCGTCCAAATCGATTTTAGGGCGTATGGTACGATTAGTGCGAACCGTCCAACTATCTTGCACCGACACTAACACTGTCTCCAAATAGACTGAAACAAGATTTCACATGACTCACGTTACCTAGGAGTTCCATCGGATGTGTCCAAACTGATTTCCGAGCCTATGGTAGGTTCGACGCAACCCGTGCACCTCGTCAAGATTAGCACTATCTCCAAACAGACCAAAACGAGCTTCCACTTGAGCCTCGTCACCTAGGAGTACCATTGGGTGCGTCCAAATCGATTTCAGAGCGTATGGTACGATTGGTGCGAGCCGTCCAACTATCTTGCACCGGCACTACACTGTCTCCAAATAGACTGAAACAAGATTCCACATGACCCACATCACCTAGGAGTTCCATCAGATGCATCTAAACCAATTTCTGAGCCTATGGTAGGTTCCGCGCAACCCGTGCACCTCGTCAAGATTAGCACTATCTCCAAACGGACCAAAACAAGCTTCCACTTCAGCCTCGTCACCTATGAGTTCCATGGGTGTGTCCAAAACGATTTCCAAGCCTATGGTATGTTTGGCGCAAACCGTGCACCTATCTTGCATCAAGTTTTGCACCATCTCCAATCGGACCGTAACGAGCTTCCACTTGAGCATCGTCACCTAGGAGTACCATCGGGTGCGTCCAAAACGATTTATGTGCCTGTGGAATATTTGGTGAAGACCGTGCAATTATCTTGCACCGACACTAAACCTGTCTCCAAACGGACTTAAACGAGATTCCACATGGCCCCCGACACTTAGGAGTTCCATTAGGTGCGTCCAAAATGATTCTCGAGCCTCTGGTACGTTCTGCGCAAACCGTGCACCTATATTGCAGAAAGGTTAGCACCATCTCCAAACGGAATGAAACAAGGTTCCACTTGAGCCTCGTCACCTATGAGTACCATCGGGTGCGTCCATATCGATTTCTGAGGGTATGGTACGTTTGGTGCGAACCGTCCAACTATCTTGCACCGACACTAACACTGTCTCCAAATAGACTGAAACAAGATTTCACATGACTCACGTTACCTAGGAGTTCCATCGGATGTGTCCAAACTGATTTCCGAGCCTATGGTAGGTTCGACGCAACCCGTGCTCCTCGTCAAAATTAGCACTATCTCCAAACAGACCAAAACGAGCTTCCACTTGAGCCTCGTCACCTAGGAGTACCATTGGGTGCGTCCAAATCGATTTTAGGGCGTATGTACGATTAGTGCGAACCGTCCAACTATCTTGCACCGACACTAACACTGTCTCCAAATAGACTGAAACAAGATTTCACATGACTCACGTTACCTAGGAGTTCCATCGGATGTGTCCAAACTGATTTCCGAGCCTATGGTAGGTTCGACGCAACCCGTGCACCTCGTCAAGATTAGCACTATCTCCAAACAGACCAAAACGAGCTTCCACTTGAGCCTCGTCACCTAGGAGTACCATTGGGTGCGTCCAAATCGATTTCAGAGCGTATGGTACGATTGGTGCGAGCCGTCCAACTATCTTGCACCGGCACTACACTGTCTCCAAATAGACTGAAACAAGATTCCACATGACCAACATCACCTAGGAGTTCCATCAGATGCATCTAAACCAATTTCTGAGCCTATGGTAGGTTCCGCGCAACCCGTGCAACTCGTCAAGATTAGCACTATCTCCAAACGGACCAAAACAAGCTTCCACTTCAGCCTCGTCACCTATGAGTTCCATGGGTGTGTCCAAAACGATTTCCAAGCGTATGGTATGTTTGGCGCAAACCGTGCACCTATCTTGCATCAAGTTTAGCACCATCTCCAATCGGACCGTAACGAGCTTCCACTTGAGCATTGTCACCTAGGAGTACCATCGGGTGCGTCCAAAACGATTTATGTGCCTATGGAATATTTGGTGAAGACCGTGCAATTATCTTGCACCGAGACTAAACCTGTCTCCAAACAGACTTAAACGAGATTCCACATGGCCCCCGACACCTAGGAGTTCCATTAGGTGCGTCCAAAATGATTCTCGAGCCTCTGGTACGTTCTGCGCAAACCGTGCACCTATATTGCAGAAAGATTAGCACCATCTCCAAACAGAATGAAACAAGGTTCTACTTGAGCCTCGTCACCTATGAGTACCATCGGGTGCGTCCATATCGATTTCTGAGGGTATGGTACGTTTGGTGCGAACCGTCCAACTATCTTGCACCGACACTAACACTGTCTCCAAATAGACTGAAACAAGATTTCACATGACTCACGTTACCTAGGAGTTCCATCGGATGTGTCCAAACTGATTTCCGAGCCTATGGTAGGTTCGACGCAACCCGTGCTCCTCGTCAAAATTAGCACTATCTCCAAACAGACCAAAACGAGCTTCCACTTGAGCCTCGTCACCTAGGAGTACCATTGGGTGCGTCCAAATCGATTTTAGGGCGTATGTACGATTAGTGCGAACCGTCCAACTATCTTGCACCGACACTAACACTGTCTCCAAATAGACTGAAACAAGATTTCACATGACTCACGTTACCTAGGAGTTCCATCGGATGTGTCCAAACTGATTTCCGAGCCTATGGTAGGTTCGACGCAACCCGTGCACCTCGTCAAGATTAGCACTATCTCCAAACAGACCAAAACGAGCTTCCACTTGAGCCTCGTCACCTAGGAGTACCATTGGGTGCGTCCAAATCGATTTCAGAGCGTATGGTACGATTGGTGCGAGCCGTCCAACTATCTTGCACCGGCACTACACTGTCTCCAAATAGACTGAAACAAGATTCCACATGACCAACATCACCTAGGAGTTCCATCAGATGCATCTAAACCAATTTCTGAGCCTATGGTAGGTTCCGCGCAACCCGTGCACCTCGTCAAGATTAGCACTATCTCCAAACGGACCAAAACAAGCTTCCACTTCAGCCTCGTCACCTATGAGTTCCATGGGGTGTCCAAAACGATTTCCAAGCCTATGGTATGTTTGGCGCAAACCGTGCACCTATCTTGCATCAAGTTTTGCACCATCTCCAATCGGACCGTAACGAGCTTCCACTTGAGCATCGTCACCTAGGAGTACCATCGGGTGCGTCCAAAACGATTTATGTGCCTGTGGAATATTTGGTGAAGACCGTGCAATTATCTTGCACCGACACTAAACCTGTCTCCAAACGGACTTAAACGAGATTCCACATGGCCCCCGACACTTAGGAGTTCCATTAGGTGCGTCCAAAATGATTCTCGAGCCTCTGGTACGTTCTGCGCAAACCGTGCACCTATATTGCAGAAAGGTTAGCACCATCTCCAAACGGAATGAAACAAGGTTCCACTTGAGCCTCGTCACCTATGAGTACCATCGGGTGCGTCCATATCGATTTCTGAGGGTATGGTACGTTTGGTGCGAACCGTCCAACTATCTTGCACCGACACTAACACTGTCTCCAAATAGACTGAAACAAGATTTCACATGACTCACGTTACCTAGGAGTTCCATCGGATGTGTCCAAACTGATTTCCGAGCCTATGGTAGGTTCGACGCAACCCGTGCTCCTCGTCAAAATTAGCACTATCTCCAAACAGACCAAAACGAGCTTCCACTTGAGCCTCGTCACCTAGGAGTACCATTGGGTGCGTCCAAATCGATTTTAGGGCGTATGGTACGATTAGTGCGAACCGTCCAACTATCTTGCACCGACACTAACACTGTCTCCAAATAGACTGAAACAAGATTTCACATGACTCACGTTACCTAGGAGTTCCATCGGATGTGTCCAAACTGATTTCCGAGCCTATGGTAGGTTCGACGCAACCCGTGCACCTCGTCAAGATTAGCACTATCTCCAAACAGACCAAAACGAGCTTCCACTTGAGCCTCGTCACCTAGGAGTACCATTGGGTGCGTCCAAATCGATTTCAGAGCGTATGGTACGATTGGTGCGAGCCGTCCAACTATCTTGCACCGGCACTACACTGTCTCCAAATAGACTGAAACAAGATTCCACATGACCCACATCACCTAGGAGTTCCATCAGATGCATCTAAACCAATTTCTGAGCCTATGGTAGGTTCCGCGCAACCCGTGCACCTCGTCAAGATTAGCACTATCTCCAAACGGACCAAAACAAGCTTCCACTTCAGCCTCGTCACCTATGAGTTCCATGGGGTGTGTCCAAAACGATTTCCAAGCCTATGGTATGTTTGGCGCAAACCGTGCACCTATCTTGCATCAAGTTTAGCACCATCTCCAATCGGACCGTAACGAGCTTCCACTTGAGCATCGTCACCTAGGAGTACCATCGGGTGCGTCCAAAATGATTTATGTGCCTGTGGAATATTTGGTGAAGACCGTGCAATTATCTTGCACCGACACTAAACCTGTCTCCAAACGGACTTAAACGAGATTCCACATGGCCCCCGACACTTAGGAGTTCCATTAGGTGCGTCCAAAATGATTCTCGAGCCTCTGGTACGTTCTGCGCAAACCGTGCACCTATATTGCAGAAAGGTTAGCACCATCTCCAAACGGAATGAAACAAGGTTCCACTTGAGCCTCGTCACCTATGAGTACCATCGGGTGCGTCCATATCGATTTCTGAGGGTATGGTACGTTTGGTGCGAACCGTCCAACTATCTTGCACCGACACTAACACTGTCTCCAAATAGACTGAAACAAGATTTCACATGACTCACGTTACCTAGGAGTTCCATCGGATGTGTCCAAACTGATTTCCGAGCCTATGGTAGGTTCGACGCAACCCGTGCTCCTCGTCAAAATTAGCACTATCTCCAAACAGACCAAAACGAGCTTCCACTTGAGCCTCGTCACCTAGGAGTACCATTGGGTGCGTCCAAATCGATTTTAGGGCGTATGGTACGATTAGTGCGAACCGTCCAACTATCTTGCACCGACACTAACACTGTCTCCAAATAGACTGAAACAAGATTTCACATGACTCACGTTACCTAGGAGTTCCATCGGATGTGTCCAAACTGATTTCCGAGCCTATGGTAGGTTCGACGCAACCCGTGCACCTCGTCAAGATTAGCACTATCTCCAAACAGACCAAAACGAGCTTCCACTTGAGCCTCGTCACCTAGGAGTACCATTGGGTGCGTCCAAATCGATTTCAGAGCGTATGGTACGATTGGTGCGAGCCGTCCAACTATCTTGCACCGGCACTACACTGTCTCCAAATAGACTGAAACAAGATTCCACATGACCCACATCACCTAGGAGTTCCATCAGATGCATCTAAACCAATTTCTGAGCCTATGGTAGGTTCCGCGCAACCCGTGCACCTCGTCAAGATTAGCACTATCTCCAAACGGACCAAAACAAGCTTCCACTTCAGCCTCGTCACCTATGAGTTCCATGGGGTGTGTCCAAAACGATTTCCAAGCCTATGGTATGTTTGGCGCAAACCGTGCACCTATCTTGCATCAAGTTTTGCACCATCTCCAATCGGACCGTAACGAGCTTCCACTTGAGCATCGTCACCTAGGAGTACCATCGGGTGCGTCCAAAACGATTTATGTGCCTGTGGAATATTTGGTGAAGACCGTGCAATTATCTTGCACCGACACTAAACCTGTCTCCAAACGGACTTAAAGGAGATTCCACATGGCCCCCGACACTTAGGAGTTCCATTAGGTGCGTCCAAAATGATTCTCGAGCCTCTGGTACGTTCTGCGCAAACCGTGCACCTATATTGCAGAAAGGTTAGCACCATCTCCAAACGGAATGAAACAAGGTTCCACTTGAGCCTCGTCACCTATGAGTACCATCGGGTGCGTCCATATCGATTTCTGAGGGTATGGTACGTTTGGTGCGAACCGTCCAACTATCTTGCACCGACACTAACACTGTCTCCAAATAGACTGAAACAAGATTTCACATGACTCACGTTACCTAGGAGTTCCATCGGATGTGTCCAAACTGATTTCCGAGCCTATGGTAGGTTCGACGCAACCCGTGCTCCTCGTCAAAATTAGCACTATCTCCAAACAGACCAAAACGAGCTTCCACTTGAGCCTCGTCACCTAGGAGTACCATTGGGTGCGTCCAAATCGATTTTAGGGCGTATGGTACGATTAGTGCGAACCGTCCAACTATCTTGCACCGACACTAACACTGTCTCCAAATAGACTGAAACAAGATTTCACATGACTCACGTTACCTAGGAGTTCCATCGGATGTGTCCAAACTGATTTCCGAGCCTATGGTAGGTTCGACGCAACCCGTGCACCTCGTCAAGATTAGCACTATCTCCAAACAGACCAAAACGAGCTTCCACTTGAGCCTCGTCACCTAGGAGTACCATTGGGTGCGTCCAAATCGATTTCAGAGCGTATGGTACGATTGGTGCGAGCCGTCCAACTATCTTGCACCGGCACTACACTGTCTCCAAATAGACTGAAACAAGATTCCACATGACCCACATCACCTAGGAGTTCCATCAGATGCATCTAAACCAATTTCTGAGCCTATGGTAGGTTCCGCGCAACCCGTGCACCTCGTCAAGATTAGCACTATCTCCAAACGGACCAAAACAAGCTTCCACTTCAGCCTCGTCACCTATGAGTTCCATGGGGTGTGTCCAAAACGATTTCCAAGCCTATGGTATGTTTGGCGCAAACCGTGCACCTATCTTGCATCAAGTTTAGCACCATCTCCAATCGGACCGTAACGAGCTTCCACTTGAGCATCGTCACCTAGGAGTACCATCGGGTGCGTCCAAAACGATTTATGTGCCTGTGGAATATTTGGTGAAGACCGTGCAATTATCTTGCACCGACACTAAACCTGTCTCCAAACGGACTTAAAGGAGATTCCACATGGCCCCCGACACTTAGGAGTTCCATTAGGTGCGTCCAAAATGATTCTCGAGCCTCTGGTACGTTCTGCGCAAACCGTGCACCTATATTGCAGAAAGGTTAGCACCATCTCCAAACGGAATGAAACAAGGTTCCACTTGAGCCTCGTCACCTATGAGTACCATCGGGTGCGTCCATATCGATTTCTGAGGGTATGGTACGTTTGGTGCGAACCGTCCAACTATCTTGCACCGACACTAACACTGTCTCCAAATAGACTGAAACAAGATTTCACATGACTCACGTTACCTAGGAGTTCCATCGGATGTGTCCAAACTGATTTCCGAGCCTATGGTAGGTTCGACGCAACCCGTGCTCCTCGTCAAAATTAGCACTATCTCCAAACAGACCAAAACGAGCTTCCACTTGAGCCTCGTCACCTAGGAGTACCATTGGGTGCGTCCAAATCGATTTTAGGGCGTATGGTACGATTAGTGCGAACCGTCCAACTATCTTGCACCGACACTAACACTGTCTCCAAATAGACTGAAACAAGATTTCACATGACTCACGTTACCTAGGAGTTCCATCGGATGTGTCCAAACTGATTTCCGAGCCTATGGTAGGTTCGACGCAACCCGTGCACCTCGTCAAGATTAGCACTATCTCCAAACAGACCAAAACGAGCTTCCACTTGAGCCTCGTCACCTAGGAGTACCATTGGGTGCGTCCAAATCGATTTCAGAGCGTATGGTACGATTGGTGCGAGCCGTCCAACTATCTTGCACCGGCACTACACTGTCTCCAAATAGACTGAAACAAGATTCCACATGACCCACATCACCTAGGAGTTCCATCAGATGCATCTAAACCAATTTCTGAGCCTATGGTAGGTTCCGCGCAACCCGTGCACCTCGTCAAGATTAGCACTATCTCCAAACGGACCAAAACAAGCTTCCACTTCAGCCTCGTCACCTATGAGTTCCATGGGGTGTGTCCAAAACGATTTCCAAGCCTATGGTATGTTTGGCGCAAACCGTGCACCTATCTTGCATCAAGTTTTGCACCATCTCCAATCGGACCGTAACGAGCTTCCACTTGAGCATCGTCACCTAGGAGTACCATCGGGTGCGTCCAAAACGATTTATGTGCCTGTGGAATATTTGGTGAAGACCGTGCAATTATCTTGCACCGACACTAAACCTGTCTCCAAACGGACTTAAAGGAGATTCCACATGGCCCCCGACACTTAGGAGTTCCATTAGGTGCGTCCAAAATGATTCTCGAGCCTCTGGTACGTTCTGCGCAAACCGTGCACCTATATTGCAGAAAGGTTAGCACCATCTCCAAACGGAATGAAACAAGGTTCCACTTGAGCCTCGTCACCTATGAGTACCATCGGGTGCGTCCATATCGATTTCTGAGGGTATGGTACGTTTGGTGCGAACCGTCCAACTATCTTGCACCGACACTAACACTGTCTCCAAATAGACTGAAACAAGATTTCACATGACTCACGTTACCTAGGAGTTCCATCGGATGTGTCCAAACTGATTTCCGAGCCTATGGTAGGTTCGACGCAACCCGTGCTCCTCGTCAAAATTAGCACTATCTCCAAACAGACCAAAACGAGCTTCCACTTGAGCCTCGTCACCTAGGAGTACCATTGGGTGCGTCCAAATCGATTTTAGGGCGTATGGTACGATTAGTGCGAACCGTCCAACTATCTTGCACCGACACTAACACTGTCTCCAAATAGACTGAAACAAGATTTCACATGACTCACGTTACCTAGGAGTTCCATCGGATGTGTCCAAACTGATTTCCGAGCCTATGGTAGGTTCGACGCAACCCGTGCACCTCGTCAAGATTAGCACTATCTCCAAACAGACCAAAACGAGCTTCCACTTGAGCCTCATCACCTAGGAGTACCATTGGGTGCGTCCAAATCGATTTCAGAGCGTATGGTACGATTGGTGCGAGCCGTCCAACTATCTTGCACCGGCACTACACTGTCTCCAAATAGACTGAAACAAGATTCCACATGACCCACATCACCTAGGAGTTCCATCAGATGCATCTAAACCAATTTCTGAGCCTATGGTAGGTTCCGCGCAACCCGTGCACCTCGTCAAGATTAGCACTATCTCCAAACGGACCAAAACAAGCTTCCACTTCAGCCTCGTCACCTATGAGTTCCATGGGGTGTGTCCAAAACGATTTCCAAGCCTATGGTATGTTTGGCGCAAACCGTGCACCTATCTTGCATCAAGTTTAGCACCATCTCCAATCGGACCGTAACGAGCTTCCACTTGAGCATCGTCACCTAGGAGTACCATCGGGTGCGTCCAAAACGATTTATGTGCCTGTGGAATATTTGGTGAAGACCGTGCAATTATCTTGCACCGACACTAAACCTGTCTCCAAACGGACTTAAAGGAGATTCCACATGGCCCCCGACACTTAGGAGTTCCATTAGGTGCGTCCAAAATGATTCTCGAGCCTCTGGTACGTTCTGCGCAAACCGTGCACCTATATTGCAGAAAGGTTAGCACCATCTCCAAACGGAATGAAACAAGGTTCCACTTGAGCCTCGTCACCTATGAGTACCATCGGGTGCGTCCATATCGATTTCTGAGGGTATGGTACGTTTGGTGCGAACCGTCCAACTATCTTGCACCGACACTAACACTGTCTCCAAATAGACTGAAACAAGATTTCACATGACTCACGTTACCTAGGAGTTCCATCGGATGTGTCCAAACTGATTTCCGAGCCTATGGTAGGTTCGACGCAACCCGTGCTCCTCGTCAAAATTAGCACTATCTCCAAACAGACCAAAACGAGCTTCCACTTGAGCCTCGTCACCTAGGAGTACCATTGGGTGCGTCCAAATCGATTTTAGGGCGTATGGTACGATTAGTGCGAACCGTCCAACTATCTTGCACCGACACTAACACTGTCTCCAAATAGACTGAAACAAGATTTCACATGACTCACGTTACCTAGGAGTTCCATCGGATGTGTCCAAACTGATTTCCGAGCCTATGGTAGGTTCGACGCAACCCGTGCACCTCGTCAAGATTAGCACTATCTCCAAACAGACCAAAACGAGCTTCCACTTGAGCCTCATCACCTAGGAGTACCATTGGGTGCGTCCAAATCGATTTCAGAGCGTATGGTACGATTGGTGCGAGCCGTCCAACTATCTTGCACCGGCACTACACTGTCTCCAAATAGACTGAAACAAGATTCCACATGACCCACATCACCTAGGAGTTCCATCAGATGCATCTAAACCAATTTCTGAGCCTATGGTAGGTTCCGCGCAACCCGTGCACCTCGTCAAGATTAGCACTATCTCCAAACGGACCAAAACAAGCTTCCACTTCAGCCTCGTCACCTATGAGTTCCATGGGGTGTGTCCAAAACGATTTCCAAGCCTATGGTATGTTTGGCGCAAACCGTGCACCTATCTTGCATCAAGTTTAGCACCATCTCCAATCGGACCGTAACGAGCTTCCACTTGAGCATCGTCACCTAGGAGTACCATCGGGTGCGTCCAAAACGATTTATGTGCCTGTGGAATATTTGGTGAAGACCGTGCAATTATCTTGCACCGACACTAAACCTGTCTCCAAACGGACTTAAAGGAGATTCCACATGGCCCCCGACACTTAGGAGTTCCATTAGGTGCGTCCAAAATGATTCTCGAGCCTCTGGTACGTTCTGCGCAAACCGTGCACCTATATTGCAGAAAGGTTAGCACCATCTCCAAACGGAATGAAACAAGGTTCCACTTGAGCCTCGTCACCTATGAGTACCATCGGGTGCGTCCATATCGATTTCTGAGGGTATGGTACGTTTGGTGCGAACCGTCCAACTATCTTGCACCGACACTAACACTGTCTCCAAATAGACTGAAACAAGATTTCACATGACTCACGTTACCTAGGAGTTCCATCGGATGTGTCCAAACTGATTTCCGAGCCTATGGTAGGTTCGACGCAACCCGTGCTCCTCGTCAAAATTAGCACTATCTCCAAACAGACCAAAACGAGCTTCCACTTGAGCCTCGTCACCTAGGAGTACCATTGGGTGCGTCCAAATCGATTTTAGGGCGTATGGTACGATTAGTGCGAACCGTCCAACTATCTTGCACCGACACTAACACTGTCTCCAAATAGACTGAAACAAGATTTCACATGACTCACGTTACCTAGGAGTTCCATCGGATGTGTCCAAACTGATTTCCGAGCCTATGGTAGGTTCGACGCAACCCGTGCACCTCGTCAAGATTAGCACTATCTCCAAACAGACCAAAACGAGCTTCCACTTGAGCCTCGTCACCTAGGAGTACCATTGGGTGCGTCCAAATCGATTTCAGGGCGTATGGTACGATTAGTGCGAACCGTCCAACTATCTTGCACCGACACTACACTGTCTCCAAATAGACTGAAACAAGATTTCACATGACTCACGTTACCTAGGAGTTCCATCAGATGTGTCCAAACTGATTTCCGAGCCTATGGTAGGTTCGACGCAACCCGTGCACCTCGTCAAGATTAGCACTATCTCCAAACAGACCAAAACGAGCTTCCACTTGAGCCTCGTCACCTAGGAGTACCATTGGGTGCGTCCAAATCGATTTCAGAGCGTATGGTACGATTGGTGCGAGCCGTCCAACTATCTTGCACCGGCACTACACTGTCTCCAAATAGACTGAAACAAGATTCCACATGACCCACATCACCTAGGAGTTCCATCAGATGCATCTAAACCAATTTCTGAGCCTATGGTAGGTTCCGCGCAACCCGTGCACCTCGTCAAGATTAGCACTATCTCCAAACGGACCAAAACAAGCTTCCACTTCAGCCTCGTCACCTATGAGTTCCATGGGGTGTGTCCAAAACGATTTCCAAGCCTATGGTATGTTTGGCGCAAACCGTGCACCTATCTTGCATCAAGTTTTGCACCATCTCCAATCGGACCGTAACGAGCTTCCACTTGAGCATCGTCACCTAGGAGTACCATCGGGTGCATCCAAAATGATTTATGTGCCTGTGGAATATTTGGTGAAGAACGTGCAATTATCTTGCACCGACACTAAACCTGTCTCCAAACGGACTTAAAGGAGATTCCACATGGCCCCCGACACTTAGGAGTTCCATTAGGTGCGTCCAAAATGATTCTCGAGCCTCTGGTACGTTCTGCGCAAACCGTGCACCTATATTGCAGAAAGGTTAGCACCATCTCCAAACGGAATGAAACAAGGTTCCACTTGAGCCTCATCACCTATGAGTACCATCGGGTGCGTCCATATCGATTTCTGAGGGTATGGTACGTTTGGTGTGAACCGTCCAACTATCTTGCACCGACACTAACACTGTCTCCAAATAGACTGAAACAAGATTTCACATGACTCACGTTACCTAGGAGTTCCATCGGATGTGTCCAAACTGATTTCCGAGCCTATGGTAGGTTCGACGCAACCCGTGCTCCTCGTCAAAATTAGCACTATCTCCAAACAGACCAAAACGAGCTTCCACTTGAGCCTCGTCACCTAGGAGTACCATTGGGTGCGTCCAAATCGATTTTAGGGCGTATGGTACGATTAGTGCGAACCGTCCAACTATCTTGCACCGACACTAACACTGTCTCCAAATAGACTGAAACAAGATTTCACATGACTCACGTTACCTAGGAGTTCCATCGGATGTGTCCAAACTGATTTCCGAGCCTATGGTAGGTTCGACGCAACCCGTGCACCTCGTCAAGATTAGCACTATCTCCAAACAGACCAAAACGAGCTTCCACTTGAGCCTCGTCACCTAGGAGTACCATTGGGTGCGTCCAAATCGATTTCAGAGCGTATGGTACGATTGGTGCGAGCCGTCCAACTATCTTGCACCGGCACTACACTGTCTCCAAATAGACTGAAACAAGATTCCACATGACCCACATCACCTAGGAGTTCCATCAGATGCATCTAAACCAATTTCTGAGCCTATGGTAGGTTCCGCGCAACCCGTGCACCTCGTCAAGATTAGCACTATCTCCAAACGGACCAAAACAAGCTTCCACTTCAGCCTCGTCACCTATGAGTTCCATGGGGTGTGTCCAAAACGATTTCCAAGCCTATGGTATGTTTGGCGCAAACCGTGCACCTATCTTGCATCAAGTTTTGCACCATCTCCAATCGGACCGTAACGAGCTTCCACTTGAGCATCGTCACCTAGGAGTACCATCGGGTGCGTCCAAAACGATTTATGTGCCTGTGGAATATTTGGTGAAGACGTGCAATTATCTTGCACCGACACTAAACCTGTCTCCAAACGGACTTAAACGAGATTCCACATGGCCCCGACACTTAGGAGTTCCATTAGGTGCGTCCAAAATGATTCTCGAGCCTCTGGTACGTTCTGCGCAAACCGTGCACCTATATTGCAGAAAGGTTAGCACCATCTCCAAACGGAATGAAACAAGGTTCCACTTGAGCCTCGTCACCTATGAGTACCATCGGGTGCGTCCATATCGATTTCTGAGGGTATGGTACGTTTGGTGCGAACCGTCCAACTATCTTGCACCGACACTAACACTGTCTCCAAATAGACTGAAACAAGATTTCACATGACTCACGTTACCTAGGAGTTCCATCGGATGTGTCCAAACTGATTTCCGAGCCTATGGTAGGTTCGACGCAACCCGTGCTCCTCGTCAAAATTAGCACTATCTCCAAACAGACCAAAACGAGCTTCCACTTGAGCCTCGTCACCTAGGAGTACCATTGGGTGCGTCCAAATCGATTTTAGGGTGTATGGTACGATTAGTGCGAACCGTCCAACTATCTTGCACCGACACTAACACTGTCTCCAAATAGACTGAAACAAGATTTCACATGACTCACGTTACCTAGGAGTTCCATCGGATGTGTCCAAACTGATTTCCGAGCCTATGGTAGGTTCGACGCAACCCGTGCACCTCGTCAAGATTAGCACTATCTCCAAACAGACCAAAACGAGCTTTCACTTGAGCCTCGTCACCTAGGAGTACCATTGGGTGCGTCCAAATCGATTTCAGAGCGTATGGTAAGATTGGTGCGAGCCGTCCAACTATCTTGCACGGCACTACACTGTCTCCAAATAGACTGAAACAAGATTCCACATGACCCACATCACCTAGGAGTTCCATCAGATGCATCTAAACCAATTTCTGAGCCTATGGTAGGTTCCGCGCAACCGTGCACCTCGTCAAGATTAGCACTATCTCCAAACGGACCAAAACAAGCTTCCACTTCAGCCTCGTCACCTATGAGTTCCATGGGGTGTGTCCAAAACGATTTCCAAGCCTATGGTATGTTTGGCGCAAACCGTGCACCTATCTTGCATCAAGTTTAGCACCATCTCCAATCGGACCGTAACGAGCTTCCACTTGAGCATCGTCACCTAGGAGTACCATCGGGTGCGTCCAAAACGATTTATGTGCCTGTGGAATATTTGGTGAAGACCGTGCAATTATCTTGCACCGACACTAAACCTGTCTCCAAACGGACTTAAACGAGATTCCACATGGCCCCCGACACTTAGGAGTTCCATTAGGTGCGTCCAAAATGATTCTCGAGCCTCTGGTACGTTCTGCGCAAACCGTGCACCTATATTGCAGAAAGGTTAGCACCATCTCCAAACGGAATGAAACAAGGTTCCACTTGAGCCTCGTCACCTATGAGTACCATCGGGTGCGTCCATATCGATTTCTGAGGGTATGGTACGTTTGGTGCGAACCGTCCAACTATCTTGCACCGACACTAACACTGTCTCCAAATAGACTGAAACAAGATTTCACATGACTCACGTTACCTAGGAGTTCCATCGGATGTGTCCAAACTGATTTCCGAGCCTATGGTAGGTTCGACGCAACCCGTGCTCCTCGTCAAAATTAGCACTATCTCCAAACAGACCAAAACGAGCTTCCACTTGAGCCTCGTCACCTAGGAGTACCATTGGGTGCGTCCAAATCGATTTTAGGCGTATGGTACGATTAGTGCGAACAGTCCAACTATCTTGCACCGACACTAACACTGTCTCCAAATAGACTGAAACAAGATTTCACATGACTCACGTTACCTAGGAGTTCCATCGGATGTGTCCAAACTGATTTCCGAGCCTATGGTAGGTTCGACGCAACGCGTGCACCTCGTCAAGATTCGCACTATCTCTAAACAGACCAAAACGAGCTTTCACTTGAGCCTCGTCACCTAGGAGTACCATTGGGTGCGTCCAAATCGATTTCAGAGCGTATGGTAAGATTGGTGCGAGCCGTCCAACTATCTTGCACTGGCACTACACTGTCTCCAAATAGAATGAAACAAGATTCCACATGACCCACGTCACCTAGGAGTTCCATCAGATGCATCTAAACCAATTTCTGAGCCTATGGTAGGTTCCGCGCAACCCGTGCACCTCGTCAAGATTAGCACTATCTCCAAACGGACCAAAACAAGCTTCCACTTCAGCCTCGTCACCTATGAGTTCCATGGGTGTGTCCAAAACGATTTCCAAGCTATGGTATGTTTGGCGCAAACCGTGCACCTATCTTGCATCAAGTTTAGCACCATCTCCAATCGGACCGTAACGAGCTTCCACTTGAGCATCGTCACCTAGGAGTACCATCGGGTGCGTCCAAAATGATTTATGTGCCTGTGAAATATTTGGTGAAGACCGTGCAATTATCTTGCACCGACACTAAACCTATCTCCAAACGGACTTAAACGAGATTCCACATGGCCCCCGACACCTAGGAGTTCCATTAGGTGCGTCCAAAATGATTCTCGAGCCTCTGGTACGTTCTGCGCAAACCGTGCACCTATATTGCAGAAAGATTAGCACCATCTCCAAACGGAATGAAACAAGGTTCCACTTGAGCCTCGTCACCTATGAGTACCATCGGGTGCGTCCATATCGATTTCTGAGGGTATGGTACGTTTGGTGCGAACCGTCCAACTATCTTGCACCGACACTAACACTGTCTCCAAATAGACTGAAACAAGATTTCACATGACTCACGTTACCTAGGAGTTCCATCGGATGTGTCCAAACTGATTTCCGAGCCTATGGTAGGTTCGACGCAACCCGTGCTCCTCGTTAAAATTAGCACTATCTCCAAACAGACCAAAACGAGCTTCCACTTGAGCCTCGTCAGCTAGGAGTACCATTGGGTGCGTCCAAATCGATTTTAGGGCGTATGGTACGATTAGTGCGAACCGTCCAACTATCTTGCACCGGCACTACACTGTCTCCAAATAGACTGAAACAAGATTCCACATGACCCACATCACCTAGGAGTTCCATCGGATGTGTCAAACCAATTTCCGAGCCTATGGTAGGTTCGCGCAACCCGTGCACCTCGTCAAGATTAGCACTATCTCCAAACGGACCAAAACAAGCTTCCACTTCAGCCTCGTCACCTATGAGTTCCATTGGGTGTGTCCAAAACGATTTCCAAGCCTATGGTA
>CM036226.1:36845731-36859214 GCA_020631735.1 Saccharum officinarum
CCGTTGGTACTCCTAGGTGACGAGGCTCAAGTGGAAGCTCGTTTCGTTGTGTTTGAAGATGTGCTAATCTTTCTGTAAGAAGGTGCACGGGTTGCGCAGAGTACCAGAGGCTCGAGAATCCTTTAGGACGCACGAACGGGAACTCCTAGGTGTCGAGGGCTGTGGGAATCTCGTTTACGTCTGTTTGGAGATAGGTTTAGTGTCGGTTTCAAGATAATTGCACGGTCTGTGCCAACATATATCAAGGCTTAGAAATCAATTTGGACGCACCGATGGTACTCCTAGGTGATGATGATCAAGTGGAAGCTCGTTACGGTCTATTCGATGATCAAGTGGAAGCTCGTTACGGTCTGATTGGAGATGGTGCTAACTTGATGGCAAGATAGGTGCACGGTTTGCACCAAACATATCATAGGCTTGGAAATTATTTTGGACACACCAATGGAACTCCTAGGTGACAAGGCTCAAGTGGAAGCTCGTTTTGGTCTGTTTGGAGTAGTGCTAGTCTTGACGAGGTGCACAGGTTGCGTCGAACCTACCATACGCTCGGAAATCAGTTTCGACACATCCGATGGAACTCCTAGGTGGCGTGAGTCATGTGGAATCTTGTTTCAGTCTATTTGGAGATAGTGTCAGTGTCGGTGCAAGATAGTTGGAGACAGTGTTAGTGTTGGTGCAAGATAATTGCACGGTCTTCACCAAATATACCATAGGCACATAAATCGTTTTGGATGCACCCGATGGTACTCCTTGGTGATGAATGCTCAAGTGGAAGCTCTTTACGGTCTGATTGGAGATGGTGCTAAACTGATGCAAGATAGGTGCACGGTTTTGCGCCAAACATACCATAGGCTTGGAAATCGTTTTAGACACACCCATGGAACTCATAGGTGACGAGGCTGAAGTGGAAGCTTGTTTTTGGTCCGTTTGGAGATAGTGCTAATCTTGACGAGGTGCACGGGTTTCGCGGAACCTACCATAGGCTGGGAAATTGGTTTAGATGCATCCAATGGAACTCCTAGGTGACGTGGGTCATGTGAATCTTGTTTCAGTCTATTTGGAGACAGTGTTAGTGCCAGTGAAGATAGTTGGACGGCTCGCACCAATCATACCATATGCTCTGAAATCGTTTGGACGCACCGATGGTACTCCTAGGTGACGAGGCTCAAGTGGAAGCTCGTTACGGTCTGATTGGAGATGGTAAACTTGATGCAAGATGGTGCACGGTTTGCACCAAACATACAAATAGGCTTGGAAATCATTTTGGACACACCTAATGGAACTCATAGGAGACGAGCTCAAGTTGAAGCTCATTTCGTTCCGTTTGGAGATGGTGCTAATCTTTCTGGCAAGATCGGTGACGGTTGCGCAGAACGTACCGGAGGCTCGAGAACCATTTTGGACGCACCCAATGGAACTCCTAGGTGTGGGGGCCATGTGGAATCTCGTTTAAGTCCATTTGGAGATAGGTTTAGTGTCGGTGCAAGGTAATTGCACGGTCTGCGCGGCAAACATACCATAGGCTTAGAAATCGATTTGGACGCACCCGATGGTACTCCTAGGTGACGATGATCAAGTGGAAGCTCGTTACGGTCTGATTGGAGATGGTGCTAAACTTGATGCAAGATAGGTGCACGGTTTGCACCAAACATACCATAAGCTTGGAAATCATTTTGGGCACACCCATTGGAACTCCTAGGTAACGAGGCTCAAGTGGAAGCTCGTTTTGGTCTGTTTGGAATAGTGCTAATCTTGACGAGGTGCACGGGTTGCGCTGAACCTTCCATAGGCTCGGAAATCAGCTTTGACACATCCGATGGAACTCCTAGTGACGTGAGTCATGTGGAATCTTGTTTCAGTCTATTTGGAGACAGTGTTAGTGTCGGTGCAAGATAGTTGGACAGTTCGCACCAATCGTACCATATCTAAAATCGATTTGGACGCACCCAATGGTACTCCTAGCTGCGAGGCTCGAGTGGAAGCTCTTACGGTCCGATTGGAGATGTTGCTAAACTTGATGCAAGATAGGTGCACGGTTTGCACCAAACATACCATAGGCTTGGAAATCGTTTTGGAGACACCTAATGGAACTCATAGTGACGAGGCTCAAGTGGAAGCTCGTTTCGTTCTGTTTGGAGATAGTGCTAATCTTTCTGCAAAGATAGGTGCACAGTTTGCGCAGAACGTACCGGAGGCTCGAGAATCATTTTGGATGCACCTAATGGAACTCCTAGGTCTCGGGGGCATGTGGAATCTCATTTAAGTCCGTTTGGAGACAGGTTTAGTGTCGGTGCAAGATAATTGCATGGTCTTCACCCAATTACCATAAAGGCAATAAATCATTTTGATGCACCCGATGGTACTCCTAGGTGACGATGCTCAAGTGGAAGCTCGTTACGGTCCGATTGGAGATGGTGCTAAACTATGCAAGATAGGTGCACGGTTTGCGCCAAACATACCATAGGCTTGGAAATAGTTTTGACACACCCATGGAACTCATAGGTGACGAGGCTGAAGTGGAAGCTTGTTTTGGTCCGTTTGGAGATAGTGCTAATCTTGACGAGGTGCACGGGTCGCGCGGAACCTACCATGGCTCAGAAATTGGTTTAGATGCATCTGATGGAACTCCTAGGTGACGTGGGTCATGTGGAATCTTGTTTCAGTCTATTTGGAGACAGTGTAGTGCGGTGCAAGATAGTTGGATGGCTCGCACCAATCGTACCATACGCTCTGAAATCGATTTGGACGCACCCGATGGTACTCCTAGGTGACGAGATCAAGTGAAGCTCGTTACGGTCTGATTGGAGATGGTGCTAAACTTGATGCAAGATAGGTGCACGGTTTGCACCAAACATACCATAGGGTTGGAAATCGTTTGGGCACACCCAATGGAACTCCAAGGTGACGAGGCTCAAGTGGAAGCTCGTTTTGGTCTGTTTGGAATAGTGCTAATCTTGATGAGGTGCACGGGTTGCGCCGAACCTACCATAGGCTCAGAAATCAGTTTGGACACATCCGATGGAACTCCTAGGTAACGTGAGTCATGTGAAATCTTGTTTCAGTCTATTTGGAGACAGTGTTAGTGTCGGTGCAAGATAGTTGGACGGTTCGCACCAAACATACCATACCCTCAGAAATCGATATGGACGCACCCGATGGGTACTCCTAGGTGACGAGGCTCAAGTGGAACCTTGTTTCGTTCCGTTTAGAGATGGTGCTAATCTTTCTTGCAAGATAGGCGTACGGTTTGCGCAGAACGTACGGAGGCTCGAGAATCATTTTGGACGCACTAATGGAACTCCTAGATGTCGGGGGCCATGTGGAATCTCGTTTAAGTCTGTTTGGAGACAGGTTTAGTGTCGGTGCAAGATAATTGCACGGTCTTCACCAAATATACCATAGGCACATAAATATTTTGGACGCACCCGATGGTACTCCTAGGTGACGATGCTCAAGTGGAAGCTCGTTACGGTCTGATTGGAGATGGTGCTAAACTTGATGCAAGATAGGTGCACGATTTGCGCCAAACATACCATAGGCTTGGAAATCGTTTTAGACACACCCCATGGAACTCATAGGTGACGAGGCTGAAGTGGAAGCTTGTTTTGGTCCGTTTGGAGATAGTGCTAATCTTGACGAGGTGCACGGGTTTCGCGGAACCTACCATAGGCTGGGAAATTGGTTTAGATGCATCCGATGGAACTCCTAGGTGACGTGGGTCATGTGAAATCTTGTTTCAGTCGATTTGGAGACAGTGTTAGTGCCAGTGCAAGATAGTTGGACGGCTCGCACCAATCATACCATATGCTCTGAAATCGATTTGGACGCACCCGATGGTACTCCTAGGTGACGAGGCTCAAGTGGAAGCTCGTTACGGTCTGATTGGAGATGGTGCTAAACTTGATGCAAGATAGGTGCACGGTTTGCACAAAACATACAATAGGCTTGGAAATCATTTTGGACACACCTAATGGAACTCATAGGAGACGAGGCTCAAGTTGAAGCTCGTTTCGTTCCGTTTGGAGATGGTGCTAATCTTTCTGCAAGATCGGTGCACGGTTTGCGCAGAACGTACCGGAGGCTCGAGAACCATTTTGGACGCACCCAATGGAACTCCTAGGTGTCGGGGGCCATGTGGAATCTCGTTTAAGTCCATTTGGAGATAGGTTTAGTGTCGGTGCAAGGTAATTGCACGGTCTGCGGCAAACATACCATAGGCTTAGAAATCGATTTGGACGCACCCGATGGTACTCCTAGGTGACGATGATCAAGTGGAAGCTCGTTACGGTCTGATTGGAGATGGTGCTAAACTTGATGCAAGATAGGTGCACGGTTTGCACCAAACATACCATAAGCTTGGAAATCATTTTGGGCACACCCATTGGAACTCCTAGGTAACGAGGCTCAAGTGGAAGCTCGTTTTGGTCTGTTTGGAATAGTGCTAATCTTGACGAGGTGCACAGGTTGCGCTGAACCTTCCATAGGCTCGGAAATCAGCTTTGACACATCCGATGGAACTCCTAGGTGACGTGAGTCATGTGGAATCTTGTTTCAGTCTATTTGGAGACAGTGTTAGTGTCGGTGCAAGATAGTTGGACAGTTCGCACCAATCGTACCATATGCTCTAAAATCGATTTGGACGCACCCAATGGTACTCCTAGCTGACGAGGCTCGAGTGGAAGCTCATTACGGTCCGATTGGAGATGTTGCTAAACTTGATGCAAGATAGGTGCACGGTTTGCACCAAACATACCATAGGCTTGGAAATCGTTTTGGAGACACCTAATGGAACTCATAGGTGACGAGGCTCAAGTGGAAGCTCGTTTCGTTCTGTTTGGAGATAGTGCTAATCTTTCTGCAAGATAGGTGCACAGTTTGCGCAGAACGTAGCGGAGGCTCGAGAATCATTTTGGATGCACCTAATGGAACTCCTAGGTGTCGGGGGCCATGTGGAATCTCATTTAAGTCCGTTTGGAGACAGGTTTAGTGTCGGTGCAAGATAATTGCATGGTCTTCACCAAATTTACCATAGGCACATAAATCATTTTGGATGCAACCGATGGTACTCCTAGGTGACGATGCTCAAGTGGAAGCTCATTACGGTCCGATTGGAGATGGTGCTAAACTTGATGCAAGATAGGTGCACGGTTTGCGCCAAACATACCATAGGCTTGGAAATAGTTTTGGACACACCCCATGGAACTCATAGGTGACGAGGCTGAAGTGGAAGCTTGTTTTGGTCCGTTTGGAGATAGTGCTAATCTTGACGAGGTGCACGGGTCGCGCGGAACCTACCATGGCTCAGAAATTGGTTTAGATGCATCTGATGGAACTCCTAGGTGATGTGGGTCATGTGGAATCTTGTTTCAGTCTATTTGGAGACAGTGTAGTGCGGTGCAAGATAGTTGGATGGCTCGCACCAATCGTACCATACGCTCTGAAATCGATTTGGACGCACCCGATGGTACTCCTAGGTGACGATGATCAAGTGGAAGCTCGTTACGGTCTAATTGGAGATGGTGCTAAACTTGATGCAAGATAGGTGCACGGTTTGCACAAACATACCATAGGGTTGGAAATCGTTTTGGGACACCCAATGGAACTCCAAGGTGACGAGGCTCAAGTGGAAGCTCGTTTTGGTCTGTTTGGAATAGTGCTAATCTTGATGAGGTGCACGGGTTGCGCCGAACCTACCATAGGCTCGGAAATCAGTTTGGACACATCCGATGGAACTCCTAGGTAACGTGAGTCATGTGAAATCTTGTTTCAGTCTATTTGGAGACAGTGTTAGTGTCGGTGCAAGATAGTTGGACGGTTCGCACCAAACATACCATACCCTCAGAAATCGATATGGACGCACCAGATGGTACTCCTAGGTGACAAGGCTCAAGTCGAACCTTGTTTCGTTCCGTTTAGAGATGGTGCTAATCTTTCTGCAAGATAGGCGTACGGTTTGCGCAGAACATACCGGAGGCTCGAGAATCATTTTGGACGCACCAAATGGAACTTCTAGATGTCGGGGGCCATGTGGAATCTCGTTTAAGTCTGTTTGGAGATAGGTTTAGTGTCGGTGCAAGATAATTGCACGGTCTTCACCAAATATACCATAGGCACATAAAATCATTTTGGACGCACCCGATGGTACTCCTAGGTGACGATGCTCAAGTGGAAGCTCGTTACGGTCTGATTGGAGATGGTGCTAAACTTGATGCAAGATAGGTGCACGATTTGCGCCAAACATACCATAGGCTTGGAAATCATTTTGGACACACCCCATGGAACTCATAGGTGATGAGGCTGAAGTGGAATCTTGTTTTGGTCGTTTGGAGATAGTGCTAATCTTGACGAGGCGCACGGGTTGCACGGAACCTACCATAGGCTCGGAAATTGGTTTAGATGCATCTGATGGAACTCCTAGGTGACGTGGGTCATGTGGAATCTTGTTTCAGTCTATTTGGAGATAGGGTAGTGCTGGTGAAAGATAGTTGGACGGCTCGCACCAATCGTACAATACGCTCTGAAATCGATTTGGATGCACCTGATGGTACTCCTAGGTGACGATGATCAAGTGGAAGCACATTACGGTCTGATTAGAGATGGTGCTAAACTTGATGCAAGATAGGTGCACGGTTTGCACCAAACATACCATAGGCTTGGAAATCATTTTGGACACACCCAATGGAACTCCTAGGTGACGAGGCTCAAGCGGAAGCTCGTTTTGGTCCGTTTGGAGATAGTGCTAATCTTGATGAGTTGCACGGGTTGCGCTGAACGTACCATAGGCTCGGAAATCAGTTTGGACACATCCGATGGAACTCCTAGGTAACGTGAGTCATGTGAAATCTTGTTTCAGTCTATTTGGAGACAATGTAGTGCCGGAGCAAGATAGTTGGATGGCTCGCACCAATCGTACCATACGCTCTGAAATCAATTTGGACGCACCCGATGGTACTCCTAGGTGACGATGATCAAGTGCAAGCTCGTTACGGTCTGATTGGAGATGGTGCTAAACTTGATGCAAGATAGGTGTACGGTTTGCACCAAACATACCATAGGCTTGAAATTCATTTTTGAAACACCCAATGGAACTCCTAGGTGATGAGGCTCAAGCGGAAGCTCGTTTTGGTCTGTTTGGAGAAGTGCTAATCTTGACGAGGTGCACGGGTTGCGCCGAACCTACCATATGTTCAGAAATCAGTTTCGACGCATCCGATGGAACTCCTAGGTGACGTGAGTCATGTGGAATCTTGTTTCAGTCTATTTGGAGATAGTGCTAGTGTCGGTGCAAGATAGTTGGACAGTTCACACTAATCGTACCATATGCCCTGAAATCGATTTGGACGCACCCGATGGTACTCCTAGGTGACGAGGCTCAAGTGGAAGCTCGTTACGGTCCGATTGGAGATGGTGCCAAACTTGATGCAGGATAGGTGCACGGTTTGCACCAAACATACCATAGGCTTGGAAATCGTTTCGGACACTCCCAATGGAATTCCTAGGTGACGAGGCTCAACTAGAAGCTCGTTTTGGTCCGTTTGGAGATAGTGCTAATCTTGACGAGGTGCACGGGTTGCACCGAACCTACCATAGGCTCGGAAATCTGTTTGGACACATCCGATAGAACTCCTAGGTAAGGTGAGACATGTGAAATCTTGTTTCAGTCTATTTGGAGACAGTGTTAGTGTCGGTGCAAGATAGTTGGACGGTTCGCACCAAACGTACCATACCCTCAGAAATCGATATGGATGCACCCGATGGTACTCATAGGTGACGAGGCTCAAGTGGAACCTTATTTAGTTCCGTTTGGAGATGGTGCTAATCTTTCTGCAAGATAGGTGCACGGTTTGCGCAGAACGCACCGGAGGCTCGAGAATCATTTTGGACGCACCTAATGGAACTACTAGGTGTCGGGGGCCATGTGGAATCTCGTTTAAGTCCGTTTGGATAGAGATTTAGTGTCGGTGCAAGATAATTGCATGGTCTTCACCAAATATACCATAGGCACATAAATCGTTTTGGACGCACCCGATGGTACTCCTAGGTGACGATGCTCAAGTGGAAGCTCGTTACGGTCCGATTGGAGATGGTGCTAAACTTGATGCAAGATAGGTGCACGGTTTGCGCCAAACATACCATAGGCTTGGAAATCGTTTTGGACACAGCCCATGGAACTCATAGGTGACGAGGCTGAAGTGGAAGCTTGTTTTGGTCCGTTTGGAGATAGTGCTAATCTTGACGAGGTGCACGGGTTGCGCGGAACCTACCATAGGCTCGGAAATTGGTTTAGATGCATCAGATGAAACTCCTTGGTGACGTGGGTCATGTAGAATCTTGTTTCAGTCTATTTGGAGATAGTGTTAGTGCCGGTGCAAGATAGTTGGACGACTCGCACCAGTCGTACCATACGCTCTAAAATCGATTTGGACGCACCCGATTGTACTCCTAGGTGACGAGGCTCCAGTGGAAGCTCGTTACGGTCCGATTGGAGATGGTGCTAAACTTGATGCAAGATAGGTGCATGGTTTGCACCAAACATACCATAGGCTTGGAAATCGTTTTGGACACATCTAATGGAACTCATAGGTGACGAGGCTTAAGTGGAAGCTCGTTTCATTCCGTTTGGATATGGTGCTAATCTTTCTGCAAGATGGCTGCACGGTTTGCGCAGAACATACTAGAGGCTTGAGAATCATTTTAGACGCGCCCAATGGAACTCCTAGGTGTCGGGGGCCATGTAGAATCTCGTTTAAGTCCGTTTGCAGATAGGTTTAGTGTCGGTGCAAGATAATTACACGGTCTGCGCCAAGCAAACCATAGGCTCAGAAATCGATTTGGACACACCCGATGGTACTCCTAGGTGACGATGATCAAGTGGAAGCTCGTTACGGTCTGATTGGAGATGGTGCTAAACTTGATGCAAGATAGGTGCACGGTTTGCACCAAACATACCATAGGCTTGGAAATCATTTTGGACACACCCAAAGGAATCCTAGGTGACAAGGCTCAAGTGGAAGCTCGTTTTGGTCTGTTTGGAGTAGTGCTAATCTTGACGAGGTGCACGGGTTGCGCCGAACCTACCATGGGCTTGGAAATCAGTTTCGACGCATTCGATGGAACTCCTAGGTGACATGAGTCATGTGGAATCTTGTTTCAGTCTATTTGGAGACAGAGTTAGTGTCGGTGCAAGATAGTGGGACGGTTCGTGCCAAACGTACCAAACCACAGAAATTGATTTGGACGCACCCGATGGTACTCCTAGATGACGAGGCTCAAGTGGAAGCTTGTTTCGTTCTATTTGGAGATGATGCTAATCTTGCCGTAAGATAGGTGCATGGTTCGCACCAAACATAGGCTTGGAAATCGTTTTGGACACACCAAATGGAACTCCTAATTGACGAGACTCAAGTGGAAGCTCGTTTTGGTCCGTTTGGAGATAGTGCTAATCTTGACGAGGTGCACGGGTTGTGCCGAACCTACCATAGCATAGAAAATCCGTTTGGACGCATCCGACGGAACTCCTAGGTGACGTGTGTCATGTGGAATCTTGTTTCAGTCTATTTGGAGACAGAGTTAGTGTTAGTGCAAGATAGATGGATGGTTCACGGCAAACGTACCATACCCTCAGAAATCGATATGGACGCACCCGATGGTACTCATAAGTGACGAGGTTCAAGTGGAAGCTCGTTTTGTTCCGTTTGCAGATGGTGCTAATCTTTTTGCAAGATAGGTGCACGGGTTGCGCCAAACATACCGGAGGCTCGAGAATCATTTTGGACACACCGAAGGGAACTCCTAGGTGTCAAGGGCCATGTGGAATCTCGTTTAAGTCCGTTTGGAGATAGGTTTAGTGTCGGTGCAAGATAATTGCATGGTCTATGCCAAACATACCATAGGCTCAGAAATCGATTTGGACGCACCCGATGGTACTCCTAGGTGACGATGCTCAAGTGGAAGCTCGTTTTGGTCCGTTTGGAGTAGTGCTAATCTTGATGAGGTGCACGGGTTGTGCTGAACCTACCATAGGCTCGGAAATTAGTTAGGACGCCTCCGATGGAAATCCTAGGAGACGTGAGTCATGTGGAATCTTGCTTCAGTCTATTTGGAGACAGTGTTAGTGTCGGTGGAAGATAGTTGGACGGTTTGCACCAATCATTCCATACGATCAGAAATCGATTTGGACGCACCTGATGGTACTCCTAGGTGACGAGGCTCAAGTGGAAGCTCGTTACGGTTCGATTGGAGATGGTGCTAAACTTGATGCAAGATAGGTGCACGGTTTAAGCCAAACATACCATAGGCTTGGAAATAATTTCGGACACACCCCATGAAACTCATAGGTGATGAGGCTGAAGTGGAAGCTTGTTTTGGTCCGTTTGGAGATAGTGCTAATGTTGACGAGGTGCACGGGTTCCGCGGAACCTACCATAGGATCGAAAATCGATTAGGACGCATCCGATGGAACTCCTACGTGATGTGGGTCATGTGGAATCTTGTTTCAGTCTATTTGGAGACAGTGCTAGTGCCAGTGCAAGATAGTTGGACGGCTCGCACCAATCGTACCATACGCTCTGAAATCGATTTGGACGCACCTGATGGTACTCCTAGGTGACGAGGCTCAAGTGGAAGCTCGTTACGGTCCGATTGTAGATGGTGCTAAACTTGGTGCAAGATAGGTGCACGGTTTGCACCAAACATACCATAGGCTTGGAAATCGTTTTGGACACACCTAATGAACTCAAAGGTGACGAGGCTCAAATGGAAGCTCGTTTTGTTCTGTTTGGAGATGGTGCTAATCTTTCTGCAAGATAGGTGCACGGTTTGCGCAGAACGTACCGGAGGCTCGAGAATCAGTTTGGATGCACCCAATGGAACTCCTAGGTTTCGGGGGCCATGTGGAATCTCATTTAAGTCCGTTTGGAGATAGGTCTAGTGTCAGAGCAAGATAATTGCACGGTCTGCGCCAAACATACCATAGGCTCAGAAATCAATTTGGACGCACCCGATGGTACTCCTAGGTGACGATGCTCTAGTGGAAACTCGTTATGGTCTGATTGGAGATGGTGCTAAACTTGATGCATGATAGGTGCACGGTTTGCACCAAACATACCATAGGCTTGGGAATCATTTTGGACACACCCAATGGAACTCCTAGGCGACGAGGCTCAAGTGGGTCATGTGGAATCTTGTTTCAGTCTATTTGGAGACAGTGTTAGTGCCGGTGCAAGATAGTTGGACGGCTCACACCAATCATACCATACGCTCTGAAATCGATTTGGATGCACCTGATGGTACTCCTAAGTGATGAGGCTCAAGTGGAAGCTCATTACGGTCCGATTGGAGATGATGCTAAACTTGATGCAAGATAGGTGCACAGTTTGCACCAAACATACCATAGGCTTGGAAATCATTTCGGACACAACCAATGGAACTCCTAGGTGATGAGGCTTAAGTGGAAGCTCGTTTTGGTCCGTTTGGAGATAGTGCTAATCTTGACGAGGTGCACGGGTTGTGCCGAACCTACCATAGGATCAGAAATCGGTTTGGACGCATCCGATGGAACTCCTAGGTGATTTGGGTCATGTGGAATCTTGTTTCAGTCTATTTGGAGACAGTGTTAGTGTCGGTGCAAGATAGTGGGACGGTTCGCGCCAAACGTACCATATCCACAGAAATTGATTTGGACGCACCCGATGGTACTCCTAGGTGACGAGGCTCAAGTGGAAGCTTGTTTCGTTCTGTTTGGAGATGTTGCTAATCTTTTTGTAAGATAGGTGCACCATTTGCGCAGAACATACCGGAGGCTCAAGAATCGTTTTGGACGCACCGAACGGAACTCCTAGGTGTCGGGGGCCATGTGGAATCTCGTTTACATCCGTTTGGAGATAGATTTAGTGTCGGTGCAAGATAATTGCACGGTCTGCGCCAAACATAACATAGGCTCAGAAATCAATTTGGACACACCCGATAGTACTCCTAGGTGCCGATTCTCAAGTGGAAGCTCGTTTTGGTACGTTTAGAGTAGTGCTAATCTTTACGAGGTGCACGGGTTGCGCCGAACCTACCATAGTCTCGGAAATCAGTTTTGACGCATCCGATGGAACTCCTAGGTGACATGAGTCATGTGGAATCTTGTTTCAGTCTATATGGAGACAGTGTTAGTGTCAGTGCAAGATAGTTGGACGGTTCACACCAATTGTACCATACACTCAGAAATTGATTTGGACGCACCCGATGGTACTCCTAGGTGACAAGGCTCAAGTGGAAGCTCGTTACGGTCCGATTGGAGACGGTGCTAAACTTGAAGCAAGATAGGGGCATAGTTTGCACCAAACATACCGTAGGCTTGGAAATCATTTTGGACACACCCAATTGAACTCCTAGGTGATGAGGCTTAAGTGGAAGCTCGTTTCGTTCTGTTTTGATATGGTGCTAATCTTTCTGCAAGATGGGTGCACGGTTTGCGTAGAACGTACCGGAGGCTCGAGAATCATTTTGGACGCGCCCAATGGAACTCCTAGGTGTCGGGGGCCATGTAGAATCTCGTTTAAGTCTGTTTGGAGACAGGTTTAGTGTCGGTGCAAGATAATTGCACGGTCTTCACCAAATACACCATAGGCACATAAATTGTTTTGGATGCACCAGATGGTACTCCTAGTTAACGATGCTCAAGTGGAAGCTCGTTACGGTCCAATTAGAGATGGTGCTAAACTTGATGCAAGATAGGTGCACGGTTTGCGCCAAACATACCATAGGCTTGGAAATCATTTTGGACACACCCCATGGAACTCATAGGTGGCGAGGCTTAAGTGGAAGCTTGTTTTGTCCGTTTGGAGAAGCGCTAATCTTGACGAGGTGCACGGGTTGCGCGGAACCTACCATAGGCTCGGAAATTGGTTTAGATGCATCCGATGGAACTCCTACGTGACGTGGGTCATGTGGAATCTTGTTTTAGTTATTTGGAGACAGTGTTAGTGCCAGTGCAAGATAGTTGGACAGCTCGCACACAATCGTACCATACGCTCTGAAATCGATTTGGACACACCTGATGGTACTCTAGGTGACGAGGCTCAAGTGGAAGCTCGTTACGGTCCGATTGGAGATGGTGCTAAACTTGATGCAAGATAGGTGCACGATTTGCACCAAACATACCATAGGCTTGGAAATCGTTTTGGACACACTATTGGAACTCATAGGTGACGAGGCTCAAGTGGAAGCTCGTTTCGTTCTGTTTGGAGATGGTGCTAATCTTTCTGCAAGATAGGTGCACGGTTTGCGCAGAACGTACCGGAGGCTCGAGAATCATTTTGGACGCACCAATGGAACTCCTAGGTGTCGGGGGCCATGTGGAATCTCGTTTAAGTCATTTAGAGATAGGTTTAGTGTCGGTGCAAGATAATTGCATGGTCTGTGCCAACATACCATATGCTCATAAATCGATTTGGACGCACCCGATGGTACTCCTAGGTGACGATGCTCAAGTGGA
>CM036226.1:36859314-36932345 GCA_020631735.1 Saccharum officinarum
GGACTTAAACGAGATTCCACATGGCCCCCGACACCTAGGAGTTCCATTGGTGCGTCTAAAATGATTCTCAACCTCCGGTATGTTCTGCGCAAACCGTGCACCATCTTGCAGAAAGATTAGCACCATATCCAAACGGAATAAACGAGCTTCCACTTAGCCTCGTCACCTATGAGTTCCATTAGATGTGTCCAAAACGATTTCCAAGCCTATGTATGTTTGGTGCAAACCATGCACCTATCTTGCATCAAGTTTAGCACCATCTCCAATCGGACCGTAACGAGCTTCCACTGAGCCTCGTCACCTAGGAGTACCATCGGGTGCGTCCAAATCGATTTTAGAGCGTATGGTACGATTGGTGCGAGCCGTCCCAACTATCTTGCACCCGCACTAACACTGTCTCCAAATAGACTGAACAAGATTCCACATGACCCACGTCACCTAGGAGTTCCATCGATGCATCTAAACCAATTTCCGAGCCTATGGTAGGTTCCGCGCAACCCGTGCACCTCGTCAAGATTAGCACTATCTCCAACGGACCAAAACGAGCTTCCACTCAGCCTCGTCACCTAGGAGTTCCATGGGTGTGTCCAAAATGATTTCCAAGCCTATGTATGTTTGCGCAAACCGTGCACCTATCTTGCATCAAGTTTAGCACCATCTCCAATCGGACCTAACGAGCTTCCACTTGAGCATCGTCACCTAGGAGTACCATCGGGTGCGTCCAAAACGATTATGTGCCTATGTATATTTGGTGAAGACCGTGCAATTATCTTGCACCGACACTAAATCTGTCTCCAAACGGACTTAAACGAGATTCCACATGCCCCCGACACCTAGGAGTTCCATTAGGTGCGTCCAAAATGATTCTCGAGCCTCCGGTACGTTCTGCGCAAACCGTGCACCTATCTTGCAGAAAGATTAGCACCATCTCCAAACGGAACTAAAGAGTTTCCACTTGAGCCTCGTCACCTATGAGTACCATCGGTGCGTCCATATCGATTTCTGAGGGTATGGTACGTTTGGTGCGAACCGTCCAACTATCTTGCACCGACACTAACACTGTCTCCAAATAGACTGAAACAAGATTTCACATGACTCACCTACCTAGAGTTCCATCGATGCGTCCAAACATTTCCGAGCCTATGGTAGGTTCGGCGCAACCCGTGCACCTCGTCAAGATTAGCACTATCTCCAAACGACCAAAACGAGCTTCCACTTGAGCCTCGTCACCTAGGAATTCCATTGGTGTTCCGAAACGATTTCCAAGCCTATGGTATGTTTGGTGCAAACCGTGCACCTATCTTGCATCAAGTTTAGCACCATCTCCAATCGGACCGTAACGAGCTTCCACTTGAGCCTCGTCACCTAGGAGTACCATCGGTGCGTCCAAATCGATTTCAGGCATATGGTACGATTAGTGTGAACCGTCCAACTATCTTGCACCGACACTAGCACTGTCTCCAAATAGACTGAAACAAGATTCCACATGACTCACGTCACCTAGGAGTTCCATCGGATGCGTCGAAACTGATTTCTGAACCTATGGTAGGTTCGCGAACCCGTGCACCTCGTCAAGATTAGCACTCTCCAAACAGACCAAAACGAGCTTCCACTTGAGCCTCATCACCTAGGAGTTCCATGGGTGTTTCAAAAATGATTTCAAGCCTATGGTATGTTTGGTGCAAACCGTGCACCTATCTTGCATCAAGTTTAGCACCATCTCCAATCAGACCGTAACGAGCTTCCACTTGATCATCGTCACCTAGGAGTACCATCGGTGCGTCCAAATCGATTTCAGAGCGTATGGTACGATTGGTGCGAGCCATCCAACTATCTTGCTCGCACTACATTGTCTCCAAATAGACTGAAACAAGATTTCACATGACTCACGTTACCTAGGAGTTCCATCGGATGTGTCCAAACTGATTTCCGAGCCTATGGTACGTTCAGCGCAACCCGTGCAACTCATCAAGATTAGCACTATCTCCAAACGACCAAAACGAGCTTCCACTTGAGCCTCGTCACTAGGAGTTCCATTGGGTGTGTCCAAAATGATTTCCAAGCCTATGGTATGTTTGGTGCAAACCGTGCACCTATCTTGCATCAAGTTTAGCACCATCTCTAATCAGACCGTAATGAGCTTCCACTTGAGCATCGTCACCTAGGAGTACCATCAGGTGCATCCAAATCGATTTCAGAGCGTATTGTACGATTGGTGCGAGCCGTCCAACTATCTTGCACCAGCACTAACCCTGTCTCCAAATAGACTGAAACAAGATTCCACATGACCCACGTCACCTAGGAGTTCCATCAGATGCATCTAAACCAATTTCCGAGCCTATGGTAGGTTCCGTGCAACCCGTGCACCTCGTCAAGATTAGCACTATCTCCAAACGGACCAAAACAAGATTCCACTTCAGCCTCATCACCTATGAGTTCCATGGGGTGTGTCCAAAATGATTTCCAAGCCTATGGTATGTTTGGCGCAAATCGTGCACCTATCTTGCATCAAGTTTAGCACCATCTCCAATCAGACCGTAACGAGCTTCCACTTGAGCATCGTCACCTAGGAGTACCATCGGGTGCGTCCAAAATGATTTTATGTGCCTATGGTATATTTGGTGAAGACCGTGCAATTATCTTGCACCGACACTAACCTATCTCCAAACAGACTTAAACGAGATTCCACATGGCCCCCGACATCTAGGAGTTCCATTGGTGCGTCCAAAATGATTCTCGAGCCTCCGTATGTTCTGCGCAAACCGTACGCCTATCTTGCAGAAAGATTAGCACCATCTCTAAACGGAACGAAACAAGGTTCCACTTGAGCCTTGTCACCTAGGAGTACCATCGGGTGCGTCCAAATCGATTTCTGAGGTATGGTATGTTTGGTGCGAACCGTCCAACTATCTTGCACCGACACTAACACTGTCTCCAAATAGACTGAAACAAGATTTCACATGACTCACGTTACCTAGGAGTTCCATCGGATGTGTCCAAACTGATTTCCGAGCCTATGGTAGTTCGGCGCAACCCGTGCACCTCATCAAGATTAGCACTATTCCAAACAGACCAAAACGAGCTTCCACTTGAGCCTCGTCACCTTGGAGTTCCATTGGGTGTGCCCAAAACGATTTCCAACCCTATGGTATGTTTGGTGCAAACCGTGCACCTATCTTGCATCAAGTTTAGCACCATCTCCAATCAGACCGTAACGAGCTTCCACTTGATCATCGTCACCTAGGAGTACCATCGGGTGCGTCCAAATCGATTTCAGAGCGTATGGTACGATTGGTGCGAGCCATCCAACTATCTTGCACCGCACTACACTGTCTCCAAATAGACTGAAACAAGATTCCACATGACCCACGTCACCTAGGAGTTCCATCAGATGCATCTAAACCAATTTCTGAGCCTATGGTAGGTTCCGCGCGACCCGTGCACCTCGTCAAGATTAGCACTATCTCCAAACGGACCAAAACAAGCTTCCACTTCAGCCTCGTCACCTATGAGTTCCATGGGTGTGTCCAAAACTATTTCCAAGCCTATGGTATGTTTGGCGCAAACCGTGCACCTATCTTGCATCAAGTTTAGCACCATCTCCAATCGGACCGTAACGAGCTTCCACTTGAGCATCGTCACCTAGGAGTACCATCGGGTGCATCCAAAATGATTTATGTGCCTATGGTAAATTTGGTGAAGACCATGCAATTATCTTGCACCGACACTAAACCTGTCTCCAAACGGACTTAAATGAGATTCCACATGGCCCCGACACCTAGGAGTTCCATTAGGTGCATCCAAAATGATTCTCGAGCCTCCGCTACGTTCTGCGCAAACTGTGCACCTATCTTGCAGAAAGATTAGCACTATCTCCAAACAGAACGAAACGAGCTTCCACTTGAGCCTCGTCACCTATGAGTTCCATTAGGTGTCTCCAAAACGATTTCCAAGCCTATGGTATGTTTGGTGCAAACCGTGCACCTATCTTGCATCAAGTTTAGCAACATCTCCAATCGGACCGTAATGAGCTTCCACTCGAGCCTCGTCAGCTAGGAGTACCATTGGGTGCGTCCAAATCGATTTTAGAGCATATGGTACGATTGGTGCGAACTGTCCAACTATCTTGCACCGACACTAACACTGTCTCCAAATAGACTGAAACAAGATTCCACATGACTCACGTCACCTAGGAGTTCCATCGGATGTGTCAAAGCTGATTTCCGAGCCTATGGTAGGTTCAGCGCAACCTGTGCACCTCGTCAAGATTAGCACTATTCCAAACAGACCAAAACGAGCTTCCACTTGAGCCTCGTCACCTAGGAGTTCCAATGGGTGTGCCCAAAATGATTTCCAAGCTTATGGTATGTTTGGTGCAAACCGTGCACCTATCTTGCATCAAGTTTAGCACCATCTCCAATCAGACCGTAACGAGCTTCCACTTGATCATCGTCACCTAGGAGTACCATCGGTGCGTCCAAATCGATTTCTAAGCCTATGGTATGTTTGCCGCAGACCGTGCAATTATCTTGCACCGACACTAAACCTATCTCCAAATGGACTTAAACGAGATTCCACATGGCCCCCGACACCTAGGAGTTCCATTGGGTGCGTCCAAAATGATTCTCGAGCCTCCGGTACGTTCTGCGCAAACCGTGCACCGATCTTGCAGAAAGATTAGCACCATCTCCAAACGGAACGAAACGAGCTTCAACTTGAGCCTCGTCACCTATGAGTTCCATTAGGTGTGTCCAAAATGATTTCCAAGCCTATTGTATGTTTGTGCAAACCGTGCACCTATCTTGCCTCAAGTTTAGCACCATCTCCAATCAGACCGTAACGAGCTTCCACTTGAGCATCGTCACCTAGGAGTACCATCGGGTGCGTCCAAATCGATTTCAGAGCGTATGGTATGATTGGTGCGAGCCGTCCAACTATCTTGCACTGGCACTAACACTGTCTCCAAATCGACTGAAACAAGATTTCACATGACCCACGTCACCTAGGAGTTCCATCGGATGCATCTAAACCAATTTCCCAGCCTATGGTAGGTTCCGCGAAACCCGTGCACCTCGTCAAGATTAGCACTATCTCCAAACGGACCAAAACAAGCTTCCACTTCAGCCTCGTCACCTATGAGTTCCATGGGGTGTGTCTAAAACGATTTCCAAGCCTATGGTATGTTTGGCGCAAATCGTGCACCTATCTTGCATCAAGTTTAGCACCATCTCCAATCAGACCGTAACGAGCTTCCACTTGAGCATCGTCACCTAGGAGTACCATCGGGTGCGTCCAAAATAATTTTATGTGCCTATGGTATATTTGGTGAAGACCGTGCAATTATCTTGCACCGACACTAAACCTGTCTCCAAACAGACTTAAACGAGATTCCACATGGCCCCCGACATCTAGAAGTTCCATTAGGTGCGTCCAAAATGATTCTCGAGCCTCCGGTACGTTCTGCGCAAACCGTACGCCTATCTTGCAGAAAGATTAGCACCATCTCTAAACGGAACGAAACAAGGTTCGACTTGAGCCTTGTCACCTAGGAGTACCATCTGGTGCGTCCATATCGATTTCTGAGGGTATGGTATGTTTGGTGCGAACCGTCCAACTATCTTGCACCGACACTAACACTGTCTCCAAATAGACTGAAACAAGATTTCACATGACTCACGTTACCTAGGAGTTCCATCGGATGTGTCCAAACTGATTTCTGAGCCTATGGTAGGTTCGGCGCAACCCGTGCACCTCATCAAGATTAGCACTATTCCAAACAGACCAAAACGAGCTTCCACTTGAGCCTCGTCACCTTGGAGTTCCATTGGGTGTGCCCAAAACGATTTCCAACCCTATGGTATGTTTGGTGCAAACCGTGCACCTATCTTGCATCAAGTTTAGCACCATCTCCAATCAGACCGTAACGAGCTTCCACTTGATCATCGTCACCTAGGAGTACCATCGGGTGCGTCCAAATCGATTTCAGAGCGTATGGTACGATTGGTGCGAGCCATCCAACTATCTTGCACCGGCACTACACTGTCTCCAAATAGACTGAAACAAGATTCCACATGACCCACATCACCTAGGAGTTCCATCAGATGCATCTAAACCAATTTCTGAGCCATGGTAGGTTCCGCGCGACCCGTGCACCTCGTCAAGATTAGCACTATCTCCAAACGGACCAAAACAAGCTTCCACTTCAGCCTCGTCACCTATGAGTTCCATGGGGTGTGTCCAAAACTATTTCCAAGCCTATGGTATGTTTGGCGCAAACCGTGCACCTATCTTGCATCAAGTTTAGCACCATCTCCAATCGGACCGTAATGAGCTTCCACTTGAGCATCGTCACCTAGGAGTACCATCGGTTGCATCCAAAATGATTTATGTGCCTATGGTAAATTTGGTGAAGACCATGCAATTATCTTGCACCGACACTAAACCTGTCTCCAAACGGACTTAAATGAGATTCCACATGGCCCCCGACACCTAGGAGTTCCATTAGGTGCATCCAAAATGATTCTCGAGCCTCCGCTACGTTCTGCGCAAACTGTGCACCTATCTTGCAGAAAGATTAGCACTATCTCCAAACAGAACGAAACGAGCTTCCACTTGAGCCTCGTCACCTATGAGTTCCATTAGGTGTCTCCAAAACGATTTCCAAGCCTATGGTATGTTTGGTGCAAACCGTGCACCTATCTTGCATCAAGTTTAGCAACATCTCCAATCGGACCGTAATGAGCTTCCACTCGAGCCTCGTCAGCTAGGAGTACCATTGGGTGCGTCCAAATCGATTTTAGAGCATATGGTACGATTGGTGCGAACTGTCCAACTATCTTGCACCGACACTAACACTGTCTCCAAATAGACTGAAACAAGATTCCACATGACTCACGTCACCTAGGAGTTCCATCGGATGTGTCAAAGCTGATTTCCGAGCCTATGGAAGGTTCAGCGCAACCTGTGCACCTCGTCAAGATTAGCACTATTCCAAACAGACCAAAACGAGCTTCCACTTGAGCCTCGTTACCTAGGAGTTCCAATGGGTGTGCCCAAAATGATTTCCAAGCTTATGGTATGTTTGGTGCAAACCGTGCACCTATCTTGCATCAAGTTTAGCACCATCTCCAATCAGACCGTAACGAGCTTCCACTTGATCATCGTCACCTAGGAGTACCATCGGGTGCGTCCAAATCGATTTCTAAGCCTATGGTATGTTTGCCGCAGACCGTGCAGTTACCTTGCACCGACACTAAACCTATCTCCAAATGGACTTAAACGAGATTCCACATGGCCCCCGACACCTAGGAGTTCCATTGGGTGCGTCCAAAATGGTTCTCGAGCCTCCGGTACGTTCTGCGCAAACCGTGCACCGATCTTGCAGAAAGATTAGCACCATCTCCAAACGGAACGAAACAAGCTTCAACTTGAGCCTCGTCTCCTATGAGTTCCATTAGGTGTGTCCAAAATGATTTCCAAGCCTATTGTATGTTTTGTGCAAACCGTGCACCTATCTTGCATCAAGTTTAGCACCATCTCCAATCAGACCGTAACGAGCTTCCACTTGAGCCTCGTCACCTAGGAGTACCATCGGGTGCGTCCAAATCGATTTCAGAGCATATGGTATGATTGGTGCGAGCCGTCCAACTATCTTGCACTGGCACTAACACTGTCTCCAAATCGACTGAAACAAGATTTCACATGACCCACGTCACCTAGGAGTTCCATCGGATGCATCTAAACCAATTTCCCAGCCTATGGTAGGTTCCGCGAAACCCGTGCACCTCGTCAAGATTAGCACTATCTCCAAACGGACCAAAACAAGCTTCCACTTCAGCCTCGTCACCTATGAGTTCCATGGGGTGTGTCTAAAACGATTTCCAAGCCTATGGTATGTTTGGCGCAAACCGTGCACCTATCTTGCATCAAGTTTAGCACCATCTCCAATCAGACCGTAAAGAGCTTCCACTTGAGCATCGTCACCAAGGAGTACCATCGGGTGCATCCAAAACGATTTATGTGCCTATGGTATATTTGGTGAAGACCGTGCAATTATCTTGCACCAACACTAACACTGTCTCCAACTATCTTGCACCGACACTGACACTATCTCCAAATAGACTGAAACAAGATTCCACATGACTCACGCCACCTAGGAGTTCCATCGGATGTGTCGAAACTGATTTCCGAGCGTATGGTAGGTTCGACGCAACCTGTGCACCTCGTCAAGACTAGCACTACTCCAAACAGACCAAAACGAGCTTCCACTTGAGCCTTGTCACCTAGGAGTTCCATTGGGTGTGTCCAAAATAATTTCCAAGCCTATGATATGTTTGGTGCAAACCGTGCACCTATCTTGCATCAAGTTTAGCACCATCTCCAATCAGACCGTAACGAGCTTCCACTTGATCATCGAATCAGACCGTAACGAGCTTCCACTTGATCATCATCACCTAGGAGTACCATCGGGTGCGTCCAAATTGATTTCTAAGCCTATGATATGTTTGGCACAGACCGTGCAATTATCTTGAACCGACACTAAACCTATCTCCAAACAGACGTAAACGAGATTCCACATGGCCCCTGACACCTAGGAGTTCCGTTCGGTGCGTCCTAAAGGATTCTCGAGCCTCTGGTACGTTCTGCGCAACCCGTGCACCTATCTTACAGAAAGATTAGCAACATCTTCAAACACAACGAAATGAGCTTCCACTTGAGCCTCGTCACCTAGGAGTACCAACGGGTGCGTCCAAATCAATTTCTGAGGTTATGGTAAGTTTGGCGTGAACCGTCCCACTATCTTGCACCGACACTAACACTGTCTCCAAATAGACTGAAACAAGATTCCACATGACCCACTTGAGCCTCGTCACCTAGGAGTTCCATTGGGTGTGTCCAAAATGATTCCCAAGCTATGGTACATTTGGTGCAAACCGTGCACCTATCATGCATCAAGTTTAGCACCATCTCCAATCAGACCGTAACGAGCTTCCACTTGAGCATCGTCACCTAGGAGTACCATCGGGTGCGTCCAAAATGATTTATGTGCCTATGGTAAATTTGGTGAAGACCGTGCAATTATCTTGCACCGACACTAAACCTGTCTCCAAACGGACTTAAACGAGATTCCACATGGCCCCCGACACCTAGGAGTTACATTAGGTGCGTCCAAAATGATTCTCGAGCCTCCAGTACGTTCTGCGCAAACCATGCGCCTATCTTGCAGAAAGATTAGCACCATCTCCAAATGGAACGAAACAAGGTTCCACTTGAGCCTCGTCACCTATGAGTACCATCGGGTGCGTCCATATCGATTTCTGAGGGTATGGTACGTTTGGTGCAAACCGTCCAACTATCTTGCACCAACACTAACACTGTCTCCAAATAGACTGAAACAAGATTTCACATGACTCACGTTACCTAGGAGTTCCATTGGATATATCCAAACTGATTCCACACCTATGGTAGGTTCGACGCAACCCGTGCACCACGTCAAGATTAGCACTATCTCCAAACAGAACAAAACGAGCTTCCGCTTGAGCCTCGTCACCTAGGAGTACCATTGGGTGTGTCCAAAATGATTTCCAAGCCTATGGTATATTTGGTGCAAACCGTGCACCTATCTTGCATCAAGTTTAGCACCATCTCCAATCAGACCGTAACGAGCTTCCACTTGAGCATCGTCACCTGGAGTACCATCGGGTGCGTCCAAAATGATTTATGTGCCTATGGTATATTTGGTGAAGACCCTGCAATTATCTTGCACCGACACTAAACCTGTCTCCAAACGGACTTAAATGAGATTCCACATGGCCCCCGACACCTAGGAGTTCCATTAGGTGCATCCAAAATGATTCTCGAGCCTCCGGTACGTTCTGCGCAAACTGTGCACCTATCTTGCAGAAAGATTAGCACTATCTCCAAACAGAACGAAACGAGCTTCCACTTGAGCCTCGTCACCTAGGAGTTCCATTAGGTGTCTCCAAAACGATTTCCAAGCCTATGGTATGTTTGGTGCAAACCGTGCACCTATCTTGCATCAAGTTTAGCAACATCTCCAATCGGACCGTAATGAGCTTCCACTCGAGCCTCGTCAGCTAGGAGTACCATTGGGTGCGTCCAAATCGATTTTAGAGCATATGGTACGATTGGTGCGAACTGTCCAACTATCTTGCACCGACACTAACACTGTCTCCAAATAGACTGAAACAAGATTCCACATGACTCACGTCACCTAGGAGTTCCATCGGATGTGTCAAAGCTGATTTCTGAGCCTATGGAAGGTTCAGCGCAACCCGTGCACCTCGTCAAGATTAGCACTATTCCAAACAGACCAAAACGAGCTTCCACTTGAGCCTCGTTACCTAGGAGTTCCAATGGGTGTGCCCAAAATGATTTCCAAGCTTATGGTATGTTTGGTGCAAACCGTGCACCTATCTTGCATCAAGTTTAGGACCATCTCCAATCAGACCGTAACGAGCTTCCACTTGATCATCGTCACCTAGGAGTACCATCGGGTGCGTCCAAATCGATTTCTAAACCTATGGTATGTTTGCCGCAGACCGTGCAATTACCTTGCACCGACACTAAACCTATCTCCAAATGGACTTAAACGAGATTCCACATGGCCCCCGACACCTAGGAGTTCCATTGGGTGCGTCCAAAATGGTTCTCGAGCCTCCGGTACGTTCTGCGCAAACCGTGCACCGATCTTGCAGAAAGATTAGCACCATCTCCAAACGGAACGAAACGAGCTTCAACTTGAGCCTCGTCTCCTATGAGTTCCATTAGGTGTGTCGAAAATGATTTCCAAGCCTATTGTATGTTTGGTGCAAACCGTGCACCTATCTTGCATCAAGTTTAGCACCATCTCTAATCAGACCGTAACGAGCTTCCACTTGAGCCTCGTCACCTAGGAGTACCATCGGGTGCGTCCAAATCGATTTCAGAGCATATGGTATGATTGGTGCGAGCCGTCCAACTATCTTGCACTGGCACTAACACTGTCTCCAAATCGACTGAAACAAGATTTCACATGACCCACGTCACCTAGGAGTTCCATCGGATGCATCTAAACCAATTTCCCAGCCTATGGTAGGTTCCGCGAAACCCGTGCACCTCGTCAAGATTAGCACTATCTCCAAACGGACCAAAACAAGCTTCCACTTCAGCCTCGTCACCTATGAGTTCCATGGGGTGTGTCTAAAACGATTTCCAAGCCTATGGTATGTTTGGCGCAAACCGTGCACCTATCTTGCATCAAGTTTAGCACCATCTCCAATCAGACCGTAAAGAGCTTCCACTTGAGCATCATCACCAAGGAGTACCATCGGGTGCATCCAAAACGATTTATGTGCCTATGGTATATTTGGTGAAGACCGTGCAATTATCTTGCACCAACACTAACACTGTCTCCAACTATCTTGCACCGACACTGACACTATCTCCAAATAGACTGAAACAAGATTCCACATGACTCACGCCACCTAGGAGTTCCATCGGATGTGTCGAAACTGATTTCCGAGCGTATGGTAGGTTCGACGCAACCTGTGCACCTCGTCAAGACTAGCACTACTCCAAACAGACCAAAACGAGCTTCCACTTGAGCCTTGTCACCTAGGAGTTCCATTGGGTGTGTCCAAAATAATTTCCAAGCCTATGATATGTTTGGTGCAAACCGTGCACCTATCTTGCATCAAGTTTAGCACCATCTCCAATCAGACCGTAACGAGCTTCCACTTCATCGAATCAGACCGTAACGAGCTTCCACTTGATCATCATCACCTAGGAGTACCATCGGGTGCGTCCAAATTGATTTCTAAGCCTATGATATGTTTGGCACAGACCGTGCAATTATCTTGAACCGACACTAAACCTATCTCCAAACAGACGTAAACGAGATTCCACATGGCCCCCGACACCTAGGAGTTCCGTTCGGTGCGTCCTAAAGGATTCTCGAGCCTCTGGTACATTCTGCGCAACCCATGCACCTATCTTACAGAAAGATTAGCAACATCTTCAAACACAACGAAATGAGCTTCCACTTGAGCCTCGTCACCTAGGAGTACCAACGGGTGCGTCCAAATCAATTTCTGAGGTTATGGTAAGTTTGGCGTGAACCGTCCCACTATCTTGCACCGACACTAACACTGTCTCCAAATAGACTGAAACAAGATTCCACATGACCCACTTGAGCCTCGTCACCTAGGAGTTCCATTGGGTGTGTCCAAAATGATTCCCAAGCTATGGTACATTTGGTGCAAACCGTGCACCTATCATGCATCAAGTTTAGCACCATCTCCAATCAGACCGTAACGAGCTTCCACTTGAGCATCGTCACCTAGGAGTACCATCGGGTGCGTCCAAAATGATTTATGTGCCTATGGTAAATTTGGTGAAGACCGTGCAATTATCTTGCACCGACACTAAACCTGTCTCCAAACGGACTTAAACGAGATTCCACATGGCCCCCGACACCTAGGAGTTACATTAGGTGCGTCCAAAATGATTCTCGAGCCTCCAGTACGTTCTGCGCAAACCATGCGCCTATCTTGCAGAAAGATTAGCACCATCTCCAAATGGAACGAAACAAGGTTCCACTTGAGCCTCGTCACCTATGAGTACCATCGGGTGCGTCCATATCGATTTCTGAGGGTATGGTACGTTTGGTGCGAACTGTCCAACTATCTTGCACCAACACTAACACTGTCTCCAAATAGACTGAAACAAGATTTCACATGACTCACGTTACCTAGGAGTTCCATTGGATATATCCAAACTGATTCCACACCTATGGTAGGTTCGGCGCAACCCGTGCACCACGTCAAGATTAGCACTATCTCCAAACGGAACAAAACGAGCTTCCGCTTGAGCCTCGTCACCTAGGAGTTCCATTGGGTGTGTCCAAAATGATTTCCAAGCCTATGGTATATTTGGTGCAAACTGTGCACCTATCTTGCATCAAGTTTAGCACCATCTCCAATCAGACCGTAACGAGCTTCCACTTGAGCATCGTCACCTGGAGTACCATCGGGTGCGTCCAAAATGATTTATGTGCCTATGGTATATTTGGTGAAGACCCTGCAATTATCTTGCACCGACACTAAACCTGTCTCCAAACAGACTTAAACGAGATTCCACATGGCCCCCGACACCTAGGAGTTCCATTAGGTGCGTCCAAAATGATTCTCGAGCCTCCGGTACGTTCTGCGCAAACCGTGCGCCTATCTTGCAGAAAGATTAGCACCATCTCCAAACAAAACGAAACAAGGTTCCACTTGAGCCTAGTCACCTATGAGTACCATCGGGTGCGTCCATATCGATTTCTGAGGGTATGGTACGTTTGGTGCGAACCGTCCAACTATCTTGCGCCGACACAAACACTGTCTCCAAATATACTGAAACAAGATTTCACATGACTTACATTACCTAGGAGTTCCATCGGATCTGTCCAAACTGATTTCCGAGCCCATAGTAGGTTCAGCGCAACCCATGCACCTCGTCAAGATTAGCATTATCTCCAAACGGAACAAAACGAGCTTCCGCTTGAGCCTCGTCACCTAGGAGTTCCATTGGGTGTGTCCAAAATGATTTCCAAGCCTATGGTATGTTTGGTGCAAACCGTGCACCTATCTTGCATCAAGTTTAGCACCATCCCCAATCAGACCGTAACGAGCTTCCACTTGATCATCGTCACCTAGGAGTACCATCGGGTGCATCCAAATCGATTTCAGAGCGTATGGTACGATTGGTGCGAGCTGTCCAACTATCTTGCACCGGCACTACACTGTCTCCAAATAGACAGAAACAAGATTCCACATGACCCACGTCACCTAGGAGTTCCATCAGATGCATCTAAACCAATTTCCGAGCCTATGGTAGGTTCTGCGCAACCCGTGCACCTCGTCAAGATTAGCACTATCTCCAAACGGACCAAAACAAGCTTCCACTTGAGCCTCGTCACCTTGGAGTTCCATTGGGTGTGTCCAAAACAATTTCCAATCCTATGGTATGTTTGGCGCAAACCGTGCACCTATCTTGCATCAAGTTTAGCACCATCTCCAATCAGACCGTAACGAGCTTCCACTTGATCATCGTCACCTAGGAGTACCATCGGGTGCGTCCAAATCGATTTCTGAGCCTATGGTATGTTTGGCGCAGACCGTGCAATTATCTTGCACTAACACTAAACCTATCTCCAAATGGACTTAAACGAGATTCCACATGGCCCCCGACACCTAGGAGTTCCATTGGGTGCGTCCAAAATGATTCTCGAGCCTCCGGTACGTTCTGCGCAAACCGTGCACCTATCTTGCAGAAAGATTAGCACCATCTCCAAACGGAACGAAACGAGCTTCAACTTGAGCCTCCTCTCCTATGAGTTCCATTAGGTGTGTCCAAAATGATTTCCAAGCCTATTGTATGTTTGGTGCAAACCTTGCATCAAGTTTAGCACCATCTCCAATCGGACCGTAACGAGCTTCCACTTGAGCCTCGTCACCTAGGAGTACCATCGGGTGCGTCCAAATCGATTTCAGAGCGTATGGTACGATTGGTGCGAGCCGTCCAACTATCTTGCACCGGCACTAACACTATCTCCAAATAGACTGAAACAACATTTCACATGACCCACGTCACCTTGGAGTTCCATCGGATGCATCTAAACCAATTTCCGAGCCTATGGTAGGTTCCGCGCAACCCGTGCACCTCGTCAAGATTAGCACTATCTCCAAACGAACCAAAACAAGCTTCCACTTCAGCCTCGTCACCTATGAGTTCCATGGGGTGTGTCTAAAACGATTTCCAACCCTATGGTATGTTTGGCGCAAACCGTACACCTATCTTGCATCAAGTTTAGCACCATCTCCAATCAGACCGTAACGAGCTTCCACTTGAGCATCGTCACCAAGGAGTACCATCGGGTGCATCCAAAATGATTTATGTGCCTATGGTATATTTGGTGAAGACCATGCAATTATCTTGCACCAACGCTAACACTGTCTCCAACTATCTTGCACCGACACTAACACTATCTCCAAATAGACTGAAACAAGATTCCACATGACTCACGCCACCTAGGAGTTCCATCGGATGTGTTGAAACTGATTTCCGAGCGTATGGTAGGTTCGGCGCAACCCGTGCAACTCGTCAAGACTAGCACTACTCCAAACAGACCAAAATGAGCTTCCACTTGAGCCTTGTCACCTAGGAGTTCCATTGGGTGTGTCCAAAATGATTTCCAAGCCTATGATATGTTTGGTGCAAACCGTGCACCTATCTTGCATCAAGTTTAGCACCATATCCAATCAGACCGTAACGAGCTTCCACTTGATCATCGAATCAGACCGTAACGAGCTTCCACTTGATCATCATCACCTAGGAGTACCATCGGGTGCGTCCAAATTGATTTCTGAGCCTATGATATGTTTGGCGCAGACCGTGCAATTATCTTGAACCGACACTAAACCTATCTCCAAACAGACGTAAACGAGATTCCACATGGCCCCCGACACCTAGGAGTTCCGTTCGGTGCGTCCTAAACGATTCTCGAGCCTCCGGTATGTTCTGCGCAAACGGTGCACCTATCTTACAGAAAGATTAGCAACATCTCCAACACAATGAAACGAGCTTCCACTTGAGCCTCGTCACCTAGGAGTACCATCGGGTGCGTCCAAATCAATTTCTGAGGTAACGTACGTTTGGCGCGAACCATCCCACTATCTTGCAAGGACACTAACACTGTCTCCAAATAGACTGAAACAAGATTCCACATGACCCACTTGAGCCTCGTCACCTAGGAGTTCCATTGGGTGTGTCCAAAATGATTCCCAAGCTATGGTATGTTTGGTGCAAACCATGCACCTATCATGCATCAAGTTTAGCACCATCTCCAATTAGACCGTAATGAGCTTCCACTTGATCATCGTCACCTATGAGTACCATCGGGTGCGTCCAAATTGATTTCTGAGCCTATGGTTTGTTTGCGCAAACCGTGCAATTATCTTGCACCGACACTAAACCTATCTCCAAACAGACTTAAACGAGATTCCACATGGCCCCCAACACCTAGGAGTTCCATTGGGTGCGTCCAAAATGATTCTCGAGCCTCCGGTACGTTCTATGTAAACCGTGCACCTATCTTGCAGAAAGATTAGCACCATCTCCAAACATAACGAAACGAGCTTCCACTTGAGCCTCGTCACCTATGAGTTCCATTAGGTGTGTCTAAAACGATTTCCAAGCCTATGGTATGTTTGGTGCAAACCGTGCACCTATCTTGCATCAAATTTAGCACCATCTCCAATAGGACCGTAACGAGCTTCCACTTGAGCCTTGTCACCTAGGAGTACCATCGGGTGCATCCAAATCGATTTCAGAGCATATGGTACGATTGGTGCGAGCCGTCCAACTATCTTGCACCGGCACTAACACTGTCTCCAATTAGACTGAAACAAGATTCCACATGACCCACATCACCTAGTAGTTCCATCGGATTCATCTAAACCAATTTCCGAGCCTATGGTAGGTTCCGCGCAACCCGTGCACCTCATCAAGATTAGCACTATCTCCAAACGGACCAAAACAAGCTTCCAGTTCAGCATCGTCACCTATGAGTTCCATGGGGTGTGTCCAAAACGATTTCCAAGCCTATGGTATGTTTGGCGCAAACCGTGCACCTATCTTGCATCAAGTTTAGAACCATCTCCAATCAGACCGTAATGAGCTTCCACTTGAGCATCGTCACCAAGGAGTACCATCGGGTGCGTCCAAAACAATTTATGTGCCTGTGGTATATTTGGTGAAGACCGTGCAATTATCTTCCATCGATACTAACACTGTCTCCAACTATCTTGCACCGACACTAACACTACCTCCAAATAGACTGAAACAAGATTTCACATGACTCACGCCACCTAGGAGTTCCATCGGATGGGTCGGAACTGATTTCCGAGCGTATGGTAGGTTCGGCGCAACCCGTGACCTCGTCAAGACTAGCACTACTCCAAACAGAACAAAATGAGCTTCCACTTGAGCCTTGTCACCTAGGAGTTCCATTGGGAGTGTCCAAAATGATTTCCAAGCCTATGGTATGTTTGGTGCAAACCATGCTCCTATCTTGCATCAAGTTTAGCACCATCTCCAATCAGACCGTAACGAGCTTGCACTTGATCATCGTCACCTAGGAGTACCATCGGGTGCGTCCAAATTGATTTTTGAGCCTATGATATGTTTGGCGCGGACCGTGCAATTATCTTGCACTGACACTAAACCTATCTCCAAACGGACGTAAACAAGATTCCACATGGCCCCCGACACCTAGGAGTTCCGTTTGGTGCGTCCAAAACGATTCTCGAGCCTCTGGTATGTTCTGCGCAAACGGTGCACCTATCTTACAGAAAGATTAGCAACATCTCCAAACAGAACGAAACGAGCTTCCACTTGAGCCTCGTCACCTAGGAGTACCATCGGGTGCGTCCAAATCAATTTCTGAGGTTATGGTACGTTTGGCGTGAACCATCCCACTATCTTGCACCGACACTAACACTGTCTCCAAATAGACTAAAACAAGATTCCACATGACCCACTTGAGCCTCATCACCTAGGAGTTCCATTGGGTGTGTCCAAAATGATTCCCAAGCCTATGGTATGTTTGGTGCAAACCGTGCACCTATCATGCATCAAGTTTAGCACCATCTCCAATCAGACCGTAATGAGCTTCCACTTGATCATCGTCACCTAGGAGTACCATCGGGTGCGTCCAAATCGATTTCTGAGCCTATGGTATGTTTGGCGCAAACCGTGCAATTATCTTGCACTGACACTAAACCTATCTCCAAACGGACTTAAACGAGATTCCACATGGCCCCCGACACCTAGGAGTTCCATTGGGTGCGTCCAAAATGATTCTCGAGCCTCCGGTACGTTCTGTGCAAACCATGCACCTATCTTGCAGAATGATTAGCACCATCTCCAAACAGAACGAAACGAGCTTCCACTTGAGGCTCGTCACCTATGATTTCTATTAGGTGTGTCTAAAACGATTTTCAAGCCTATGGTATGTTTGGTGCAAACCATGCACCTATCTTGCATCAAGTTTAGCACCATCTCTAATAGGACCGTAACGAGCTTCCACTTGAGCCTCGTCACCTAGGAGTACCATCGGGTGCGTCCAAATCGATTTCAGAGCCTATGGTACGATTGGTGCGAGCCATCCAACTATCTTGCACCGGCACTAACACTGTCTCCAAATAGACTAAACAAGATTCCACATGACCCACGTCACCTACGAGTTCCATCGGATGCATCTATACCCATTTCCGAGCCTATGGTAGGTTCCGCGCAACCCGTGCACCTCGTCAAGATTAGCACTATCTCCAAACGGGCCAAAACAAGTTTCCACTTCTGCCTCATCACCTATGAGTTCCCAGGGGTGTGTCCAAAACGATTTCCAAGCCTATGGTATGTTTGGCGCAAACTGTGCACCTATCTTGCATCAAGTTTAGCACCGTCTCCAATCGGACCGTAACGAGCAACTTGAGCATCGTCACCTAGGAGTACCATCGTGTGCGTCCAAAATGATTTATGTGCCTATGGTATATTTGGTGAAGACCGTGCAATTATCTTGCACTGACACTAAACATGTCTCCAAACGGACTTAAACAAGATTCCACAGGGCCCCCGACACCTAGGAGTTCCATTAGGTGCATCCAAAATGATTCTCGAGCCTCCGGTACGTTCTGCGCAAACCATGCACCTATCTTGCATCAAGTTTAGCACCTTCTCTAATCAGACCGTAACGAGCTTCCACTTGATCATCGTCACCTAGGAGTACCATCGGGTGCGTCCAAATCGATTTCTGAGCCTGTGGTATGTTTGGCGCAAACCGTGCAATTATCTTGCACTGACACTAAACCTATCTCCAAACGGACTTAAACGAGATTCCACATGGCCCTCGACACCTAGGAGTTCCATTAGGTCCGTCCAAAATGATTCTCGAGCCTTCGGTACGTTCTGTGCAAACCATGCACCTATCTTGCAGAATGATTAGCACCATCTCCAAATAGAACGAAACGAGCTTCCACTTGAGGCTCGTCACCTATGAGTTCCATTAGGTGTGTCTAAAACGATTTCCAAGCCTATGGTATGTTTGGTGCAAACCATGCACCTATCTTGCAACAAGTTTAGCACCATCTCTAATAGGACCGTAACGAGCTTCCACTTGAGCCTCGTCACCTAGGAGTACCATCGGGTGCGTCCAAATCGATTTCAGAGCCTATGGTACGATTGGTGCGAGCCGTCCAACTATCTTGCACCGGCACTAACACTGTCTCCAAATAGACTAAACAAGATTCCACATGACCCACGTCACCTAGGAGTTCCATCGGATGCATCTAAACCAATTTCTGAGCCTATGGTAGGTTCCGCGCAACCCGTGTACCTCGTCAAGATTAGCACTATCTCCAAACGGGCCAAAACAAGCTTCCACTTCTGCCTCATCACCTATGAGTTCCCAGGGGTGTGTCCAAAACGATTTCCAAGCCTATGGTATGTTTGGCGCAAACTGTGCACCTATCTTGCATCAAGTTTAGCACCGTCTCCAATCGGACCGTAACGAGCTTCCACTTGAGCATCGTCACCTAGGAGTACCATCGTGTGCGTCCAAAATGATTTATGTGCCTATGGTATATTTGGTGAAGACCGTGCAATTATCTTGCACTGACACTAAACCTGTCTCCAAACGGACTTAAACAAGATTCCACAGGGCCCCCGACACCTAGGAGTTCCATTAGGTGCGTCCAAAATGATTCTCGAGCCTCCGGTACGTTCTGAGCAAACCATGCACCTATCTTGCATCAAGTTTAGCACCATCTCTAATCAGACCGTAACGAGCTTCCACTTGATCATCGTCACCTAGGAGTACCATCGGGTGCGTCCAAATCGATTTCTGAGCCTATGGTATGTTTGGCGCAAACCGTGCAATTATCTTGCACTGACACTAAACCTATCTCCAAACGGACTTAAACGAGATTCCACATGGCCCCCGACACCTAGGAGTTCCATTAGGTGCGTCCAAAATGATTCTCGAGCCTCCGGTACGTTCTGTGCAAACCATGCACCTATCTTGCAGAATGATTAGCACCATGTCCAAACAGAACGAAACGAGCTTCCACTTGAGCTCGTCACCTATGAGTTCCATTAGGTGTGTCTAAAACGATTTCCAAGCCTATGGTATGTTTGGTGCAAACCATGCACCTATCTTGCATCAAGTTTAGCACCATCTCTAATCAGACCGTAATGAGCTTCCACTTGATCATCGTCACCTAGGAGTACCATCGGGTGCGTCCAAATCGATTTCTGAGCCTATGGTATGTTTGGCGCAAACCGTGCAATTATCTTGCACTGACACTAAACCTATCTCCAAACGGACTTAAACGAGATTCCACATGGCCCCCGACACCTAGGAGTTCCATTAGGTGCGTCCAAAATGATTCTCGAGCCTCCGGTACGTTCTGTGCAAACCATGCAGCTATCTTGCAGAATGATTAGCACCATCTCCAAACAGAACGAAACGAGCTTCCACTTGAGGCTCGTCACCTATGAGTTCCATTAGGTGTGTCTAAAACGATTTCCAAGCCTATGGTATGTTTGGTGCAAACCATGCACCTATCTTGCATCTAGTTTAGCACCATCTCTAATAGGACCGTAACGAGCTTCCACTTGAGCCTCGTCACCTAGGAGTACCATCGGGTGCGTCCAAATCGATTTCAGAGCCTATGGTACGATTGGTGCGAGCCGTCCAACTATCTTGCACCGGCACTAACACTGTCTCCAAATAGACTAAACAGGATTCCACATGACCCACGTCACCTAGGAGTTCCATCGGATGCATCTAAACCAATTTCAGAGCCTATGGTAGGTTCCGCGCAACCCGTGCACCTTGTCAAGATTAGCACTATCTCCAAACGGACCAAAACAAGCTTCCACTTCTGCCTCATCACCTATGAGTTCCTAGGGGTGTGTCCAAAATGATTTCCAAGCCTATGGTATGTTTGGCGCAAACTGTGCACCTATCAAGTTTAGCACCGTCTCCATTCGGACCGTAACGAGCTTCCACTTGAGCATCGTCACCTAGGAGTACCAACGTGTGCGTCCAAAATTATTTATGTGCCTATGGTATATTTGGTGAAGACCGTGCAATTATCTTGCACCGACACTAAACCTGTCTCCAAACGGACTTAAACAAGATTCCACAGGGCCCCCGACACCTAGGAGTTCCATTAGGTGCGTCCAAAATGATTCTCGAGCCTCCGGTACGTTCTGCGCAAACCGTGCACCTATCTTGCATCAAGTTTAGCACCATCTCTAATCAGACCGTAACGAGCTTCCACTTGATCATCGTCACCTAGAAGTACCATCGGGTGCGTCCAAATCCATTTCTGAGCCTATGGTATGTTTGGCGCAAACCGTGCAATTATCTTGCACCGACACTAAACCTATCTCCAAATGGACTTAAACGAGATCCCACATGGCCCCCGACACCTAGGAGTTCCATTGGGTGCGTCCAAAATGATTCTCGAGCCTCCGGTATGTTCTACGCAAACCGTGCACCTATCTTGCAGAAAGATTAGCACCATCTCCAAGTGGAACGAAACGAGCTTCCACTTGAGCCTCGTCACCTATGAGTTCCATTAGGTGTGTCCAAAACGATTTCCAAGCCTATGGTATGTTTGGTGCAAACCGTTCACCTATCTTGCATCAAGTTTAGAACCATCTCCAATCGGACCGTAACGAGCTTCCACTTGAGCCTGGTCACCTATGAGTACCATCGGATGCACCCAATTTGATTTCAGAGCGTATGGTACGATTGGTGCGAGCTGTCCAACTATATTGCACCGGCACTAACACTGTCTCAAAATAGACTGAAACAAGATTCCACATGACCCACGTCACCTAGGAGTTCCATCGGATGCATCTAAACCAATTTCCGAGCTTATGGTAGGTTCCGCGCAACCCGTGCACCTCGTCAAGATTAGCACTATCTCCAAATGGACCAAAACAAGCTTCCACTTCTGCCTCGTCACCAATGAGTTCCCTAGGGTGTGTCCAAAATGATTTCCAAGCCTATGGTATGTTTGGCGCAAACCGTGCACCTATCTTGCATCAAGTTTAGCACCGTCTCCAATCGGACCGTAACGAGCTTCCACTTGAGCATCGTCACCTAGGAGTACCATCGTGTGCATCCAAAATGATTTATGTGCCTATGGTATATTTGGTGAAGACCGTGCAATTATCTTGCACCGACACTAAACCTGTCTCCAAACGGACTTAAACGAGATTCCACAGGGCCCCCAACACCTAGGAGTTCCATTAGGTGCGTCAAAATGATTCTCGAGCCTCCGGTACGTTCTGCGCAAACCGTGAACCTATCTTGCAGAAAGATTAGCACCATCTCTAAACGGAACGAAACTAGGTTCCACTTGAGCCTCATCACCTAGGAATTCCATTGGGTGTGTCCAAAACGATTTCCAAGCCTATGGTATGTTTGGTGCAAACCATGCACCTATCTTGCATCAAGTTTAGCACCATCTCCAATCGGACCGTAACGAGCTTCCACCTGAGCCTCGTCACCTAGGAGTACCATCGGGTGCGTCCAAATCGATTTCAGAGCGTATGGTACGACTGGTGTGAGCCGTCCAACTATCTTGCACCGGCACTAACACTGCCTCCAAATAGACTGAAACAAGATTCCACATGACCCACTTGAGCCTCGTCACCTAGGAGTTCCATTGGGTGTGTCCAAAATGATTCCCAAGCCTATGGTATGTTTGGTGCAAACCGTGCACCTATCTTGCATCAAGTTTAGCACCATCTCCAATCAGACCGTACTGAGCTTCCACTTGATCATCGTCACCTAGGAGTACCATCGGGTGCGTCCAAATCGATTTCAGAGCATATGGTACGATTGGTGCGAGCCGTCCAACTATCTTGCACCGGCATTACACTGTCTCCAAATAGACTAAAACAAGGTTCCACATGACCCACGTCACCTAGGAGTTCCATCAGATGCATCTAAACCAATTTCTGAGCCTATGGTAGGTTCCGCGCAACCCGTTCACCACGTCAAGATTAGCGCTGTCTCCAAACGGACCAAAACAAGCTTCCACTTCAGCCTCATCACCTATGAGTTCCATGGGGTGTGTCCAAAACGATTTCCAAGCCTATGGTATGTTTGGCGCAAACCGTGCACCTATCTTGCATCAAGTTTAGCACCATCTCCAATCGGACCGTAACGAGCTTCCACTTGAGCATCGTCACCTAGGAGTACCATCGGGTGCGTCCAAATCGATTTATGAGCATATGGTATGTTTGGCACAGACCATGCAATTATCTTGCACCGACACTAAACCTATCTCTAAATGGACTTAAACGAGATTCCACATGGCCCCCGACACCTAGGAGTTCCATTGGGTGCGTCCAAAATGATTCTCGAGCCTCCGGTACGTTCTGCGCAAACCGTGCACCTATCTTGCAGAAAGATTAGCACCATCTCCAAACAGAACGAAACGAGCTTCCACTTGAGCCTCGTCACCTATGAGTTCCAATAGGTGTGTCCAAAACGATTTCCAAGCCTATGGTATGTTTGGTGCAAATCGTGCACCTATCTTGCATCAAGTTTAGCACCATCTCCAATCGGACCGTAACGAGCTTCCACTTGAGCCTCGTCACCTAGGAGTACCATCAGGTGTGTCCAAATCGATTTCAGAGCGTATGGTACGATTGGTGCGAGCTGTCCAACTATCTTGCACTGGCACTAACACTGTCTCCAAATAGACTAAAACAAGATTCCACATGACCCACGTCACGTAGGAGTTCCATCGGATGCATCTAAACCAATTTCCGAGCCTATGGTAGGTTCCGCGCAACCCGTGCACCTCGTCAAGATTAGCGCTGTCTCCAAACGGACCAAAACAAGCTTCCACTTCAGCCTCATCACCTATGAGTTCCATGGGGTGTGTCCAAAATGATTTCCAAGCCTATGGTATGTTTGGCGCAAACCGTGCACCTATCTTGCATCAAGTTTAACACCACCTCTAATTGGACCGTAACGAGCTTCCACTTGAGCATCGTTAACTAGGAGTAGCATCTGGTGCGTCCAAAACAATTTATGTGCCTATGGTATATTTGGTGCAGACCGTGCAATTATCTTGCACCGACACTAAACCTGTCTCCAAACAGACTTAAACGAGATTCTACATGGCCCCCGACACCTAGGAGTTCCATTGGGCGCGTCCAAAATGATTCTCGAGCCTCCGGTACGTTCTACGCAAACCGTGCACCCATCTTGCAGAAAGATTAGCACCATATCAAAACAGAACGAAACGTTAAGCCTCATCACCTAGGAGTTCAATTGGGTGTGTCCAAAACGATTTCCAAGCCTACGGTATGTTTGGTGCAAACTATGCCCCTATCTTGCGTCAAGTTTAGCACCGTCTCCAATTGGACCGTAACGAGCTTCCACTTGAGCCTTGTCACCTAGGAGTACCATCGGGTGCGTCCAAATCAATTTCTGAGTGTATGGTACAATTGGTGTGAACCGTCCAACTATCTTGCACTGACACTAACACTGTCTCCATATAGACTGAAACAAGATTCCACATGACTCATGTCACCTAGGAGTTCCATCGGATGCGTCAAAACTGATTTCCGAGACTATGGTAGGTTCGGCGCAACCCGTGCACCTCGTAAAGATTAGCACTACTCTAAACGTACCAAAACGAGCTTCCACTTGAGAATCGGCACCTAGGAGTACTATCGGGTGTGTCCAAATTGATTTCTGAGCCTATGTTATGTTTGGCGCAGACCGTGCAATTATCTTGCACCGACACTAAATCTATCTCCAAACGGATGTAAACGAGATTCCACATGGCCCCCGACACCTAGGAGTTCCGTTCGGTGCGTCCAAAACGATTCTTGAGCCTCCGGTATGTTCTGCGCAAATGGTGCACCTATCTTACAAAAAGATTAGCAACATCTCCAAACAGAACGAAACAAGCTTCCACTTGAGCCTCGTCACCTAGGAGTACCATCGGGTGCGTCCAAATCAATTTCTGTGGATATGGTACGTTTGGCGCGAACCGTCCCACTATCTTGCACCGACACTAACACTGTCTCCAAATAGACTGAAACAAGATTCCACATGACCCAAATCACCTAGGAGTTCCATCGGATGCGTCCAAACCGATTTCTGATCCTATGGTAGGTTCGGCACAACCCGTGCACCTCGTCAAGATTAGCACTATCTCCAAACGGACCAAAACGAGCTTCCACTTAAGCCTCATCACCTAGGAGTTCCATTGGTTGTGTCCGAAATGATTTCCAAGCCTATGGTATGTTTGGTGCAAACTGTGCACCTATCTTGCATCAAGTTTAGCATCATCTCCAATCGGACCGTAATGAGCTTCCACTTGAGCCTCATCACTTAGGAGTACCATCAGGTGCATCCAAATCGATTTCAGAGCGTATGGTACGATTGGTGTGAGCCGTCCAACTATCTTGCACCGGCACTAACACTGTCTCCAAATAGACTGAAACAAGATTCCACATGACCCACTTGAGCCTCGTCACCTAGGAGTTCCATTGGGTGTGTCCAAAATGATTCCCAAGCCTATGGTATGTTTGGTGCAAACCGTGCACCTATCATGCATCAAGTTTAGCACCATCTCCAATCAGACCATAACGAGTTTCCACTAGAGCATCGTCACCTAGGAGTACCATCGGATGCGTCCAAATTGATTTCTGAGCCTATGGTATGTTTGGCGCAGACCGTGCAATTATCTTGCTCTGACACTAGACCTATCTCCAAACGGACTTAAATGAGATTCCACATGGCCCCCGAAACCTAGGAGTTCCATTGGGTGCATCCAAACTGATTCTCGGGCCTCCGGTACGTTCTGCGCAAACCGTGCACCTATCTTGCAGAAAGATTAGCACCATCTCCAAACAGAACAAAACGAGCTTCCATTTGAGCCTCGTCACCTTTGAGTTCCATTAGGTGTGTCCAAAACGATTTCCAAGCCTATGGTATGTTTGGTGCAAACCGTGCACCTATCTTGCACCAAGTTTAGCACCATCTACAATCGGACCGTAACGAGCTTCCACTTGAGCCTCGTCACCTAGGAGTACCATCAGGTGCGTCCAAATCGATTTCAGAGCGTATGGTACGATTGGTGCGAGCCGTCCAACTATCTTGCACTGGCACTAGCACTGTCTCCAAATAGACTGAAACAAGATTCCACATGACCCACGTCACGTAGGAGTTCCATCGGATGAGTCCTAATCGATTTCCGATCCTATGGTAGGTTCCGCGGAACCCGTGCACCTCGTCAACATTAGCACTATCTCCAAACGGACCAAAACAAGCTTCCACTTCAGCCTCATCACCTATGAGTTTCATGGGGTGTGTCCAAAATGATTTCCAAGCCTATGGTATGTTTGGCTTAAACCGTGCACCTATCTTGCATTAAGTTTAGCACCATCTCCAATCGAACCGTAACGAGCTTCCACTTGAGCCTCGTCACCTAGGAGTACCATCGGGTGCGTCCAAATCGATTTCAGATCGTATGGAATGATTGGTGCAAACCGTCCAACTATCTTCCACCGACACTAACACTGTCTCCAAATAGACTGAAGCAAGATTCCACATGACTCACGTCTCCTAGGATTTCCATCGGAGGCGTCCTAACTAATTTCCGAGCCTATGGTAGGTTCAGCACAACCCGTGCACCTCATCAAGATTAGCACTACTCCAAACGGACCAAAACAGCTTCCACTTGAGCATCGTCACCTAGGAGTACCATCGGGTGCGTCCAAATCGATTTCTGAGCCTATGGTATGTTTGGCATAGACCATGCAATTATCTTGCACCGACACTAAACCTATCTCCAAACGGACTTAAACGAGATTCCACATGGCCCTCGACACCTAGGAGTTCCCTTCGGTGTGTCCAAAATGATTCTCGAGCCTCCGGTATGTTTGGCGCAACCCGTGCACCTATCTTGCAGAAAGATTAGCACCATCTGCAAACGGAACGAAACGAGCTTCCACTTGAACCTCGTCACTTATGAGTACCATCGGGTGCGTCCATATCGATTTCTGAGGGTATGGTACGTTTGCCGTGAACCATCCATCTATCTTGCACTAACACTAACTCTGTCTCCAAATAGACTGAAACAAGATTCCACATGACACACGTCACCTAGGAGTTCCGTCGGATGCGTCCAAACAGATTTTCTATGCTATGGTAGGTTCGGCACAACCCGTGCACCTCGTCAAGATTAACACTATCTCCAAACGGACCAAAACGAGCTTCCACTTGAGTCTCGTCAATTAGGAGTTCCATTTGGTGTGTCCAAAACGATTTCCAAGCCTATGTTTGGTGCGAACCATGCACCTATCTTGTGGCAAGATTAGCATCATCTCCAAACAGAACGAAACAAGCTTCCACTTGAGCCTCGTCATCTAGGAGTACCATCGGGTGCGTCCAAATCAATTTCTGTGGTTTGGTACGTTTGGCATGAACCGTCCCACTATCTTGCACCGACACTAACTCTGTCTCCAAATAGACTGAAACAAGATTCCACATGACTCATGTCACCTAGGAGTTCCATCGAATGCGTCGAAACTGATTTCCAAGCCTATGGTAGGTTCGGCGCAACCCGTGCACCTCGTCAAGATTAGCACTACTCCAAACAGACCCAAACGAGCTTCCACTTGAGCCTTGTCACCTAGGATTCCTTTGGGTGTGTCCAAAATGATTTCCAAGCCTATGGTATGTTTGGTGCAAACCGTGCACCTATCTTGCATCAAGTTTAGCACCATCTCCAATCAGACCGTAACGAGCTTCCACTTGATCATCGTCACCTAGGAGTACCATTGGGTGTGTCCAAATCAATTTCTGAGCCTATGGTTTGCTTGGCGCAGACCGTGTAATTATCTTGCACCGACACTAAACCTATCTGCAAACGGACTTAAACGAGATTCTACATGGCCCCCGACACCTAGGAGTTCCATTGGGCGCGTCTAAAATGATTCTCAAGCCTCCAGTATGTTCTGCGCAAACTGTGCAGCCATCTTGCAGAAAGATTAGCACCATATCCAAACGGAATGAAACGAGCTTCCACTTAAGCCTCGTCACCTATGAGTTCCATTAGGTGTGTCCAAAACGATTTCCAAGCCTATGGTATGTTTGGTGCAAACCATGCACCTATCTTGCATCAAGTTTAGCACCATCTCCAATCGGACCGTAACGAGCTTCCACTGGAGCATCGTCACCTAGCAGTACCATCGGGTGCGTCCAAAACGATTTATGTGCCTATGGTATATTTGGTGAAGACCATGCAATTATCTTGCACCGACACTAAATCTCTATCCAAACGGACTTAAACGAGATTCCACATGGCCCCCGACACCTAGGAGTTCCATTAGGTGCGTCCAAAATGATTCTCGAGCCTCCGGTGCGTTCTGCGCAAACCGTGCACCTATCTTGCAGAAAGATTAGCACCATCTCCAAACGGAACTAAATAAGGTTCCACTTGAGCCTCGTCACCTATGAGTACCATCGGGTGCATCCATATCGATTTCTGAGGGTATGGTACGTTTGGTGCGAACCGTCCAACTATCTTGCACCGACACTAACACTGTCTCCAAATAGACTGAAACAAGATTTCACATGTCTCACCTTACCTAGGAGTTCCATCGGATGTGTCCAAACAGATTTCCGAGCCTATGGTAGGTTCGGTGCAACCCGTGCACCTCGTCAAGATTAGCACTATCTCCAAACGGACCAAAACGAGCTTCCAGTTGAGCCTCGTCACCTAGGAATTCCATTGGGAGTGTCCGAAACGATTTTCCAAGCCTATGGTATGTTTGGTGCAAACCGTGCACCTATCCTGCATCAAGTTTGGCACCATCTCCAATCGGACCGTAACGAGCTTCCACTTGAGCCTCGTCACCTAGGAGTACCATCGGGTGCATCCAAATCGATTTCAGGGCATATGGTACGATTAGTGTGAACTGTCCAACTATCTTGCACCGACACTAGCACTGTCTCCAAATAGACTGAAACAAGATTCCACATGACTCACGTCACTTAGGAGTTCCATCGGATGCGTCGAAACTGATTTCTGAACATATGGTAGGTTCGACGCAACCCGTGCACCTCGTCAAGATTAGCACTTCTCCAAACAGACCAAAACGAGCTTCCGCTTGAGCCTCATCACCTAGGAGTTCCATTGGGTGTTTCAAAAATGAATTTCAAGCCTATGGTATGTTTGGTGCAAACCGTACACCTATCTTGCATCAAGTTTAGCACCATCTCCAATCAGACCGTAACGAGCTTGCACTTGATCATCGTCACCTAGGAGTACCATCGGGTGCGTCCATATTGATTTCAGAGCGTATGGTACGATTGGTGCGAGCCATCCAACTATCTTGCTCCGGCACTATATTGTCTCCAAATAGACTGAAACAAGATTTCACATGACTCACGTTACCTAGGAGTTCCATCGGATGTGTCCAAACTGATTTCCGAGCCTATGGTAGGTTCAGCGCAACCCGTGCAACTCATCAAGATTAGCACTATCTCCAAACGGACCAAAACGAGCTTCCGCTTGAGCCTCGTCACCTAGGAGTTCCATTGGGTGTGTCCAAAATGATTTCCAAGCCTATGGTATGTTTGGTGCAAACCGTGCACCTATCTTGCATCAAGTTTAGCACCATCTCTAATCAGACCGTAATGTGCTTCCACTTGATCATCGTCACCTAGGAGTACCATCAGGTGCATCCAAATCGATTTCAGAGCGTATTGTACGATTGGTGCGAGCCGTCCAACTATCTTTCACCAGCACTACCCTGTCTCCAAATAGACTGAAACAAGATTCCACATGACCCACGTCACCTAGGAGTTCCATCAGATGCATCTAAACCAATTTCCGAGCCTATGGTAGGTTCCGTGCAACCCGTGCGCCTCGTCAAGATTAGCACTATCTCCAAACGGACCAAAACAAGATTCCACTTCAGCCTCATCACCTATGAGTTCCATGGGGTGTGTCCAAAATGATTTCCAAGCCTATGGTATGTTTGGCGCAAATCGTGCACCTATCTTGCATCAAGTTTAGCACCATCTCCAATCGGACCGTAACGAGCTTCCACTTGAGCATCGTCACCTAGGAGTACCATCGGGTGCGTCCAAAATGATTTATGTGCCTATGGTATATTTGGTGAAGACCGTGCAATTATCTTGCACCGACACTAAACCTGTCTCCAAACAGACTTAAACGAGATTCCACATGGCCCCCGACATCTAGGAGTTCCATTAGGTGCGTCCAAAATGATTCTCGAGCCTCCGGTACGTTCTGCGCAAACCGTACGCCTATCTTGCAGAAAGATTAGCACCATCTCTAAACGGAACGAAACAAGGTTCCACTTGAGCCTTGTCACCTAGGAGTACCATCGGGTGCGTCCATATCGATTTCTGAGGGTATGGTATGTTTGGTGCGAACCGTCCAACTATCTTGCACCGACACTAACACTGTCTCCAAATAGACTGAAACAAGATTTCACATGACTCACGTTACCTAGGAGTTCCATCGGATGTGTCCAAACTGATTTCTGAGCCTATGGTAGGTTCGGCGCAACCCGTGCACCTCATCAAGATTAGCACTATTCCAAACAGACTAAAACGAGCTTCCACTTGAGCCTCGTCACCTTGGAGTTCCATTGGGTGTGCCCAAAACGATTTCCAACCCTATGGTATGTTTGGTGCAAACCGTGCACCTATCTTGCATCAAGTTTAGCACCATCTCCAATCAGACCGTAACGAGCTTCCACTTGATCATCGTCACCTAGGAGTACCATCGGGTGCGTCCAAATCGATTTCAGAGCGTATGGTACGATTGGTGCGAGCCATCCAACTATCTTGCACCGGCACTACACTGTCTCCAAATAGACTGAAACAAGATTCCACATGACCCACGTCACCTAGGAGTTCCATCAGATGCATCTAAACCAATTTCTGAGCCTATGGTAGGTTCCGCGCGACCCGTGCACCTCGTCAAGATTAGCACTATCTCCAAACGGACCAAAACAAGCTTCCACTTTAGCCTCGTCACCTATGAGTTCCATGGGGTGTGTCCAAAACTATTTCCAAGCCTATGGTATGTTTGGCGCAAACCGTGCACCTATCTTGCATCAAGTTTAGCACCATCTCCAATCGGACCGTAACGAGCTTCCACTTGAGCATCGTCACCTAGGAGTACCATCGGGTGCATCCAAAATGATTTATGTGCCTATGGTAAATTTGGTGAAGACCATGCAATTATCTTGCACCGACACTAAACCTGTCTTCAAACGGACTTAAATGAGATTCCACATGGCCCAAGACCTAGGAGTTCCATTAGGTGTATCCAAAATGATTCTCGAGCCTCCGGTACGTTCTGCGCAAACTGTGCACCTATCTTGCAGAAAGATTAGCACTATCTCCAAACAGAACGAAACGAGCTTCCACTTGAGCCTCGTCACCTATGAGTTCCATTAGGTGTCTCCAAAACGATTTCCAAGCCTATGGTATGTTTGGTGCAAACCGTGCACCTATCTTGCATCAAGTTTAGCAACATCTCCAATCGGACCGTAATGAGCTTCCACTCGAGCCTCGTCAGCTAGGAGTACCATTGGGTGCGTCCAAATCGATTTTAGAGCATATGGTACGATTGGTGCGAACTGTCCAACTATCTTGCACCAACACTAACACTGTCTCCAAATAGACTGAAACAAGATTCCACATGACTCACGTCACCTAGGAGTTCCATCGGATGTGTCAAAGCTGATTTCCGAGCCTATGGAAGGTTCAGCGCAACCCGTGCACCTCGTCAAGATTAGCACTATTCCAAACAGACCAAAACGAGCTTCCACTTGAGCCTCGTTACCTAGGAGTTCCAATGGGTGTGCCCAAAATGATTTTCCAAGCTTATGGTATGTTTGGTGCAAACCGTGCACCTATCTTGCATCAAGTTTAGCACCATCTCCAATCAGACCGTAACGAGCTTCCACTTGATCATCGTCACCTAGGAGTACCATCGGGTGCGTCCAAGTCGATTTCTAAGCTATGGTATGTTTGCCGCAGACCGTGCAATTACCTTGCACCGACACTAAACCTATCTCCAAATGGACTTAAACGAGATTCCACATGGCCCCCGACACCTAGGAGTTCCATTGGGTGCGTCCAAAATGGTTCTCGAGCCTCCGGTACGTTCTGCGCAAACCGTGCACCGATCTTGCAGAAAGATTAGCACCATCTCCAAACGGAACGAAATGAGCTTCAACTTGAGCCTCGTCTCCTATGAGTTCCATTAGGTGTGTCCAAAATGATTTCCAAGCCTATTGTATGTTTGGTGCAAACCGTGCACCAATCTTGCATCAAGTTTAGCACCATCTCCAATCAGACCGTAACGAGCTTCCACTTGAGCCTCGTCACCTAGGAGTACCATCGGGTGCGTCCAAATCGATTTCAGAGCATATGGTATGATTGGTGCGAGCCGTCCAACTATCTTGCACTGGCACTAACACTGTCTCCAAATAGACTGAAACAAGATTTCACATGACCCACGTCACCTAGGAGTTCCATTGGATGCATCTAAACCAATTTCCCAGCCTATGGTAGGTTCCGCGAAACCCGTGCACCTCGTCAAGATTAGCACTATCTCCAAACGGACCAAAACAAGCTTCCACTTCAGCCTCGTCACCTATGAGTTCCATGGGGTGTGTCTAAAACGATTTCCAAGCCTATGGTATGTTTGGCGCAAACCGTGCACCTATCTTGCATCAAGTTTAGCACCATCTCCAATCAGACCGTAAAGAGCTTCCACTTGAGCATCGTCACCAAGGAGTACCATCGGGTGCATCCAAAACGATTTATGTGCCTATGGTATATTTGGTGAAGACCGTGCAATTATCTTGCACCAACACTAACACTGTCTCCAACTATCTTGCACCGACACTGACACTATCTCCAAATAGACTGAAACAAGATTCCACATGACTCACGCCACCTAGGAGTTCCATCGGATGTGTCGAAACTGATTTCCGAGCGTATGGTAGGTTCGACGCAACCTGTGCACCTCGTCAAGACTAGCACTACTCCAAACAGACCGTAACGAGCTTCCACTTGAGCCTTGTCACCTAGGAGTTCCATTGGGTGTGTCCAAAATGATTTCCAAGCCTATGATATGTTTGGTGCAAACCGTGCACCTATCTTGCATCAAGTTTAGCACCATCTCCAATCAGACCGTAACGAGCTTCCACTTGATCATCGAATCAGACCGTAACGAGCTTCCACTTGATCATCATCACCTAGGAGTACCATTGGGTGCGTCCAAATTGATTTCTGAGCCTATGATATGTTTGGCACAGACCGTGCAATTATCTTGAACCGACACTAAACCTATCTCCAAACAGACGTAAACGAGATTCCACATGGCCCTCGACACCTAGGAGTTCCGTTCGGTGCGTCCTAAAGGATTCTCGAGCCTCTGGTACGTTCTGCGCAACCCGTGCACCTATCTTACAGAAAGATTAGCAACATCTTCAAACACAACGAAACGAGCTTCCACTTGAGCCTCGTCACCTAGGACTACCAACGGGTGCGTCCAAATCAATTTCTGAGGTTATGGTAAGTTTGGCGCGAACCGTCCCACTATCTTGCACCGACACTAACACTGTCTCCAAATAGACTGAAACAAGATTCCACATGACCCACTTGAGCCTCGTCACCTAGGAGTTCCATTGGGTGTGTCCAAAATGATTCCCAAGCTATGGTATATTTGGTGCAAACCGTGCACCTATCATGCATCAAGTTTAGCACCATCTCCAATCAGACCGTAACGAGCTTCCACTTGAGCATCGTCACCTAGGAGTACCATCGGGTGCGTCCAAAATGATTTATGTGCCTATGGTAAATTTGGTGAAGACCGTGCAATTATCTTGCACCGACACTAAACCTGTCTCCAAACGGACTTAAACGAGATTCCACATGGCCCCCGACACCTAGGAGTTACATTAGGTGCGTCCAAAATGATTCTCGAGCCTCCAGTAAGTTCTGCGCAAACCATGCGCCTATCTTGCAGAAAGATTAGCACCATCTCCAAATGGAACGAAACAAGGTTCCACTTGAGCCTCGTCACCTATGAGTACCATCGGGTGCGTCCATATCGATTTCTGAGGGTATGGTACATTTGGTGCGAACCGTCCAACTATCTTGCACCAACACTAACACTGTCACCAAATAGACTGAAACAAGATTTCACATGACTCACGTTACCTAGGAGTTCCATTGGATATATCCAAACTGATTCCACACCTATGGTAGGTTCGGCGCAACCCGTGCACCACGTCAAGATTAGCACTATCTCCAAATGGAACAAAACGAGCTTCCGCTTGAGCCTCGTCACCTAGGAGTTCCATTGGGTGTGTCCAAAATGATTTCCAAGCCTATGGTATGTTTGGTGCAAACCGTGCACCTATCTTGCATCAAGTTTAGCACCATCTCCAATCAGACCGTAACGAGCTTCCACTTGAGCATCGTCACCTAGGAGTACCATCGGGTGCGTCCAAATGATTTATGTGCCTATGGTAAATTTGGTGAAGACCGTGCAATTATCTTGCACCGACACTAAACCTGTCTCCAAACAGACTTAAACGAGATTCCACATGGCCCCCGACACCTAGGAGTTCCATTAGGTGCGTCCAAAATGATTCTCGAGCCTCCGGTACGTTCTGCGCAAACCGTGCGCCTATCTTGCAGAAAGATTAGCACCATCTCCAAACAAAACGAAACAAGGTTCCACTTGAGCCTAGTCACCTATGAGTACCATCGGGTGCGTCCATATCGATTTCTGAGGGTATGGTACGTTTGGTGCGAACCGTCCAACTATCTTGCGCCGACACAAACACTGTCTCCAAATATACTGAAACAAGATTTCACATGACTTACATTACCTAGGAGTTCCATCGGATCTGTCCAAACTGATTTCCGAGCCCATAGTAGGTTCAGCGCAACCCATGCACCTCGTCAAGATTAGCATTATCTCCAAACGGAACAAAACGAGCTTCCGCTTGAGCCTCGTCACCTAGGAGTTCCATTGGGTGTGTCCAAAATGATTTCCAAGCCTATGGTATGTTTGGTGCAAACCGTGCACCTATCTTGCATCAAGTTTAGCACCATCTCCAATCAGACCGTAACGAGCTTCCACTTGAGCATCGTCACCTAGGAGTACCATCGGGTGCGTCCAAAATGATTTATGTGCCTATGGTAAATTTGGTGAAGACCGTGCAATTATCTTGCACCGACACTAAACCTATCTCCAAACAGACGTAAACGAGATTCCACATGGCCCCCGACACCTAGGAGTTCCGTTCGGTGCGTCCTAAAGGATTCTCGAGCCTCCGGTACGTTCTGCGCAACCCGTGCACCTATCTTACAGAAAGATTAGCAACATCTTCAAACACAACGAAACGAGCTTCCACTTGAGCCTCGTCACCTAGGAGTACCAACGGGTGCGTCCAAATCAATTTCTGAGGTTATGGTAAGTTTGGCGCGAACCGTCCCACTATCTTGCACCGACACTAACACTGTCTCCAAATAGACTGAAACAAGATTCCACATGACCCACTTGAGCCTCGTCACCTAGGAGTTCCATTGGGTGTGTCCAAAATGATTCCCAAGCTATGGTATATTTGGTGCAAACCGTGCACCTATCATGCATCAAGTTTAGCACCATCTCCAATCAGACCGTAACGAGCTTCCACTTGAGCATCGTCACCTAGGAGTACCATCGGGTGCGTCCAAAATGATTTATGTGCCTATGGTAAATTTGGTGAAGACCGTGCAATTATCTTGCACCGACACTAAACCTGTCTCCAAACAGACTTAAACGAGATTCCACATGGCCCCCAACACCTAGGAGTTCCATTAGGTGCGTCCAAAATGATTCTCGAGCCTCCGGTACGTTCTGCGCAAACCGTGCGCCTATCTTGCAGAAAGATTAGCACCATCTCCAAACAAAACGAAACAAGGTTCCACTTGAGCCTAGTCACCTATGAGTACCATCGGGTGCGTCCATATCGATTTCTGAGGGTATGGTACGTTTGGTGCGAACCGTCCAACTATCTTGCGCCGACACAAACACTGTCTCCAAATATACTGAAACAAGATTTCACATGACTTACATTACCTAGGAGTTCCATCGGATCTGTCCAAACTGATTTCCGAGCCCATAGTAGGTTCAGCGCAACCCATGCACCTCGTCAAGATTAGCATTATCTCCAAACGGAACAAAACGAGCTTCCGCTTGAGCCTCGTCACCTAGGAGTTCCATTGGGTGTGTCCAAAATGATTTCCAAGCCTATGGTATGTTTGGTGCAAACCGTGCACCTATCTTGCATCAAGTTTAGCACCATCTCCAATCAGACCGTAACGAGCTTCCACTTGAGCATCGTCACCTAGGAGTACCATCGGGTGCGTCCAAATGATTTATGTGCCTATGGTAAATTTGGTGAAGACCGTGCAATTATCTTGCACCGACACTAAACCTGTCTCCAAACAGACTTAAACGAGATTCCACATGGCCCCCAACACCTAGGAGTTCCATTAGGTGCGTCCAAAATGATTCTCGAGCCTCCGGTACGTTCTGCGCAAACCGTGCGCCTATCTTGCAGAAAGATTAGCACCATCTCCAAACAAAACGAAACAAGGTTCCACTTGAGCCTAGTCACCTATGAGTACCATCGGGTGCGTCCATATCGATTTCTGAGGGTATGGTACGTTTGGTGCGAACCGTCCAACTATCTTGCGCCGACACAAACACTGTCTCCAAATATACTGAAACAAGATTTCACATGACTTACATTACCTAGGAGTTCCATCGGATCTGTCCAAACTGATTTCCGAGCCCATAGTAGGTTCAGCGCAACCCATGCACCTCGTCAAGATTAGCATTATCTCCAAACGGAACAAAACGAGCTTCCGCTTGAGCCTCGTCACCTAGGAGTTCCATTGGGTGTGTCCAAAATGATTTCCAAGCCTATGGTATGTTTGGTGCAAACCGTGCACCTATCTTGCATCAAGTTTAGCACCATCCCCAATCAGACCGTAACGAGCTTCCACTTGATCATCGTCACCTAGGAGTACCATCGGGTGCATCCAAATCGATTTCAGAGCGTATGGTACGATTGGTGCGAGCCGTCCAACTATCTTGCACCGGCACTACACTCTCTCCAAATAGACTGAAACAAGATTCCACATGACCCACGTCACCTAGGAGTTCCATCAGATGCATCTAAACCAATTTCTGAGCCTATGGTAGGTTCCGCGCAACCCGTGCACCTCGTCAAGATTAGCACTATCTCCAAACGGACCAAAACAAGCTTCCACTTGAGCCTCGTCACCTTGGAGTTCCATTGGGTGTGTCCAAAACAATTTCCAAGCCTATGGTATGTTTGGCGCAAACCGTGCACCTATCTGGCATCAAGTTTAGCACCATCTCCAATCAGACCGTAACGAGCTTCCACTTGATCATCGTCACCTAGGAGTACCATCGGGTGCGTCCAAATCGATTTCTGAGCCTATGGTATGTTTGGCGCAGACCGTGCAATTATCTTGCACTGACACTAAACCTATCTCCAAATGGACTTAAACGAGATTCCACATGGCCCCCGACACCTAGGAGTTCCATTGGGTGCGTCCAAAATGATTCTCGAGCCTCCGGTACGTTCTGCGCAAACCGTGCACCTATCTTGCAGAAAGATTAGCACCATCTCCAAACGGAACGAAACGAGCTTCAACTTGAGCCTCCTCTCCTATGAGTTCCATTAGGTGTGTCCAAAATGATTTCCAAGCCTATTGTATGTTTGGTGCAAACCTTGCATCAAGTTTAGCACCATCTCCAATCGGACCGTAACGAGCTTCCACTTGAGCCTCGTCACCTAGGAGTACCATCGAGTGCGTCCAAATCGATTTCAGAGCGTATGGTACGATTGGTGTGAGCCGTCCAACTATCTTGCACCGGCACTAACACTATCTCCAAATAGACTGAAACAACATTTCACATGACCCACGTCACCTAGGAGTTCCATCGGATGCATCTAAACCAATTTCCGAGCCTATGGTAGGTTCCGCGCAACCCGTGCACCTCGTCAAGATTAGCACTATCTCCAAACGAACCAAAACAAGCTTCCACTTCAGCCTCGTTACCTATGAGTTCCATGGGGTGTGTCTAAAACGATTTCCAACCCTATGGTATGTTTGGCGCAAACCGTGCACCTATCTTGCATCAAGTTTAGCACCATCTCCAATCAGACCGTAACGAGCTTCCACTTGAGCATCGTCACCAAGGAGTGCCATCGGGTGCATCCAAAATGATTTATGTGCCTATGGTATATTTGGTGAAGACCGTGCAATTATCTTGCACCAACGCTAACACTGTCTCCAACTATCTTGCACCGACACTAACACTATCTCCAAATAGACTGAAACAAGATTCCACATGACTCACGCCACCTAGGAGTTCCATCGGATGTGTCGAAACTGATTTCCGAGCGTATGGTAGGTTCGGCGCAACCCGTGCAACTCGTCAAGACTAGCACTACTCCAAACAGACCAAAATGAGCTTCCACTTGAGCCTTGTCACCTAGGAGTTCCATTGGGTGTGTCCAAAATGATTTCCAAGCCTATGGTATGTTTGGTGCAAACCGTGCACCTATCTTGCATCAAGTTTAGCACCATATCCAATCAGACCGTAACGAGCTTCCACTTGATCATCCAATCAGACCGTAACGAGCTTCCACTTGATCATCATCACCTAGGAGTACCATCGGTGCGTCCAAATTGATTTCTGGGCCTATGATATGTTTGGCGCAGACCGTGCAATTATCTTGAACTGACACTAAACCTATCTCCAAACAGACGTAAACGAGATTCCACATGGCCCCCGACACCTAGGAGTTCCGTTCGGTGCGTCCTAAACGATTCTCGAGCCTCCGGTATGTTCTGCGCAAACGGTGCACCTATCTTACAGAAAGATTAGCAACATCTCCAACACAATGAAACGAGCTTCCACTTGAGCCTCGTCACCTAGGAGTACCATCGGGTGCGTCCAAATCAATTTCTGAGGTTACGTACGTTTGGCGCGAACCGTCCCACTATCTTGCAAGGACACTAACACTGTCTCCAAATAGACTGAAACAAGATTCCACATGACCCACTTGAGCCTCGTCACCTAGGAGTTCCATTGGGTGTGTCCAAAATGATTCCCAAGCTATGGTATGTTTGGTGCAAACCATGCACCTATCATGCATCAAGTTTAGCACCATCTCCAACTAGACCGTAATGAGCTTCCACTTGATCATCGTCACCTATGAGTACCATCGGGTGCGTCCAAATTGATTTCTGAGCCTATGGTATGTTTGCGCAAACCGTGCAATTATCTTGCACCGACACTAAACCTATCTCCAAACAGACTTAAACGAGATTCCACGTGGCCCCCAACACCTAGGAGTTCCATTGGGTGCGTCCAAAATGATTCTCGAGCCTCCGGTACGTTCTATGCAAACCGTGCACCTATCTTGCAGAAAGATTAGCACCATCTCCAAACATAACGAAACGAGCTTCCACTTGAGCCTCGTCACCTATGAGTTCCATTAGGTGTGTCTAAAACGATTTCCAAGCCTATGGTATGTTTGGTGCAAACCGTGCACCTATCTTGCATCAAATTTAGCACCATCTCCAATAGGACCGTAACGAGCTTCCACTTGAGCCTTGTCACCTAGGAGTACCATCGGGTGCATCCAAATCGATTTCAGAGCGTATGGTACGATTGGTGCGAGCCGTCCAACTATCTTGCACCGGCACTAACACTGTCTCCAATTAGACTGAAACAAGATTCCACATGACCCACATCACCTAGTAGTTCCATCGGATTCATCTAAACCAATTCCGAGCCTATGGTAGGTTCCGCGCAACCCGTGCACCTCATCAAGATTAGCACTATCTCCAAACGGACCAAAACAAGCTTCCAGTTCAGCCTCGTCACCTATGAGTTCCATGGGGTGTGTCCAAAACGATTTCCAAGCCTATGGTATGTTTGGCGCAAACCGTGCACCTATCTTGCATCAAGTTTAGAACCATCTCCAATCAGACCGTAATGAGCTTCCACTTGAGCATCGTCACCAAGGAGTACCATCGGGTGCGTTCAAAACGATTTACGTGCCTGTGGTATATTTGGTGAAGACCGTGCAATTATCTTTCACCGATACTAACACTGTCTCCAACTATCTTGCACCGACACTAACACTATCTCCAAATAGACTGAAACAAGATTTCACATGACTCACGCCACCTAGGAGTTCCATCGGATGGGTCAAAACTGATTTCCGAGCGTATGGTAGGTTCGGCGCAACCCATGACCTCGTCAAGACTAGCACTACTCCAAACAGAACAAAATGAGTTTCCACTTGAGCCTTGTCACCTAGGAGTTCCATTGGGAGTGTCCAAAATGATTTCCAAGCCTATGGTATGTTTGGTGCAAACCATGCTCCTATCTTGCATCAAGTTTAGCACCATCTCCAATCAGACCGTAACGAGCTTGCACTTGATCATCGTCACCTAGGAGTACATCGGGTGCGTCCAAATGATTTCTGAGCCTATGATATGTTTGGCGCGGACCGTGCAATTATCTTGCACCGACACTAAACCTATCTCCAAACGGACGTAAACAAGATTCCACATGGCCCCCGACACCTAGGAGTTCCGTTTGGTGCGTCCAAAACGATTCTCGAGCCTCTGGTACGTTCTGCGCAAACGGTGCACCTATCATACAGAAAGATTAGCAACATCTCCAAACAGAACGAAACGAGCTTCCACTTGAGCCTCGTCACTAGGAGTACCATCGGGTGCGTCCAAATCAATTTCTGAGGTTATGGTACGTTTGGCGTGAACCATCCCACTATCTTGCACCGACACTAACACTGTCTCCAAATAGACTAAAACAAGATTCCACATGACCCACTTGAGCCTCATCACCTAGGAGTTCCATTGGGTGTGTCCAAAATGATTCCCAGCCTATGGTATGTTTGGTGCAAACCATGCACCTTTCATGCATCAAGTTTAGCACCATCTCCAATCAGACCGTAATGAGCTTCCACTTGATCATCGTCACCTAGGAGTACCATCGGGTGCGTCCAAATCGATTTCTGAGCCTATGGTATGTTTGGTGCAAACCGTGCACCTATCTTGCATCAAATTTAGCACCATCTCCAATAGGACCGTAACGAGCTTCCACTTGAGCCTTGTCACCTAGGAGTACCATCGGGTGCAACCAAATCGATTTCAGAGCGTATGGTACGATTGGTGCGAGCCGTCCAACTATCTTGCACCGGCACTAACACTGTCTCCAATTAGACTGAAACAAGATTCCACATGACCCACATCACCTAGTAGTTCCATCGGATTCATCTAAACCAATTTCCGAGCCTATGGTAGGATCCGTGCAACCCGCACCTCATCAAGATTAGCACTATCTCCAAACGGACCAAAACAAGCTTCCAGTTCAGCCTCGTCACCTATGAGTTCCATGGGGTGTGTCCAAAACGATTTCCAGCCTATGGTATGTTTGGCGCAAACCGTGCACCTATCTTGCATCAAGTTTAGAACCATCTCCAATCAGACCGTAATGAGCTTCCACTTGAGCATCGTCACCAAGGAGTACCATCGGGTGCGTCCAAAACGATTTATGTGCCTGTGGTATATTTGGTGAAGACCGTGCAATTATCTTTCACCGATACTAACACTGTCTCCAACTATCTTGCACCGACACTAACACTATCTCCAAATAGACTGAAACAAGATTTCACATGACTCACGCCACCTAGGAGTTCCATCGGATGGGTCGAAACTGATTTCCGAGCGTATGGTAGGTTCGGCGCAACCCGTGACCTCGTCAAGACTAGCACTACTCCAAACAGAACAAAATGAGTTTCCACTTGAGCCTTGTCACCTAGGAGTTCCATTGGGAGTGTCCAAAATGATTTCCAAGCCTATGGTATGTTTGGTGCAAACCATGCTCCTATCTTGCATCAAGTTTAGCACCATCTCCAATCAGACCGTAACGAGCTTGCACTTGATCATCGTCACCTAGGAGTACCATCGGGTGCGTCCAAATTGATTTCTGAGCCTATGATATGTTTGGCGCGGACCGTGCAATTATCTTGCACCGACACTAAACCTATCTCCAAACGGACGTAAACAAGATTCCACATGGCCCCCGACACCTAGGAGTTCCGTTTGGTGCGTCCAAAACGATTCTCGAGCCTCTGGTACGTTCTGCGCAAACGGTGCACCTATCATACAGAAAGATTAGCAACATCTCCAAACAGAACGAAACGAGCTTCCACTTGAGCCTCGTCACCTAGGAGTACCATCGGGTGCGTCCAAATCAATTTCTGAGGTTATGGTACGTTTGGCGTGAACCATCCACTATCTTGCACCGACACTAACACTGTCTCCAAATAGACTAAAACAAGATTCCACATGACCCACTTGAGCCTCATCACCTAGGAGTTCCATTGGGTGTGTCCAAAATGATTCCCAAGCCTATGGTATGTTTGGTGCAAACCATGCACCTTTCATGCATCAAGTTTAGCACCATCTCCAATCAGACCGTAATGAGCTTCCACTTGATCATCGTCACCTAGGAGTACCATCGGGTGCGTCCAAATCGATTTCTGAGCCTATGGTATGTTTGGTGCAAACCGTGCACCTATCTTGCATCAAATTTAGCACCATCTCCAATAGGACCGTAACGAGCTTTCACTTGAGCCTTGTCACCTAGGAGTACCATCGGGTGCATCCAAATCGATTTCAGAGCGTATGGTACGATTGGTGCGAGCCGTCCAACTATCTTGCACCGGCACTAACACTGTCTCCAATTAGACTGAAACAAGATTCCACATGACCCACATCACCTAGTAGTTCCATCGGATTCATCTAAACCAATTTCCGAGCCTATGGTAGGATCCGTGCAACCCGTGCACCTCATCAAGATTAGCACTATCTCCAAACGGACCAAAACAAGCTTCTAGTTCAGCCTCGTCACCTATGAGTTCCATGGGGTGTGTCCAAAACGATTTCCAAGCCTATGGTATGTTTGGCGCAAACCGTGCACCTATCTTGCATCAAGTTTAGAACCATCTCCAATCAGACCGTAATGAGCTTCCACTTGAGCATCGTCACCAAGGAGTACCATCGGGTGCGTCCAAAACGATTTATGTGCCTGTGGTATATTTGGTGAAGACCGTGCAATTATCTTTCACCGATACTAACACTGTCTCCAACTATCTTGCACCGACACTAACACTATCTCCAAATAGACTGAAACAAGATTTCACATGACTCACGCCACCTAGGAGTTCCATCGGATGGGTCGAAACTGATTTCCGAGCGTATGGTAGGTTCGGCGCAACCCGTGACCTCGTCAAGACTAGCACTACTCCAAACAGAACAAAATGAGTTTCCACTTGAGCCTTGTCACCTAGGAGTTCCATTGGGAGTGTCCAAAATGATTTCCAAGCCTATGGTATGTTTGGTGCAAACCATGCTCCTATCTTGCATCAAGTTTAGCACCATCTCCAATCAGACCGTAACGAGCTTGCACTTGATCATCGTCACCTAGGAGTACCATCGGGTGCGTCCAAATTGATTTCTGAGCCTATGATATGTTTGGCGCGGACCGTGCAATTATCTTGCACCGACACTAAACCTATCTCCAAACGGACGTAAACAAGATTCCACATGGCCCCCGACACCTAGGAGTTCCGTTTGGTGCGTCCAAAACGATTCTCGAGCCTCTGGTACGTTCTGCGCAAACGGTGCACCTATCATACAGAAAGATTAGCAACATCTCCAAACAGAACGAAACGAGCTTCCACTTGAGCCTCGTCACCTAGGAGTACCATCGGGTGCGTCCAAATCAATTTCTGAGGTTATGGTACGTTTGGCGTGAACCATCCCACTATCTTGCACCGACACTAACACTGTCTCCAAATAGACTAAAACAAGATTCCACATGACCCACTTGAGCCTCATCACCTAGGAGTTCCATTGGGTGTGTCCAAAATGATTCCCAAGCCTATGGTATGTTTGGTGCAAACCATGCACCTTTCATGCATCAAGTTTAGCACCATCTCCAATCAGACCGTAATGAGCTTCCACTTGATCATCGTCACCTAGGAGTACCATCGGGTGCGTCCAAATCGATTTCTGAGCCTATGGTATGTTTGGTGCAAACCGTGCACCTATCTTGCATCAAATTTAGCACCATCTCCAATAGGACCGTAACGAGCTTCCACTTGAGCCTTGTCACCTAGGAGTACCATCGGGTGCATCCAAATCGATTTCAGAGCGTATGGTATGATTGGTGCGAGCCGTCCAACTATCTTGCACCGGCACTAACACTGTCTCCAATTAGACTGAAACAAGATTCCACATGACCCACATCACCTAGTAGTTCCATCGGATTCATCTAAACCAATTTCCGAGCCTATGGTAGGATCCGTGCAACCCGTGCACCTCATCAAGATTAGCACTATCTCCAAACGGACCAAAACAAGCTTCCAGTTCAGCCTCGTCACCTATGAGTTCCATGGGGTGTGTCCAAAACGATTTCCAAGCCTATGGTATGTTTGGCGCAAACCGTGCACCTATCTTGCATCAAGTTTAGAACCATCTCCAATCAGACCGTAATGAGCTTCCACTTGAGCATCGTCACCAAGGAGTACCATCGGGTGCGTCCAAAACGATTTATGTGCCTGTGGTATATTTGGTGAAGACCGTGCAATTATCTTTCACCGATACTAACACTGTCTCCAACTATCTTGCACCGACACTAACACTATCTCCAAATAGACTGAAACAAGATTTCACATGACTCACGCCACCTAGGAGTTCCATCGGATGGGTCGAAACTGATTTCCGAGCGTATGGTAGGTTCGGCGCAACCCGTGACCTCGTCAAGACTAGCACTACTCCAAACAGAACAAAATGAGTTTCCACTTGAGCCTTGTCACCTAGGAGTTCCATTGGGAGTGTCCAAAATGATTTCCAAGCCTATGGTATGTTTGGTGCAAACCATGCTCCTATCTTGCATCAAGTTTAGCACCATCTCCAATCAGACCGTAACGAGCTTGCACTTGATCATCGTCACCTAGGAGTACCATCGGGTGCGTCCAAATTGATTTCTGAGCCTATGATATGTTTGGCGCGGACCGTGCAATTATCTTGCACCGACACTAAACCTATCTCCAAACGGACGTAAACAAGATTCCACATGGCCCCCGACACCTAGGAGTTCCGTTTGGTGCGTCCAAAACGATTCTCGAGCCTCTGGTACGTTCTGCGCAAACGGTGCACCTATCATACAGAAAGATTAGCAACATCTCCAAACAGAACGAAACGAGCTTCCACTTGAGCCTCGTCACCTAGGAGTACCATCGGGTGCGTCCAAATCAAGTTCTGAGGTTATGGTACGTTTGGCGTGAACCATCCCACTATCTTGCACCGACACTAACACTGTCTCCAAATAGACTAAAACAAGATTCCACATGACCCACTTGAGCCTCATCACCTAGGAGTTCCATTGGGTGTGTCCAAAATGATTCCCAAGCCTATGGTATGTTTGGTGCAAACCATGCACCTTTCATGCATCAAGTTTAGCACCATCTCCAATCAGACCGTAATGAGCTTCCACTTGATCATCGTCACCTAGGAGTACCATCGGGAGCGTCCAAATCGATTTCTGAGCCTATGGTATGTTTGGCGCAAACCGTGCAATTATCTTGCACTGACACTAAACCTATCTCCAAACGGACTTAAACGAGATTCCACATGGCCCCCGACACCTAGGAGTTCCATTGGGTGCGTCCAAAATGATTCTCGAGCCTCCGGTACGTTCTGTGCAAACCATGCACCTATCTTGCAGAATGATTAGCACCATCTCCAAACAGAACGAAACGAGCTTCCACTTGAGGCTCGTCACCTATGAGTTCTATTAGGTGTGTCTAAAACGATTTCCAAGCCTATGGTATGTTTGGTGCAAACCATGCACCTATCTTGCATCAAGTTTAGCACCATCTCTAATAGGACCGTAACGAGCTTCCACTTGAGCCTCGTCACCTAGGAGTACCATCGGGTGCGTCCAAATCAATTTCAGAGCCTATGGTACGATTGGTGCGAGCCATCCAACTATCTTGCACCGGCACTAACACTGTCTCCAAATAGACTAAACAAGATTCCACATGACCCACGTCACCTAGGAGTTCCATCGGATGCATCTAAACCAATTTCCGAGCCTATGGTAGGTTCCGCGCAACCCGTGCACCTCGTCAAGATTAGCACTATCTCCAAACGGGCCAAAACAAGCTTCCACTTCTGCCTCATCACCTATGAGTTCCCAGGGGTGTGTCCAAAACGATTTCCAAGCCTATGATATGTTTGGCGCAAACTGTGCACCTATCTTGCATAAGTTTAGCACCGTCTCCAATCGGACCGTAACGAGCAACTTGAGCATCGTCACCTAGGAGTACCATCGTGTGCGTCCAAAATGATTTATGTGCCTATGGTATATTTGGTGAAGACCGTGCAATTATCTTGCACTGACACTAAACCTGTCTCCAAACGGACTTAAACAAGATTCCACAGGGCCCCCGACACCTAGGAGTTCCATTAGGTGCGTCCAAAATGATTCTCGAGCCTCCGGTACGTTCTGCGCAAACCATGCACCTATCTTGCATCAAGTTTAGCACCATCTCTAATCAGACCGTAACGAGCTTCCACTTGATCGTCGTCACCTAGGAGTACCATCGGGTGCGTCCAAATCGATTTCTGAGCCTATGGTATGTTTGGCGCAAACCGTGCAATTATCTTGCACTGACACTAAACCTATCTCCAAACGGACTTAAACGAGATTCCACATGGCCCTCGACACCTAGGAGTTCCATTAGGTGCGTCCAAAATGATTCTCGAGCCTCCGGTACGTTCTGTGCAAACCATGCACCTATCTTGCAGAATGATTAGCACCATCTCCAAACAGAACGAAACGAGCTTCCACTTGAGGCTCGTCACCTATGAGTTCCATTAGGTGTGTCTAAAACGATTTCCAAGCCTATGGTATGTTTGGTGCAAACCATGCACCTATCTTGCAACAAGTTTAGCACCATCTCTAATAGGACCGTAACGAGCTTCCACTTGAGCCTCGTCACCTAGGAGTACCATCGGGTGCGTCCAAATCGATTTCAGAGCCTATGGTACGATTGGTGCGAGCCGTCCAACTATCTTGCACCGGCACTAACACTGTCTCCAAATAGACTAAACAAGATTCCACATGACCCACGTCACCTAGGAGTTCCATCGGATGCATCTAAACCAATTTCTGAGCCTATGGTAGGTTCCGCGCAACCCGTGTACCTCGTCAAGATTAGCACTATCTCCAAACGGGCCAAAACAAGCTTCCACTTCTGCCTCATCACCTATGAGTTCCCAGGGGTGTGTCCAAAACGATTTCCAAGCCTATGGTATGTTTGGCGCAAACTGTGCACCTATCTTGCATCAAGTTTAGCACCGTCTCCAATCGGACCGTAACGAGCTTCCACTTGAGCATCGTCACCTAGGAGTACCATCGTGTGCGTCCAAAATGATTTATGTGCCTATGGTATATTTGGTGAAGACCGTGCAATTATCTTGCACTGACACTAAACTGTCTCCAAACGGACTTAAACAAGATTCCACAGGGCCCCCGACACCTAGGAGTTTCATTAGGTGCGTCCAAAATGATTCTCGAGCCTCCGGTATGTTCTGCTTAAACCATGCACCTATCTTGCATCAAGTTTAGCACCATCTCTAATCAGACCGTAACGAGCTTCCACTTGATCATCGTCACCTAGGAGTACCATCGGGTGCGTCCAAATCGATTTCTGAGCCTATGGTATGTTTGGCGCAAACCGTGCAATTATCTTGCACTGACACTAAACCTATCTCCAAACGGACTTAAACAAGATTCCACATGGCCCCCGACACCTAGGAGTTCCATTAGGTGCGTCCAAAATGATTCTCGAGCCTCCGGTACGTTCTGTGCAAACCATGCACCTATCTTGCAGAATGATTAGCACCATCTCCAAACAGAACGAAACGAGCTTCCACTTGAGGCTCGTCACCTATGAGTTCCATTAGGTGTGTCTAAAACGATTTCCAAGCCTATGGTATGTTTGGTGCAAACCATGCACCTATCTTGCATCAAGTTTAGCACCATCTCTAATCAGACCGTAACGAGCTTCCACTTGATCATCGTCACCTAGGAGTACCATCGGGTGCGTCCAAATCGATTTCTGAGCCTATGATATGTTTGGCGCAAACCGTGCAATTATCTTGCACTGACACTAAACCTATCTCCAAACGGACTTAAACGAGATTCCACATGGCCCCCGACACCTAGGAGTTCCATTAGGTGCGTCCAAAATGATTCTCGAGCCTCCGGTACGTTCTGTGCAAACCATGCACCTATCTTGCAGAATGATTAGCACCATCTCCAAACAGAACGAAACGAGGTTCCACTTGAGGCTCATCACCTATGAGTTCCATTAGGTGTGTCTAAAACGATTTCCAAGCCTATGGTATGTTTGGTGCAAACCATGCACCTATCTTGCATCAAGTTTAGCACCATCTCTAATAGGACCGTAACGAGCTTCCACTTGAGCCTCGTCACCTAGGAGTACCATCGGGTGCGTCCAAATCGATTTCAGAGCCTATGGTACGATTGGTGCGAGCCATCCAACTATCTTGCACCGGCACTAACACTGTCTCCAAATAGACTAAACAAGATTCCACATGACCCACGTCACCTAGGAGTTCCATCGGATGCATCTAAACCAATTTCCGAGCCTATGGTAGGTTCCGCGCAACCCGTGCACCTCGTCAAGATTAGCACTATCTCCAAACGGGCCAAAACAAGCTTCCACTTCTGCCTCATCACCTATGAGTTCCCAGGGGTGTGTCCAAAACGATTTCCAAGCCTATGGTATGTTTGGCGCAAACTGTGCACCTATATTGCATCAAGTTTAGCACCGTCTCCATTCGGACCGTAACGAGCAACTTGAGCATCGTCACCTAGGAGTACCATCGTGTGCGTCCAAAATGATTTATGTGCCTATGGTATATTTGGTGAAGACCGTGCAATTATCTTGCACTGACACTAAACCTGTCTCCAAACGGACTTAAACAAGATTCCACAGGGCCCCCGACACCTAGGAGTTCCATTAGGTGCGTCCAAAATGATTCTCGAGCCTCTGGTACGTTCTGCGCAAACCATGCACCTATCTTGCATCAAGTTTAGCACCATCTCTAATCAGACCGTAACGAGCTTCCACTTGATCATCGTCACCTAGGAGTACCATCGGGTGCGTCCAAATCGATTTCTGAGCCTATGGTATGTTTGGCGCAAACCGTGCAATTATCTTGCACTGACACTAAACCTATCTCCAAACGGACTTAAACGAGATTCCACATGGCCCTCGACACCTAGGAGTTCCATTAGGTGCGTCCAAAATGATTCTCGAGCCTCCGGTACGTTCTGTGCAAACCATGCACCTATCTTGCAGAATGATTAGCACCATCTCCAAACAGAACGAAACGAGCTTCCACTTGAGGCTCGTCACCTATGAGTTCCATTAGGTGTGTCTAAAACGATTTCCAAGCCTATGGTATGTTTGGTGCAAACCATGCACCTATCATGCAACAAGTTTAGCACCATCTCTAATAGGACCGTAACGAGCTTCCACTTGAGCCTCGTCACCTAGGAGTACCATCGGGTGCGTCCAAATCGATTTCAGAGCCTATGGTACGATTGGTGCGAGCCGTCCAACTATCTTGCACCGGCACTAACACTGTCTCCAAATAGACTAAACAAGATTCCACATGACCCACGTCACCTAGGAGTTCCATCGGATGCATCTAAACCAATTTCTGAGCCTATGGTAGGTTCCGCGCAACCCGTGTAACTCGTCAAGATTAGCACTATCTCCAAACGGGCCAAAACAAGCTTCCACTTCTGCCTCATCACCTATGAGTTCCCAGGGGTGTGTCCAAAACGATTTCCAAGCCTATGGTATGTTTGGCGCAAACTGTGCACCTATCTTGCATCAAGTTTAGCACCGTCTCCAATCGGACCGTAACGAGCTTCCACTTGAGCATCGTCACCTAGGAGTACCATCGTGTGCGTCCAAAATGATTTATGTGCCTATGGTATATTTGGTGAAGACCGTGCAATTATCTTGCACTGACACTAAACCTGTCTCCAAACGGACTTAAACAAGATTCCACAGGGCCCCCGACACCTAGGAGTTTCATTAGGTGCGTCCAAAATGATTCTCGAGCCTCCGGTATGTTCTGCTTAAACCATGCACCTATCTTGCATCAAGTTTAGCACCATCTCTAATCAGACCGTAACGAGCTTCCACTTGATCATCGTCACCTAGGAGTACCATCGGGTGCGTCCAAATCGATTTCTGAGCCTATGGTATGTTTGGCGCAAACCGTGCAATTATCTTGCACTGACACTAAACCTATCTCCAAACGGACTTAAACAAGATTCCACATGGCCCCGACACCTAGGAGTTCCATTAGGTGCGTCCAAAATGATTCTCGAGCCTCCGGTACGTTCTGTGCAAACCATGCACCTATCTTGCAGAATGATTAGCACCATCTCCAAACAGAACGAAACGAGCTTCCACTTGAGGCTCGTCACCTATGAGTTCCATTAGGTGTGTCTAAAACGATTTCCAAGCCTATGGTATGTTTGGTGCAAACCATGCACCTATCTTGCATCAAGTTTAGCACCATCTCTAATCAGACCGTAACGAGCTTCCACTTGATCATCGTCACCTAGGAGTACCATCGGGTGCGTCCAAATCGATTTCTGAGCCTATGATATGTTTGGCGCAAACCGTGCAATTATCTTGCACTGACACTAAACCTATCTCCAAACGGACTTAAACGAGATTCCACATGGCCCCCGACACCTAGGAGTTCCATTAGGTGCGTCCAAAATGATTCTCGAGCCTCCGGTACGTTCTGTGCAAACCATGCACCTATCTTGCAGAATGATTAGCACCATCTCCAAACAGAACGAAACGAGGTTCCACTTGAGGCTCATCACCTATGAGTTCCATTAGGTGTGTCTAAAACGATTTCCAAGCCTATGGTATGTTTGGTGCAAACCATGCACCTATCTTGCATCTAGTTTAGCACCATCTCTAATAGGACCGTAACGAGCGTCCACTTGAGCCTCGACACCTAGGAGTACCATCGGGTGCGTCCAAATCGATTTTAGAGCCTATGGTACGATTGGTGCGAGCCATCCAACTATCTTGCACCGGCACTAACACTGTCTCCAAATAGACTAAACAAGATTCCACATGACCCACGTCACCTAGGACTTCCATCGGATGCATCTAAACCAATTTCAGAGCCTATGGTAGGTTCCGCGCAACCCGTGCACCTCGTCAAGATTAGCACTATCTCCAAACGGACCAAAACAAGCTTCCACTTCTGCCTCATCACCTATGAGTTCCCAGGGGTGTGTCCAAAATGATTTCCAAGCCTATGGTATGTTTGGCGCAAACTGTGCACCTATCTTGCATCAAGTTTAGCACCGTCTCCATTCGGACCGTAACGAGCTTCCACTTGAGCATCGTCACCTAGGAGTACCAACGTGTGCGTCCAAAATTATTTATGTGCCTATGGTATATTTGGTGAAGACCGTGCAATTATCTTGCACCGACACTAAACCTGTCTCCAAACGGACTTAAACAAGATTCCACAGGGCCCCCGACACCTAGGAGTTCCATTAGGAGCGTCCAAAATGATTGTCGAGCCTCCGGTATGTTCTGCGCAAACCGTGCACCTATCTTGCATCAAGTTTAGCACCATCTCTAATCAGACCGTAACGAGCTTCCACTTGATCATCGTCACCTAGAAGTACCATCGGGTGCGTCCAAATCCATTTCTGAGCCTATGGTATGTTTGGCGCAAACCGTGCAATTATCTTGCACCGACACTAAACCTATCTCCAAATGGACTTAAACGAGATCCCACATGGCCCCCGACACCTAGGAGTTCCATTGGGTGCGTCCAAAATGATTCTCGTGCCTCCGGTATGTTCTACGCAAACCGTGCACCTATCTTGCAGAAAGATTAGCACCATCTCCAAGTGGAATGAAACGAGCTTCCACTTGAGCCTCGTCACCTATGAGTTCCATTAGGTGTGTCCAAAACGATTTCTAAGCCTATGGTATGTTTGGTGCAAACCGTTCACCTATCTTGCATCAAGTTTAGAACCATCTCCAATCGGACCGTAACGAGCTTCCACTTGAGCCTGGTCACCTATGAGTACCATTGGATGCACCCAATTTGATTTCAGAGCGTATGGTACGATTGGTGCGAGCTGTCCAACTATATTGCACCGGCACTAACACTGTCTCAAAATAGACTGAAACAAGATTCCACATGACCCACGTCACCTAGGAGTTCCATCGGATGCATCTAAACCAATTTCCGAGCTTATGGTAGGTTCCGCGCAACCCGTGCACCTCGTCAAGATTAGCACTATCTCCAAATGGACCAAAACAAGCTTCCACTTCTGCCTCGTCACCAATGAGTTCCCTGGGGTGTGTCCAAAATGATTTCCAAGCCTATGGTATGTTTGGCGCAAACCGTGCACCTATCTTGCATCAAGTTTAGCACCGTCTCCAATCGGACCGTAACGAGCTTCCACTTGAGCATCGTCACCTAGGAGTACCATCGTGTGCGTCCAAAATGATTTATGTGCCTATGGTATATTTGGTGAAGACCGTGCAATTATCTTGCACCGACACTAAACCTGTCTCCAAACGGACTTAAACGAGATTCCACAGGGCCCCCAACACCTAGGAGTTCCATTAGGTGCGTCAAAATGATTCTCGAGCCTCCGGTACGTTCTGCGCAAACCGTGAACCTATCTTGCAGAAAGATTAGCACCATCTCTAAACGGAACGAAACTAGGTTCCACTTGAGCCTCGTCACCTATGAGTACCATCGGGTGCGTCCATATCGATTTCTGAGGGTATGGTACGCTTGGTGCGAACCATCCAACTATCTTGCACCGACACTAACACTCTCTCCAAATAGACTGAAACAAGATATCACATGACTCACGTTACCTAGGAGTTCCATCGGATGCATCAAGACGGATTTCTGAGCCTATGGTAGGTTCGGCGCAACCTATGCACCTCGTCAAGATTAGCACTACTCCAAACAGACCAAAACGAGCTTCCACTTGAGCCTCGTCACCTAGGAGTTCCATTGTGTGTGTCCAAAATGATTTCCAAGCCTATGGTATGTTTGGTGCAAACCGTGCACCTATCTTGCATCGAGTTTAGCACCATCTCCAATCAGACCGTAACGAGCTTCCACTTGATCATCGTCAACTAGGAGCACCATCGGGTGCTTTCAAATCGATTTCTGAGCCTATGGTATGTTTGGCGCAAACCGTGCAATTATCTTGCACCGACACTAAACCTATCTCCAAATGGACTTAATCGAGATCCCACATGGCCCCCGACACCTAGGAGTTCCATTGGGTGCGTCCAAAATGATTCTCGAGCCTCCGGAACGTTCTACGCAAACCGTGCACCTATCTTGCAGAAAGATTAGCACCATCTCCAAACGGAACGAAACGAGCTTCCACTTGAGCCTCGTCACCTATGAGTTCCATTAGGTGTGTCCAAAACGATTTCCAAGCCTATGGTATGTTTGGTGCAAACCGTTCACCTATCTTGCATCAAGTTTAGAACCATCTCCAATCGGACCGTAACGAGCTTCCACTTGAGCCTCTACACCTATGAGTACCATCAGGTGCGTCCAAATTGATTTCAGAGCGTATGGTACGATTGGTGCGAGCCGTCCAACTATCTTGCACCGGCACTAACACTGTCTCCAAATAGACTGAAACAAGATTCCACATGACCCACGTCACCTAGGAGTTCCATCAGATGCATCTAAACCAATTTCCGAGCCTATGGTAGGTTCCGCGCAACCCGTGCACCTCGTCAAGATTAGCACTATCTCCAAACGGACCAAAACAAGCTTCCACTTCTGCCTCGTCACGTATGAGTTCCCTGGGGTGTGTCCAAAATGATTTCCAAGCCTATGGTATGTTTGGCGCAAACCGTGCACCTATCTTGCATCAAGTTTAGCACCGTCTCCAATCGGACCATAACGAGCTTCCACTTGAGCATCCTCACCTAGGAGTACCATCATGTGCGTCCAAAATGATATATGTGCCTATGGTATATTTGGTGAAGACCGTGCAATTATCTTGCACCGACACTAAACCTGTCTCCAAACGGACTTAAATGAGATTCCACAGGGCCCCCGACACCTAGGAGTTCCATTAGGTGCGTCAAAATGATTCTCGAGCCTCCGATACGTTCTGCGTAAACCGTGCACCTATCTTACAGAAAGATTAGCACCATCTCCAAACGGAACGAAACAAGGTTCCACTTGAGCCTCATCACCTACGAGTACCATCGGGTGCGTCCATATCGATTTCTGAGGGTATGGTACGCTTGGTGCGAACCGTCCAACTATCCTGCACCGACACTAACACTCTCTCCAAATAGACTGAAACAAGATTTCACATGACTCACGTTACCTAGGAGTTCCATCGGCTGCGTCGAGATTGATTTCCGAGCCTATGGTAGGTTCGGCGCATCCTGTGCACCTCGTCAAGATTAGCACTACTCCAAACAGACCAAAACGAGCTTCCACTTGAGCCTCGTCACCTATGAGTTCCATTGGGTGTGTCCAAAATGATTTCCAAGCCTATGGTATGTTTGGTGCAAACCGTGCACCTATCTTGCATCAAGTTTAGCACCATCTCCAATCAGACCGTAACGAGCTGCACTTGATCATCGTCACCTAGGAGTACCATCGGGTGCGTCCAAATCGATTTCTAAGCCTATGGTATGTTTGGCGCAAACCGTGCAATTATCTTGCACCGACACTAAACCTATCTCCAAATGGACTTAAACGAGATCCCACATGGCCCCCGACACCTAGGAGTTCCATTAGGTGCGTCCAAAATGATTCTCGAGCCTCCAGAAACTTCTACGCAAACCATGCACCGATCTTGCAGAAAGATTAGCACCATCTCCAAACGGAACGAAACGAGCTTCCACTTGAGCCTCGTCACCTATGAGTTCCATTAGGTGTGTCCAAAACGATTTCCAAGCCTATGGTAGGTTTGGTGCAAACCGTTCACCTATCTTGCATCAAGTTTAGAACCATCTCCAATCGGACCGTAACAACCTTCGACTTGAGCCTCGTCACCTATGAGTACCATCGGGTGTGTCCAAATTGATTTCAGAGCGTATGGTACGATTGGTGCGAGCCGTCCAACTATCTTGCACCAGCACTAACACTGTCTCCAAATAGACTAAAACAAGATTCCACATGACCCACGTCACCTAGGAGTTCCATCGGATGCATCTAAACCAATTTCCGAGCGTATGGTAGGTTCCGCGCAACCCGTGCACCTCGTCAAGATTAGCACTCTGAAACAAGATTTCACATGACTCACGTTACCTAGGAGTTCCATCGGCTGCGTCGAGACTGATTTCCGAGCCTATGGTAGGTTCGGCGCAACCTGTGCACCTCGTCAATATTAGCACTACTCCAAACAGACCAAAACGAGCTTCCACTTGAGCCTCATCACCTAGGAGTTCCATTGGGTGTGTCCAGAATGATTTCCAATCCTATGGTATGTTTGGTGCAAACCATGCACCTATCTTGCATCAAGTTTAGCACCATCTCCAATCAGACCGTAACGAGCTTCCACTTGATCGTCGTGACCTAGGAGTACCATCGGGTGCGTCCAAATCGATTTATGAGCCTATGGTATGTTTGGCGCAAACCGTGCAATTATCTTGCACTGACACTAAACCTATCTCCAAACGGACTTAAACGAGATCCCACATGGCCCCCAACACCTAGGAGTTCCATTGGGTGCGTCCAAAATGATTCTCGAGCCTCCGGTACGTTCTACGCAAACCGTGCACCTATCTTGCAGAAAGATTAGCACCGTCTCCAAACGGAACGAAACAAGGTTCCACTTGAGCCTCGTCACCTATGAGTACCATCGGATGCGTCCATATCGATTTCTGAGGGTATGGTACGCTTGGTGCGAACCGTCCAACTATCCTGCACCGACACTAACACTCTCTCCAAATAGACTGAAACAAGATTTCACATGACTCACGTTACCTAGGAGTTCCATCGGATGCGTCGAGACTGATTTCGGAGCCTATGGTAGGTTCGGCGCAACCTGTGCACCTCGTCAAGATTAGCACTACTCCAAACAGACCAAAACGAGCTTCCACTTGAGCCTCGTCACCTAGGAGTTCCATTGGGTGTGTCCAAAATGATTACCAAGCCTATGGTATGTTTGGTGCAAACCGTGCACCTATCTTGCACCAAGTTTAGCACCATCTCCAATCAGACCGTAACGAGCTTCCAATTGATCATCGTCACCTAGGAGTACCATCGGGTGCGTCCAAATCGATTTATGAGCCTATGGTATGTTTGGCGCAAACCGTGCAATTATCTTGCACCGACACTAAACCTATCTCCAAATGGACTTAAACGAGATCCCACATGGCCCCCGACACCTAGGAGTTCCATTAGGTGCGTCCAAAATGATTCTCGAGCCTCCGGTACATTCTGCGCAAATCGTGCACCTATCTTGCATCAAGTTTAGCACCATCTCTAATCAGACCGTAACGAGCTTCCACTTGATCATCGTCACCTAGAAGTACCATCGGGTGCGTCCAAATCGATTTCTGAGCCTATGGTATGTTTGGCGCAAACCGTGCAATTATCTTGCACTGACACTAAACCTATCTCCAAATGGACTTAAACGAGATCCCACATGGCCCCTGACACCTAGGAGTTCCATTGGGTGCGTCCAAAATGATTCTCGAGCCTCCGGAACGTTCTACGCAAACCGTGCACCTATCTTGCAGAAAGATTAGCACCATCTCCAAACGGAACGAAACGAGCTTCCACTTGAGCCTCATCACCTATGAGTTCCATTAGGTGTGTCCAAAACGATTTCCAAGCCTATGGTATGTTTGGTGCAAACCGTTCACCTATCTTGCATCAAGTTTAGAACCATCTCCAATCGGACCGTAACGAGCTTCCACTTGAGCCTTGTCCCTAGGAGTACCATCGGGTGCGTCCAAATCGATTTCAGAGCGTATGGTACGATTGGTGCGAGCCATCCAACTATCTTGCACCGGCACTAACACTGTCTCCAAATAGACTGAAACAAGATTCCACATGACCCACGTCACCTAGGAGTTCCATCGGATGCATCTAAACCAATTTCCGAGCCTATGGTGGGTTCCGCACAACCCGTGCACCTCGTCAAGATTAGCACTATCTCCAAACGGACCAAAACAAGCTTCCACTTCTGCCTCGTCACGTATGAGTTCCCTGGGGTGTGTCCAAAACGATTTCCAAGCCTATGGTATGTTTGGCACAAACCGTGCACCTATCTTGCATCAAGTTTAGCACCGTCTCCAATCGGACCGTAACGAGCTTCCACTTGAGCATCCTCACCTAGGAGTACCATCGTGTGCGTCCAAAATGATTTATGTGCCTATGGTATATTTGGTGAAGACCGTGCAATTATCTTGCACCGACACTAAACCTGTCTCCAAACGGACTCACCCGATGGTACTCCTAGGTGAGTCCGTTTTAGACGCACCCGATGGTACTCCTAGGTGACGAGGCTGAAGTGGATGGTCGTTTTGGTCTGTTTGGAGATAGTGCTAACCTTGACGCAAGATAGGTGCACGGTTTGCGCCGAACGTACCATAGGCTCAGAAATCATTTTGGATGCGCCCGATGGATCTCCTAGGTGACATTGGTCATCTGGAATCTCGTTTCAATCCATTTGGAGACGCGGTACTGTTAGTGTAAAATAGGTGCACTGTTTGCGCCAAACATACCATAGGCACAAAAATCAGTTTGGACGCACCCGATGGTACTCCTAGGTGCAGTGGCTTAAGTGGATGCTCGTTTTGGTCTGTTTGGAGACAGTGCTAATCTTGATGCGAGATTAGTGCATGGCTTGCGTCAAACGTTCCATAGGCTTGGAAATCATTTTAGACGCGCTCGATGGTACTCCTAGGTGACGAAGCTCAATTGGATGCTCGTTTTGGTCTGTGTTAGACATAGTGCTAACCTTGATGCAAGATAGGTGCACGGTTTGTGGCGAACGTAGGATAGGATCAGAAATCGTTTTGGATGTGCTCGATGGTACTCCTAGGTGACGAGGCTCAAGTGGATGCTCGTTTTTGTCAGTTTGGAGATAGCGCTAATCTTGACGCAAGATAGATGCACGGTTTGCATCGAACGTACCATAGGCTCGAAATTTGTTTTGGACGCACCTGATGGTACTCCTAGGTGACGAGGCACATGTGGATGCTCGTTTTGGTTTGTTTGGACATAGAGCTAATCTTGACACAAGATAGGTGCACGGTTTGCGCTTAACGTCACATAGGCCCAGAAAATCATTTTGGACGCACCTGATGGATCTCCTCGGTGACATTGGTCATGTGGAATCTCGTTTCAATCCATTTGGAGACACTGTTAGAGTCAGTGCAAGATAGGTGCACGGTTTGCGCCAAACGTAGCTCAGAAATCATTTTGGGATGCACTCGATGGTACTTCTAGGTGACGAGGCTCAAGTGGTTACTTGTTTTAGTCTCTTTGGAGATAGTGCTAATCTTGATGCAAGATAGGTGTATGGTTTGTGCCGAACGTACTACAAGCTCGAAAATCATTTCAGACACACCCGATGGTACTCCTTGCTGAAGAGGCTCAAGTAGATGCTCGTTTTGGTCTCTTTGGAGATAGTGCTAATCTTGACGCAAGATAGATGCACGGTTTGCTTGTTTTAGTCTATTTGGAGATCGTGCTAATCTTGATGCAAGATAGGAGCACGGTTTGCGCCGAACGTACCACAAGCTCGAAAATCATTTCAGACACACCCGATGGTACTCCTTGCTGAAGAGGCTCAAGTGGATGCTCATTTTGGTCTCTTTGGAGATAGTGCTAATCTTGACGCAAGATAGATGCACGGTTTGCGCCGAACGTAACATAGGGTTAGAAATCATTTTGGACGCACCCGATGGATCTCCTATGTGACATTGGTCATGTGGAATCTCATTTCAATCCATTTGGAGACAGTGGTAGTGTCAGTGCAAGATAGGAGCACGGTTTGCGCCAAACGTACCATAGAGACAGAAATCATTTTGGGACGCACCCGATGGTAATCCTAGGTGACGTGGCTCAAGCGGATGCTCGTTTTGGTATGTTTTGAGATAGTGCAAATCTTGACGCAAGATAGGTGCACGGTTTCCGTTGAACATACCATAGGCTCAGAAATCGTTTAGACGCACCCGATGGTACTCCTAGGTGATGAGGCTGAAGTGGATGGTCGTTTTGGTCTGTTTGGAGATAGTGCTAACCTTGACGCATGATAGGTGCACGGTTTGCGCCGAACGTACCATAGGCTCAGAAATCATTTTGGATGCGCCCGATGGATCTCCTAGGTGACATTGGTCATTTGGAATCTCGTTTCAATCCATTTGGAAACGCGGTACTGTTAGTGCAAAATAGGTGCACTGTTTGCGCCAAACATACCATAGGCACAAAAAATCATTTTGGACGCACCCGATGGTACTCCTAGGTGCAGTGGCTTGAGTGGACGCTCGTTTTGGTCTGTTTGGAGACAGTGCTAATCTTGATGCGAGATTGGTGCATGGTTTGCGTCGAACGTTCCATAGGCTTGGAAATCGTTTTAGACGCGCTCGATGGTACTCCTAGGTGACGAAGCTCAAGTGGATGCTCGTTTTGGTCTGTGTTAGACATAGTGCTAACCGTGATGCAAGATAGGTGCACGGTTTGTGGCGAACGTAGGATAGACTCAAAAATCGTTTTGGATGTGCTCGATGGTACTCCTAGGTGACGAGGCTCAAGTGGATGCTCGTTTTGGTCTGTTTGGAGATAGCGCTAATCTTGACGCAAGATAGATGCACGGTTTGCATCGAACGTACCATATGCTTGAAAATTGTTTTGGACGCACCTGATGGTACTCCTAGGTGACGAGGCACATGTGGATGCTCGTTTTGGTCTGTTTGGACATAGAGCTAATCTTGACACAAGATAGGTGCACGGTTTGCACCTAACGTCCCATAGGCCCAGAAATCATTTTGGACGCACCTGATGGATCTCCTCGGTGACATTGGTTATGTGGAATCTCGTTTCAATCCATTTGGAGACACTGTTAGAGTCAGTGCAAGATAGGTGCACGGTTTGCGCCAAACATAGCTCAGAAATCATTTTGGGATGCACTCGATGGTACTTCTAGGTGACGAGGCTCAAGTGGTTACTTGTTTTAGTCTCTTTGGAGATAGTGCTAATCTTGATGCAAGATAGATGCATGGTTTGCGCCGAACATACTACAAGCTCGAAAATCATTTCAGACACACCCGATGGTACTCCTTGCTGAAGAGGCTCAAGTAGATGCTCGTTTTGGTCTCTTTGGAGATAGTGCTAATCTTGACGCAAGATAGATGCACGGTTTGCTTGTTTTAGTCTATTTGGAGATCGTGCTAATCTTGATGCAAGATAGGTGCACGGTTTGCTCCGAACGTACCACAAGCTCGAAAATCATTTCAGACACACCCGATGGTACTCCTTGCTGAAGAGGCTCAAGTGGATGCTCATTTTGGTCTCTTTGGAGATAGTGCTAATCTTGACGTAAGATAGATGCACGGTTTGCGCCGAACGTAACATAGGGTTAGAAATCATTTTGGACGCACCCGATGGATCTCCTATGTGACATTGGTCATGTGGAATCTCATTTCAATCCATTTGGAGACAGTGGTAGTGTCAGTGCAAGATAGGAGCACGGTTTGCGCCAAACGTACCATAGACACAGAAATCATTTGGGACGCACCCGATGGTACTCCTAGGTGACGTGGCTCAAGCGGATGCTCGTTTTGGTATGTTTTGAGATAGTGCAAATCTTGACGCAAGATAGGTGCACAGTTTCCGTTGAACATACCATAGGCTCAGAAATCATTTAGACGCACCCGATGGTACTCCTAGGTGATGAGGCTGAAGTGGATGGTCGTTTTGGTCTGTTTGGAGATAGTGCTAACCTTGACGCATGATAGGTGCACGGTTTGCGCCGAACGTACCATAGGCTCAGAAATCATTTTGGATGCGCCCGATGGATCTCCTAGGTGACATTGGTCATCTGGAATCTCGTTTCAATCCATTTGGAGACGCGGTACTGTTAGTGCAAAATAGGTGCACTGTTTGCGCCAAACATACCATAGGCACAAAAATCAGTTTGGACGCACCCGATGGTACTCCTAGGTGCAGCGGCTTAAGTGGACGCTCGTTTTGGTCTGTTTGGAGACAGTGCTAATCTTGATGCGAGATTAGTGCATGGCTTGCGTCAAACGTTCCATAGGCTTGGAAATCATTTTAGACGCGCTCGATGGTACTCCTAGGTGACGAAGCTCAAGTGGATGCTCGTTTTGGTCAGTTTCGAGATAGTGCTAATCTTGATTCGAGATTGGTGCATGGTTTGCGTCGAACGTTCCATAGGCTTGGAAATCGTTTTGGACGCGCTCGATGGTACTCATAGGTGACGAGGCTCAAGTGGATGCTCGTTTTGGTCTGTGTTGGACATAGTGCTAACCTTGATGCAAGATAGGTGCACGGTTTGTGTGGAACATAGGATAGGCTCAGAAATCATTTTGGATGTGCTCGATGGTACTCCTAGGTGACGAGGCTCAAGTGGATGCTCGTTTTGGTCTGTTTGGAGATAGCGCTAATGTTGACGCAAGATAGATGCACGGTTTGCATCGAACGTACCATAGGCTCGAAAATCATTTTGGACGCACCTGATGATACTCCTAGGTGACGAGGCACATGTGGATGCTCATTTTGGTTTGTTTGGACATACAGGTAATCTTGACACAAGAAAGGTGCACGGTTTGCGCCTAACGTCCCATAGGCCTAGAAATCATTTTGGACGCACCTGATGGATCTCCTTGGTGACATTGGTCATGTGGAATCTCGTTTCAATCCATTTGGAGACACTGTTAGAGTCAGTGCAAGATAGGTGCATGGTTTGCGCCAAACGTAGCTCAGAAATCATTTGGGATGCACTCGATGGTACTTTTAGGTGACGAGGCTCAAGTGGTTACTTGTTTTAGTCTCTTTGGAGATAGTGCTAATCTTGATGCAAGATAGGTGCACGGTTTGCGCCGAACGTACCACAAGCTCGAAAATCATTTCAGACACACCCGATGGTACTCCTTGCTGAAGAGGCTCAAGTGGATGCTCGTTTTGGTCTCTTTAGAGATAGTGCTAATCTTGACGCAAGATAGATGCACGGTTTGCGCCGAACATAACATAGGGTTAGAAATCATTTTGGACGCACCCAATGGATCTCCTATGTGACATTGGTCATGTGGAATCTCATTTCAATCCATTTGGAGACAGTGGTAGTGTCAGTGCAAGATAGAGCACGGTTTGCGCCAAACGTACCATAGACACAGAAATCATTTTGGACGCACCCGATGGTACTCCTAGGTGACGTGGCTCAAGCGGATGCTCGTTTTGGTATGTTTTGAGATAGTGCAAATCTTGACGCAAGATAGGTGCACAGTTTCCGTTGAACATACCATAGGATCAGAAATAGTTTTAGACACACCCGATGGTACTCCTAGGTGACGAGGCTCAAGTGGATGGTCGTTTTGGTCTGTTTGGAGATAGTGCTAACCTTGACGCAAGATAGGTGCATGGTTTGCGCCGAACGTACCATAGGCTCAGAAATTATTTTGGATGCGCCCGATGGATCTCCTAGGTGACATTGGTCATCTGGAATCTCGTTTCAATCCATTTGGAGACGCGGTACTATTAGTGCAAGATAGGTGCACTGTTTGCGCCAAACATACCATAGGCACAAAAATCATTTTGGACGCACCCGATGGTACTCCTAGGTGAAGTGGCTTAAGTGGACGCTCGTTTTGGTCTGTTTGGAGACAGTGCTAATCTTGATGCGAGATTGGTGCATGGTTTGCGTTGAACGTTCCATAGGCTTGGAAATCATTTTAGACGCGCTCGATGGTACTCCTAGGTGACGAAGCTCAAGTGGATGCTCGTTTTGGTCTGTGTTAGACATAGTGCTAACCTTGTTGCAAGATAGGAGCACGGTCTACATGGAACGTAGCATAGGCTTAGAAATCATTTTGGATGTGCTCGATGGTACTCCTAGGTGACGAGGCTCAAGTGGATGCTCGTTTTGGTCTGTTTGGAGATGGCGCTAATCTTGACGCAAGATAGATGCACGGTTTGCGTCGAACGTACCATAGGCTCAAAAATCATTTTGGACGCACCTGATGGTACTCTGAGGTGACGAGGCACATGTGGATGCTCGTTTTGGTCTGTTTGGACATAGAGCTAATCTTGACACAAGATAGGTGCACGGTTTGCGCCTAACGTCCCATAGGCTCATAAATCATTTTGGACGCACCTAATGGATCTCCACGGTGACATTGGTCATGTGGAATCTCGTTTCAATCCATTTGGAGACACTGTTAGAGTCAGTGCAAGATAGGTGCACAATTTGCGCCAAACGTAGCTCAGAAATCATTTTGGGATGCACTCGATGGTACTTCTAGGTGATGAGGCTCAAGTGGTTACTTGTTTTTGATATGAACCCGCTAGGGTGAATCCTGATCTTTCGATGAGAGAAGGTGGATAACTCGATTTGGTGGATGGAGATGACATTCACGGCCCGACTACAGCCTTCCAAGCTGCACCTTAGCAACCGATACACCACCTCCAACAGCCGTCGTGATCTTGTGGAGCACGATCAACCAAATCACTAGGGTAATTCCTGCAAGCAATCGAGGAACAAGCAAGAACAAGTAGAACAAGCAACTCAATTGCAAATATGGAGATGAAAAACCAATCTGAACTCACAAAGTTGGGGTTCTGAATCAAGTAGAACGGATGGTCTAGTCAACACACGCGTCTACAAGGAAGTAGCAATGGCTAAACTTTCAACAAAACAAAACCCAATCTATTTGTGGCGGCTCTAATCCTTATTAATACCTAGGGGAACGACCAGGGGGGTGTTGGGGTCGTTCTCCAACCCTAGGACACGTCCTTAATGGACCCAAATTGATACATGGACCATCGGCCCAAAATAGGGTGACGCAGCACCAAAGGCAGAAAAGGTTCCGGCGTTGAAACGGCGATTGCGGAAGCATTGGATAAGATATAGCCATGAGTCCAGATCCGTTGGAAAATAGACTTGATAAGCTTTCCAAAAAGTGCTATAACGTCCCAATCGGAGTCCGTATGAAGTCGTGGTGACTGTCGCAATTTGGGACTATTTTGCAGTCCGAATTCAACTTCCAAAACGTGTTGGACTTGGACTCTTTCTGTCCTTGGAACCAAAGTGACGTGGTGGCCTAGCAGAGGACGTTAGGAATACTTGGATTTGGTCCCCAATCAACTTCATTAACCTTCCGTGCTTTCCATATGCAATCAAACCTTCCCTTGATCCATGTAAGTAATTCTGAAAATGAGAATGAACACACATCATGGTGCGGCATCAATTCATCAAATGCTTCAATGACAAGCCTCATATAGAATGGTTGCACCTTTGGTATAGAAGTGGTTGGCATGGTCATCTTTGAGCCAATGATGTCCTCATCATTCTCCCCTTCTTGACAGCAAACCGTCCTCGGTTTGATCTTTGTTGGAGTATGTGTTGTAGGTAAAAGTGAACTGTTCTCCCCTTCTTGATATTTATCCTGTTGCATATGGGGAAAACTAGAAAAACTTTGCAAGACATCATTAGTGTTAGTGCAGCCCTCAATTTGATCATGGTATTGTGGCCCAAAAGGATATTTCAGATTAGAACAAATATAAACTTTATGCACCAAATATTCTCCTTTGCTGTCATATTTGCCAATTGCATGAAGCGAACAATGATTAAAACTCGGCAAACCAGAATCAAATTTAAGTTTCTCTTTTAGACAATTTAGATTACACAGAATATCAAATTCAATATAACCCAAAGTATTTAAAGAGGACAGTAAATTCAGTTCATCTTGTGCACATGTAATAGGATGAAAAAGCTTATCTTCAGCACATTTGTATGGTTCCAAACCAAAAGTATCACACTTATTCGCTACTTGTGGCATAGGAGTAAAAGAATCATCAGCACACAACTCCTCTTTATCACATGGAACAGCGAGTAATTCATTTTGTGACAAAGGAAAATCAGTAGTGGGTTCCACTATTTGTTGCTCTTCATTAGCATGCAGAGTGGACAAATTTTGGACATTATGGGTCACATCATTCTGGCAAGTATTCACAGATAATAGAATCTCTTTTTCAGCATTGAGAGCCAGACAAAACAATTGACCAATATGGCAATATGATTTGCTAATTAACAAGGTTCGAATTTCAGAATTGAGCCCTATCATGAATCTACTCATAACATCTTCCATGCATTCATCCAATCCACCAAACATGATACAAATCTTAAAATTATAGTAGTATTGTTTCACAGTCTTACTACCCTGGTTCAAGTTGTCTAATTTTGCAAGCAAATAATCAACATAATATGCAGGAACGAATGCATCTCTAAAAAGAAATTTGAAGTCTTTCCAAGATTCTAGAACTTTGTTGTGCCTACAAATGTGTTTCCATTCTAGCAAAGCATTTTCAATCAAAATATTAGAGGCAATACAAATCTTTTGTTTCTCGGACAGGTCATGCTCATCAAATTCATTGTCTACTTTTAACTCCCAATCAATGTAAGCTTGAGGATCAAACTTACCATCATATAACGGCAAGTGTTGAATGACATCCTGAATATGAGGGTCTAGTTTCAACAACTCAAAAATCTCCATATCCCCTGCCATGATTAGTAGAAAACAAGAAACACAAAAATAATATGTATCCTCCTATCCACTACTAGGATGTGTCGGTTGTAACTCTCTCAAACTCAACTTGTTAAAACAAGCCCTTACAAGTTCTTACCAAGCCAAACAGGAGGTGATGGCAACCAACAAGTCTACAACCGTGGAGTGAAGTGTATCAGTGCCATAGCAACAAAACAAATTGTCAAGCTGTAGTCGAATATGTGGAGCTGTAGGTGGGCTAAAGAAAGGAAGTACTAGAACCACGTTAGTTGCAAGCAAATTGAACAAACGCTCAACGACGTTATTGTGCTGGTCCTAGGCTAGTACGTGCTAGAGACGCGAGCCTGGACACAAACGAAGTCACTGAGCTGCAGCAAAGAAGGATCACAAGGATAGGAATAACAACAAAAGAAAAACCCTTCTCTTCTTCTTTCTCTTTCTTTTTTCTTCTTTCTTTCTTTCTATCTTTCTTTTCTTTCTTTCTTCTGTCTTTTTTCTATTTTTTTTCAACTAGCACAAAACTGAAATTTTGCAACAAGAATTAACAAGCTACTTACAACAATTAAATGTTTCCTTGGGAAGGGTGATTCAGTAGCAAAGTCAAACAAGTGGCTGTTTTGCAAAACCAGCAGACGCACAAATCTCCAGGGCAATTGCAAAGCGCTCAGATTGAATTTGGGACCAAGCTCTGATCAGTTGGAAAGAGGACAAGTTAAGGTTTCCAGATTGTATTTAAACTCCCTATTCAGACTCCTGACAAAGGAAATATGGTGCTTTTCTTTTCAGGATAAAACAGGACTCCGAATCGAATTCTATCTTGATCTTGTTGGATTTCCTTTTTGTAGATGGAAATATGGACGTGGATGAAACCTCCAAGGGCGTGGCTAGGATAATGGTGGTAAACAAAAAAAAGGAATTTAGAAATCCACTCGGATTCGTTGAGAGAAACAAATAAACTCAAATCTGCGATGGTGACAGAAACGTGACTAGAACTCGAAACTCTAAACGAATAGACGCTAAGACCAGCAACTTGACACGACGATGCAACCGTTAATTCAATAAGCCCTAACTAAGCAGTAATAGTATTAAGCTCAAAGGGTTTTTGGGATTATGGAGAACTAATCTACTAATTTTGTTTTGGCTTTTTCTGGACTATAGGAGATTAAAAAACAGCAAAGAACTAGAAGTCTCTCACCGATCAACCTTGCTCTGATACCAACTGATATGAACCCGCTAGGGTGAATCCTGATCTTTCGATGAGAGAAGGTGGATAACTCGATTTGGTGGATGGAGATGACGTTCACGGCCCGACTACAGCCTTCCAAGCTGTGCCTTAGCAACCGATACACCACCTCCAACAGCCGTCGTGATCTTGTGGAGCACGATCAACCAAATCACTAGGGTAATTCCTGCAAGCAATCGAGGAACAAGCAAGAACAAGTAGAACAAGCAACTCAATTGCAAATATGGAGATGAAAAACCAATCTGAACTCACAAAGTTGGGGTTCTGAATCAAGTAGAACGGATGGTCTAGTCAACACACGCATCTACAAGGAAGTAGCAATGGCTAAACTTTCAACAAAACAAAACCCAATCTATTTGTGGCGGCTCTAATCCTTATTAATACCTAGGGGAACGACCAGGGGGGTGTTAGGGTTGTTCTCCAACCCTAGGACACGTCCTTAATGGACCCAAATTGATACATGGACCATCGGCCCAAAATAGGGTGATGCAGCACTAAAGGCAGAAAAGGTTCCGGCGTTGAAACGATGATTACGGAAGCATTGGATAAGATATAGCCATGAGTCCAGATCCGTTGGAAAATAGACTTGATAAGCTTTCCAAAAAGTGCTATAACGTCCCAATCGGAGTCCGTATGAAGTTGTGGTGACCGTCGCAATTTGGGACTATTTTGCAGTCCGAATTCAACTTCCAAAACGTGTTGGACTTGGACTCTTTCTGTCCTTGGAACCAAAGTGACGTGGTGGCCTAGCGGAGGACGTTAGGAATACTTGGATTTGGTCCCCAATCAACTTCATTAACCTTCCATGCTTTCCATATGCAATCAAACCTTCCCTTTGATCCATGTAAGTAATTCTGAAAATGAGAATGAACACACATCATGGTGCGGCATCAATTCATCAAATGCTTCAATGATAAGCCTCATATAGAATGGTTGCACCTTTGGTATAGAAGTGGTTGGCATGGTCATCTTTGAGCCAATGATGTCCTCATCAGTTTTAGTCTCTTTGGAGATAGTGCTAATCTTGATGCAAGATAGGTGCACGGTTTGCGCCGAATGTACCACAAGCTCGAAAATCATTTCAGACACACCCGATGGTACTCCTTTCTGAAGAGGCTCAAGTGGAAGCTCGTTTTGGTCTCTTTGGAGATAGTGCTAATCTTGACGCAAGATAGATGCACGGTTTGCGCTGAACGTAACATAGGGTCAGAAATCATTTTGGACGCACCCGATGGATCTCCTATGTGACATTGGTCATGTGGAATCTCATTTCAATCCATTTGGAGACAGTGGTAGTGTCAGTGCAAGATAGAGCACGGTTTGCGCCAAACGTACCATAGACACAGAAATCATTTTGGATGCACCCGACGGTACTCCTAGGTGACGTGGCTCAAGCGGATGCTCGTTTCGGTATGTTTTGAGATAGTGCAAATCTTGACGCAAGATAGGTGCACGGTTTCCGTTGAACATACCATAGGCTCAAAAATCGTTTTAGACACACCCGATGGTACTCCTAGGTGACGAGGCTCAAGTGGATGGTCGTTTTGGTCTGTTTGGAGATAATGCTAACCTTGACGCAAGATAGGTGCATGGTTTACGCCGAATGTACCATAGGCTCAGAAATCATTTTGGATGTGCCCGATGGATCTCCTAGGTGACATTGACCATCTGGAATCTCGTTCAATCCATTTGGCGTGGTACTATTAGTGCAAGATAGGTGCACTGTTTGCGCCAAACATACCATAGGCACAAAAAATCGTTTTGGACGCACCCGATGGTACTGCTAGGTGAAGTGGCTTAAGTGGACGCTCGTTTTGGTTTGTTTGGAGACAGTGCTAATCTTGATGCGAGATTGGTGCATGGTTTGCGTCGAACGTTCCATAGGCTTGGAAGTCGTTTTAGACGCGCTCGATGGTACTCCTAGGTGATGAAGCTCAAGTGGATGCTCATTTTGGTCCGTGTTAGACATAGTGCTAACCTTGACGCAAGATAGGTGCACGGTTTGCGTCGAACGTAGGATAGGCTCAAAAATCATTTTGGATGTGCTCGATGGTACTCCTAGATGACGAGGCTCAAGTGGATGCTCGTTTTGGTCTATTTGGAGATAACGCTAATCTTGACGCAAGATAGATGCATGGTTTGCGTCGAACGTACCATAGGCTCGAAAATTGTCTTGGACGCACTTGATGGTACTTCTAGGTGATGAGACACATGTGGATGCTCGTTTTGGTCTGTTTGGACTTAGAGCTAATCTTCACACAAGATAGGTGCACGGTTTGCGCCTAACGTCACATAGGCTTAGAAATCATTTTGGACGCACCTGATGGATCTCCTCGGTGACATTGGTCATGTGGAATCTCGTTTCAATCCATTTGGAGACACTGTTAGAGTCAGTGCAAGATAGGTGCACGGTTTGCGCCAAACGTAGCTCAGAAATCATTTTGGGATGCACTCGATGGTACTTCTAGGTGACGAGGCTCAAGTGGTTACTTGTTTTAGTCTCTTTGGAGATAGTGCTAATCTTGATGCAAGATAGGTGCACGGTTTGCGCCGAACGTACCACAAGCTCGAAAATCATTTCAGACACACCTGATGGTACTCCTTGCTGAAGAGGCTCAAGTGGATGCTTGTTTTGGTCTCTTTGGAGATAGTGCTAATCTTGACGCAAGATAGATGCACGGTTTGTGCCGAACGTAACATAGGGTCAGAAATCATTTTGAACGCACCCGATGGATCTCCTATGTGACATTGGTCATGTGGAATCTCATTTCAATCCATTTGGAGACAGTGTTAGTGTCAGTGCAAGATAGAGCACGGTTTGCGCCAAACGTACAATAGACACAGAAATCGTTTTGGACGCACCCGATGGTACTCCTAGGTGACGTGGCTCAAGCGGATGCTCGTTTTGGTATGTTTTGAGATAGTGCAAATCTTGACGCAAGATAGGTGCACGGTTTCCGTTGAACATACCATAGGCTCAGAAATCTACCCAATGGTACTCCTAGGTGACGAAGCTGAAGTGGATGGTCGTTTTGGTTTGTTGGAGATAGCGCTAACCCTGACGCAAGATCGGTGCACGATTTGCGCTGAACGTACCATAGGCTTAGAAACCATTTTAGATGCGCCCGATGGATCTCTTAGGTGACATTGGTCATCTAGAATCTCGTTTCAATCCATTTGGAGACGCGGTACTGTTAGTGCAAGATAGGTGCACTGTTTGCGCCAAACATACCATAGGCACAAAAATCGTTTTGGACGCACCCGATGGTAATCCTAGGTGAAGTGGCTTAAGTGGACGCTCGTTTTGGTCTGTTTGGAGACAGTGCTAATCTTGATGCGAGATTGGTGCATGGTTTGCGTCGAACGTTCCATAGGCTTGGAAATCGTTTTAGACACGCTCGATGGTACTCCTAGGTGACGAAGCTCAAGTGGATGCTTGTTTTGGTCTGTGTTAGACATAGTGCTAACCTTGACGCAAGATAGGTGCACGGTTTGCGTTGAACGTAGGATAGGCTCAGAAATCATATTGGATGTGCTCGATGGTACTCCTAGGTGACGAGGCTCAAGTGGATGCTCGTTTTGTTCTGTTTGGAGATAGCGCTAATCTTGACACAATATAGATGCACGGTTTGCGTCGAATGTACCATAGGCTTGAAAATCATTTTCGACGCACCTGATGGTACTCCTAGGTGACGAGACACATATGGATGCTCGTTTTGGTCTGTTTAGACATAGAGCTAATCTTGACACAAGATTGGTGCATGGTTTGCGCCTAACGTCCCATAGGCTCAGAAATCATTTTGGACGCACCTAATGGATCTCCTCGGTGACATTGGTCATGTGGAATCTCGTTTCAATCCATTTGGAGACACTGTTAGAGTCAGTGCAAGATAGGTGCACGGTTTGCGCCAAACGTAGCTCAGAAATCATTTTGGGATGCACTCGATGGTACTTCTAGGTGACGAGGCTCAAGTGGTTACTTGTTTTAGTCTCTTTGGAGATAGTGCTAATCTTGATGCAAGATAGGTGCATGGTTTGCGCCGAACGTACTACAAGCTCAAAAATCATTTCAGACACACCCGATGGTACTCCTTGCTGAAGAGGCTCAAGTAGATGCTCGTTTTGGTCTCTTTGGAGATAGTGCTAATCTTGACGCAAGATAGATACACGGTTTGCGCCGAACGTAACATAGGGTTAGAAATCATTTTGGATGCACCCAAAGGATCTCCTATGTGACATTGGTCATGTGGAATCTCATTTCAATCCATTTGGAGATAGTGGTAGTGTCAGTGCAAGATTGGAGCACGGTTTGCGCCAAACGTACCATAGACACAGAAATCATTTTGGACGCACCTGATGATACTCCTAGGTGACGTGGCTCAAGCGGATGCTCGTTTTGGTATGTTTTGAGATAGTGCAAATCTTGACGCAAGATAGGTGCACGGTTTCCGTTGAACATACCATAGGCTCAGAAATCGTTTTAGACGCACCCGATGGTACTCCTAGGATGAGGCTGAAGTGGATGGTCGTTTTGGTCTGTTTGGAGATAGTGCTAACCTTGACGCATGATAGGTGCACGGTTTGTGCTGAACGTACCATAGGCTCAGAAATCATTTTGGATGCGCCCGATGGATCTCCTAGGTGACATTGGTCTTTTGGAATCTCGTTTCAATCCATTTGGAGACGCGGTACTGTTAGTGCAAAATAGGTGCACTGTTTCGCCAAACATACCATAGGCACAAAAATCATTTTGGACGCACCCGATGGTACTCCTAGGTGCAGTGGCTTAAGTGGACGCTCGTTTTGGTCTGTTTGGAGACAGTGCTAATCTTGATGCGAGATTGGTGCATGGTTTGCTTCGAACGTTCCATAGGGCTTGGAAATCATTTAGACGCGCTCGATGGTACTCCTAGGTGACGAAGCTCAAGTGGATGCTCGTTTTGGTCTGTGTTAGACATAGTGCTAACCTTGATGCAAGATAGGTTGCACGGTTTGCGTGGAATGTAGGATAGGCTCAGAAATCAATATTGGATGTGCTCGATGGTACTCCTAGGTGACGAGGCTCAGTGGATGCTCGTTTTGTCTGTTTGGAGATAGCGCTAATCTTGACGCAATATAGATGCACGGTTTGCGTCGAACATACCATAGGCTTGAAAATCGTTTTTGACGCACCTGATGGTACTCCTAGGTGACGAGACACATGTGGACTCGTTTTGGTCTGTTTAGACATAGAGCTAATCTTGACACAAGATGGTGCAATGGTTTGCGCCTAACGTCCCATAGGCTCAGAAATCATTTTGGACGCACCTAATGGATCTCCTCGTGTGACATTGGTCATGTGGAATCTCGTTTCAATCCATTTGGAGACACTGTTAGAGTCAGTGCAAGATAGGTGCACGGTTTGCGCCAAACGTAGCTCAGAAATCATTTTGGGATGCACTCGATGGTACTTCTAGGTGACGAGGCTCAAGTGGGTTACTTGTTTTAGTCTCTTTGGAGATAGTGCTAATCTTGATGCAAGATAGGTGCATGGTTGCGCCGAACGTACTACAAGCTCGAAAATCATTTC